>JAXCLP010000248.1:0-15780 GCA_035584035.1 Lepidocolaptes lacrymiger | reverse complement strand
CCTTTCCAATAACCAATGGTGTGAAACAAGGTTGCGTTCTCGCACCAACCCTATTCACAATCTTCTTCAGCATGATGTTCCAAAGGGCCACTGCAGACCTCAATGAAGAAAACGGCACCTATATCCCATATCGTACTGATGGAAGCCTATTCAATCTGAGGCGACTGATGGCCCACACTAAGACCATGAATCACCTTGTCCGCGAGCTACTTTTTGCTGACAATGCCACCCTGGTTGCTCGCACAGAAACAACTCTGCAGCGCTAAACATCCTACTTTGCTGAGGCCGTTGAGGTCTTTGGGCTGGAAGTAAGCTTGAAAAAGTCAGAAGTTCTCTACTAACTTGCACCTCAAGAAGTCTTCGATCATCCCCACATCACCACAGGCGCATCAGAGCTTAGGTCAGTCCAGCGGTTCAGCTATCTGGGAAGCATCATTTCCTCAGATGGTAAGATTGACAAAGAGATAAACAACAGGTTAGCAAAGGCATACAGAGTTTTTGGAATACTCTGTAAAAGAGTCTGGCGCACTAAACACCTGAAGAAAAAGCACAAAGATTAGTGTATACAGAGCCATTGTATTGTCTATTCTCCTCTATGAGTCTGAATCACGGGTCATCTACCACCACCACCTGCGACTCCTCGAGCGCTTCCATCAGCACTGCCTCCGTACAATCCTAAACATCCACTGGTCTGATTAGGTGACTAACGTGTCTGCCCTTGAACAGGCAGAGGTCACCAATATCGAGGCCATGCTGCTGAAAACGCAGCTGCGCTAGGCAGGGCACGTCTCCAGGATGGAGGATCACCGCTTCTCTAAGATTGTACTCGCCACCAGCTGCCGCAAGAAAGGAGGCCCAAGAGGAGATACAAGGACTCCCTGAAACAATCCCTCAGCCTTGGCCATATTGACCACCATCAGTGGTCCACCCTGGCCTCCAATCGGGAGAAATGGAGACACACCATCCATAACGCTGGTGCTTCCTTAGAGAACAAAAGCAGAACCAGTCTGGAGGAAAATGTAAACGAGCACTTTCCATCTTTTTTCACCGTCACCATCATCCTGTGAAGGAAAAACAAGAAGTACTCAAAATCTTCAGTTCAGCACTGTGATTTGCTTATAAATAATTTAATAACTGGGGTATTCATGTCAGGTCAGGTCAGAACACTCTTTTATTTTTGATCAAATCTGTCTCTTCATCTTGAATTTCTCTTATTTGTTTTCATAACTTAAGGTCCCTTGAAGTTAAGGGGTAATTTTTTTATCCATGTTCCCATGCTATGCAGTTAAGTGAAGCCCTGAGATATTTTAGTATCCATTTTTTACACCCTTTACCAATATATAAATTTAACATATAAACAGTGTTTGGTACTAAGGATCACCTCTCCAACCTGCTGAAAATGTTTCTGCGGCCTCTAACATGTCCCATCTTTCTGTGAGTATGACCTTCTAGAATATCTGTCACTCTTCCCCATTTTATGCCATCATCAAACGTACTCTTTTCCATCACCAGATTGTTAATGAAGATGTTGAACAGGACAAGACATGGGTACACTGCTTCTCACTGACTTTTGACAAGTCTTGATATTCTCATTTTATATACTGCATCATATATCTATTCGTAACCACCAAAGTGCGTAAATATATCAATGAAAACAGTGTATTACATTTCACAAACAACATCAAACGTATTTCAAAAAAATCGAATATCTATCCTTAATAACAGGAAAACTAAGTTGTTTTAAAATTGTACATCTAGATGGTTCGGTAAAAATACTATCTTTTCGTATTCTGGGTGGTTGAGATGGATTGAGAATATTCAGCCAGTAGAAATTTGAGAAGAATAAAACTCTTTTATTCTCAAAATTTCACTTTAGTTTTCGCATTTGTGGGACAACGTCTTAAATCTCCTGAGTGTCCTAACAGTCAACACAAGATTTAATCCAAGACTTTTCGGAACTAAATAGCTGCACAGGAGGAAAACCAAGATATTCTTAATTGACCATAACTAAACTGCTGCTGAAGTGATACATAGATTGGTTAGTGAGAGATTTGAGAAAGTTAGTTTAGAATTAATTTTTCATAAACATCCTATTTTACAAGTACAATACACCAGAAAACTCCTCTATAAACTCTTGTGACTACTTTATGCTAAAGACTTTCTGAAGATTTTGCACTTCACACACTAATTCTTTTTTGTGGTCTCTCTACAACATTAGGTCAGTGTTTCTGTTAGAATTGCATGCAGCATGAACTATTCAGAGCCGTGACAGTCTTTAAAGAATTTTATGGAGTCTTTTCGGGCCACTTTTCCCCCGTGGTCTAGGACACCAGCAATTTCTGTCAGGCATTTCTGTCATCCCCTTGGAGTCCCGTGGACTCATGCAATTGAATCCATCGGCACTAAGAATGAACATCTTTTGTCTCTTTCTGTATTGGCTTTCCTTGGTTTCAACTTCCAAGAGAGCTGAGTGTTTATCCAGCTATGCTGAACGTTTTGTCCAGCAGGATACTGTGAGAGACAGTACCAAAAAACTTACTGCAATCCTAAAATATTTCATCAGCTGAATTCCCTTCATCAACCTTGTGGATTGCCTTGTCATAAAAGGAAATCAGGTTTGATAGGCAGGACTTTCATGGGGCAGTTTTTACCTTGTGTGTTACACGTAGAGTTGTTGCCAGAATGCATTAGAGTAATTGAAATACTTTGAATGCAACATCTTAGGTACTGCAGGCACTTTCCTGATAGTTAAGACTGAGACACTTGCTTACTCTTCAGTCATTGACAGCTGATTAGTCATAACGTCATGTAACCACTTTGACACCACTGACTTGGAGTTACAGTATCAATGTGAATAGTGCATGTCTTCAGAACTTTACAGGTTTGACCATTGATGTTTTTGTTCAAATTCTTTCTCTAGTTCGAATACCAGTACCATCTTTATACTTCTTTTGGCGGGAAGGTATTCATGATAATGGAATGAGCAAGAAGATAGTTTATTCGAAGTAATTATATTTCATTAGACACTATTATTGAGTTACTAAACAAGTTTACTGTAATTTCCACATTATGTCCTTTAGGCTCTTCAGAATGTAAATTTTCACTTGTTGATGCATTTTAGTGACCAGATTAAGGGGGCTTTAGGGAGCTCTGCTGTAACTGATGAATGCCATGGAACTTTTAGAAAATTTTGCCAACTCTACCTGTGCCATACTGTTTGCTATCATCAAATTTTTCCTCTATCCTTTGTAGTAGTTACTTAATAGTCCAGAAAAACATGTAAAAAGCAAACCTCCCAGTATTCCCACTTACCACACACCACTGGCTGATTTAATGTTCAGAAGTTTTATTGGACTTTTGTGGTTTTTGGGTTTTTATGGTGAGCTGGAGCAGGTCACTATGAAATAAGAGAAAAAGTTACCCTTTACTACGAATCACCAGAAGGGTGCAGCCAAGTAAAGCCATTCACGACTTTTCATAGAATCTAGTGGCCAATGTAAAGGCTTCACAGTGACCAGTGACCTCATCAAATCTTTTCCTGCAAAGGTCGAATTCAATGAACCAGGCTAAAGAAGAAAATCAAAACACACCGTATTATATATCAAGCAGTGATCCTCCTTGACCTGGCTCACTGATGAGCCTGTCTGCGTAGATCAGTGGACATTGAGCAGAGACAAGCTGCAGGCCTTGAGGAATCTAGTCCAGGAGCACATAAACAAAGGGCACCTGATTCCATCAACCAGCCCTTGGAATTCTCCCGTGTTTGTAGTACAGAAAAAGAATGGTAATTGGAGATTAGTTCAAGACCTCCGTAAAATCAACGCGGTCATTGAGCCTATGGGGGCTGTGCAACCAGGGATGCCATCTCCTGCCATGGTTCTCCAAGGCTATCAAATTAATATAATTGACATCAAACAATGTTTCTTCCAGATCCCGTTAAATGTTAAGGATTCCTCCCGTTTTGAGTTTACGGTTCCATCAACCAATGTTGAGGAACCCGCAAAACGATACCAATGGGCGGTGTTACCCCAGGGAATGAAAAATTCACCTATTTGCCAAAATTACATAGCACATGCGCTAATGCTCATCCGCAAGTCATTCCCTGAAGTAATTGTCTACCACTACATGGACGACCTTCTGGTAGCTGCCGAGTCCCAAAACAATCTCTCAAGAGCTAGGCATTGCAGACACAATTGGCCAAACATGGATTTAGCATTGCCCCAGAAAAAATCCAAAAGACCTACCCCTGGCTTTATCTAGAGTGCAAATGTTACCCAGACCCAGATTCTTCCAGAAAGGATAACATTACTTAGCGATATCAAAATATTACATGACCTGCAGTTGCTACTCGGAAATATAAACTGGGTCCAGCCAGTTTTAGGTTTGTCGACTGATGACCTTAAACCATTATTCCAATTATTGAAAGGAGACCCAGTTTTGTCTTCCAGAAGACAAGTAACACCTGCCGCCAAGACAGTTTTGCAAGGCGTACATTCTAGATTGAATACCTGTGCCTCTAATAGAAGGTGGAAAGAAGTTCCCTCTTCAATAACTGTTTTTAAAATCAAGTCTCGGCCGTTTGCCGTTTTGGGGCACGTGAGAGCAGATAAAAAGGACTTCTGGGAGCGGGTGTTTTTACCTCAGCAGTTTAGCAAAACCATCGTCACACTCCCAGAAATGATGTCCTTTATTTGTTCCAAAGGTAGATGGCGGCTTTGGGAATTAACGGGAGAAGATCCACAGACTACATATTTACCTTTAACACTCCAACACCTAAAGACTTTCTTCTATTTCAGCCTTATTTCCAAACAGCAGTAGAAGGCTGTAATGGAAGGTATCCATTACAGTGCTACTTCCTTTGAGAACACACACAGAATCACTCTGGAGGAAAAGAGACAACTCAGGAAAAACCATGCCTCTACAGTAGAGCCGATGGAGACTATCTGCTGTGCCTTTTGCAATCGGACTTGCCTATCTCACATTGGCCTTTTTAGCCAGTAGCGTGCTTGTAGCAAGAGTGGGTAGAGTCCTTGTAAATCTTTGTCCGTGAAGTCTAGCTATGATGATGATTACAGTCAAGAGGTTAAACCTGCCAGGTGTGTTTTTATTCATTTAACTCATGGAGACTTGAAAAAGGTAGTATATTGAAAAACACAACAAAACATAAAAATAAATAATATATAGCTTAAAAAGTTCTTCCTACTGCTATACATTCAAGTTTTGATGTATTTTCTTCATTCTATGAAATCTCATCAGAGTCATCTGCCAAGATTACAAGATTTCAGTATGCAGATAGTTTTCACTTCAGTTTTATTTTGGTCTTCTCAACTTGAAGATGTTATCAATCTTATACAGCATAGAAAGTGTTCTCACTTTAACATCATAAGGAACTGTATACATACCATCATGCTGTCTCAAACACCAGTACATTTCACGTACTCAGTGGCAGACACCAGGACAAAAAAGCAGTCCCAGATTTGCAAAAAGCTGATGTTCAATAGAGTGTGATACAGTAGTTTTTTGCTGCCACCTCAAATAAATGTAAATAAACCATTAGCAGCTTCCACTGTATCTGAATTATCATCTCAGACATGTGGCTATGTAAGCTGCAGAAATTTACTTGGGGAACTACCGGTTCCACACTGAAACATGGTCAGCTTTCTACAATGGTCCAAACAGAATTAAAAGCCCTTACAGCCACAAGAATTTCCCAAGTTACTTTGAAGTGCACACATAGCTTTTCCCCTGCAACCCTCAAGATGAGCTTTAAGAGGTACCAATCACAACAGCAGTGTCAGACAGTCTTCAGTACATAAGAATGAACTCTTTGTCTTCCATGAAGTCCAAGGATCCTCAATGAGAATAATAATTTTAGAAGATTTAAAAGCAAAAGAGCATGTTGAAAAGTGCAAATCCCTAAGGTCCTGCAAATAATGAGACATTAGGCCATAACTAGGGCTTTCTAGCTTTTTCCATTAGCCATTGAATATCTTATCAGATTCACTCTATATTGTGGGAGTGGTGCTACGAATAGAAGGTTTATATTTAAAAGAGGTCTACGATCCTATCTTAGCCCAGTTATTTAACACTCTCCTTGCAGAAATAAATTCCTGGGGTAACAAATTTTTTTTAGGTCACACACCGATCTACCAAGACCTGTCGCCAAAGGAAATCAAATCGCGTATCTGCTGGTGAGGTCGGTCGTAGTCCCAAATAATGTGGAGTAGGCTCGCCTCTCCTATGATTTTTTCCTCTAAAGTGTCAAAGGTCTAAAAAGCTCTAATTTTTAGATATTTGGGCATTGAAACACTTCACCGGCTTCCCCCACTCTCCAACTAGACAGGCCATTTTAGAGAGAGCCCATCAAACGTTAAAAATTATGCTGCCTCAACAAAAAAGAGGGAATCTGGACCTCTCCCCATAAGATCGATTAAACAAGATTCACTATGTTCTAAATTTTCTAAACAGACTGGATAATAAAAACCGGACCCCATTTGAGAGATATTCGGCGCTAAAAAATATCCTCTATATAAGGAAGCTAAAGTTACCTGTAAAATTTTAGAATCCGGAAAATGGGAAGACCTTTTCCCAACATAACATGGGGGAAGTGTTACGCGTGTGTTTCTGCAAGATACGGCCCAAGGCGGATTCCGACAAGATGGTTCAAATCATACAAGGGTCAGCCCGGAAAATCGCCTCCACCCTCTTGATGATTTCCACCATGAACAATACCTACCCATTAAAGCTCCCTAGACCAACAATCTACCCTGCTAATGTCAGCCCAGAAGATCATTTAGACGTGTCCCTTACGGCTAACCAGACCGATTATATTCGATCTGAGACCTGGTGTAACCAGTCATTACATTCTTTATCTACATTAGTTGCTCCCAGCAAAACTCTGATGCTTCCTCCGAAGACCGTCCTAGTGTGCCGAATTATAGTAAAAAATGAAATTCCAAAGAGGGCTATCGGAGAACCATGAACGTTAGGTAAATTTAAATATTTTTTATCCAATAATGCAATCGCATCGTTGCTAATCAAGCCAGCCAACCACAGAAACGGTAAAGAGATGTGTCAGAGGAGCATCTGCTTCTTTTAGCAGATTGCTATTCCGTTGTCCATTTTTGGACCAATCAACCAAACTTTTAGTCTTCTTTAATTCCACTACAAATTGGAGTTGCACACGCCTTGAATTTAATAAGGGATCTAGGCTGTTCTTTGTCCAAAAACATCAACATCCAGCTGCCATAGATACTCCGTTATTAGTTAACGGGGTTGGTTGTGAAGAATTTGAAGGACTCTTTTGTTTTAATTTTTTTTCTAATTCTCAGTCTATTCATGACAAGAGCCAAGATTTGCATAATTTAATAAAAGACTTAAGAAAACAACTAGATAATCAAGATGCCGTCATTTTCAATTGGTTCCAGAATATGAATTTTTCTCTGGGACTCCGTTGGCTCTTAGCTCTTCTCATTTTAGTGTTAATATCTATTCTCTTGATTTGGCCAATTACTCCATGTCTAATGTCATGTAGTTTTATGTTTAGAAAATCTACAGGAACTTTCGCCGCTGAAGTAAAGAAAGACAGGGAGATGAAGGAGCCAAATCATATATGGACAGGAAGATTAACCACACCAAGATTATCAGCAGTAAGGACTGTCCCATCACGCAACGAGGGAATAACTTCGGGAAAAAAACACATCACAGGCAGCGCATACCGGACTTGTTTAAAGGAACAAAATGTATGTTATTAATTAAATAAGTTGATAGTACTTAATGTATTAGAGTAGATATAATAGGATCTTCCAAATGTTCATCTGCATCCCTGTACCCCATTATTTCATTGTACCCTGGTTTCTTATTGTCTACCTGTTGGTGCAGTACTCCACATGCTTATGTGCCTCGCCCTTATATGGTTTCTATACCTCCCCTATTTCGGATTTTTGGGTATGCTCTGCTCATGTTCCAGATATTTCCCCTCAGACCCTATATAAGCAGTCCGTTACCCTCAATAAAAGGTCATTTTAGTTTCACCCACTGAGAGTATGCCAGTCCCTTCTTCCCTAGAAAAGAATCGTGACGGAGAATACCTGAAATAGAGCTTGAGCAGTTGGTTGGTATTAAACAATGTTTCTTTGAAAACCTCAGTCAGAAGGCGTTATAATCGCTCATGTCTTACAGGTACTCAAAGGACTTTACTAGGTAAAACAATTACTTTTGACAGCTGTTCTAATGCCCAGGACAGAATCCATAAACGTGCTTTCCCATTTGAAATAATCTTGGATAGTTCCGCTTTGAACTATTTTTTGTAAAAATTAAGCTCACGATCTGAACATGTGAACTTGTAAGGAGAAAAATACAAATAGTTCTTCCTTTAAGGAAAGAAAATGACAACTTATAAAATTTGTCTATTGGCTATTGAATGACTGAATCTAAGCATTATTTCACTTTCTATTGGTTAATGAATAGATTAATTATATAATAATAAGAATGACAGTCTTTTGTATGGCAGTATCAGCTGTTAGCCTGAGGGATTAACTTCATTGTTAGGCTATTTAGCAGTTAGGGAGAGATACTTTGCCTCTCTAGGTTAGGTCCTTCTACTGTTCCGATTCTTCCCTATTGTATTTACCTACACTGTCCTTTGCAATATGCGTTCAATTCCACTTTCTTCATTAACGAGTTAATGTGTGTGATCCAAACATTAATTCCACAGAACTTTGTCTTCCAAAATGAATTCTTTTCTTGTTGTTGTTCCTAACAGAATTAATTACTGTTACGATTGAAATCAGTTCATATATCTTTACATTCTCTTATTGAATCAAGTTTTGATAACAAAGTTCCAGAGAGGGGAGACCGCATGAATTTCTTGGACAACCTGTTCCAGTACTATGTCACCCTCAACATAAAGAAGCTGAGGTGAACTTCTTGCGTTATAGTTTATGGCAATCAATTTCCTTACACTTAAAAAGAATGTAAATTGAAGTAATTTCTGCTTTATTATTAGTTCAAGAGTATGTCAATATCTTGTCTTTATATATTGTTTAAAATGAACTTTGAATGTAGAGAGAATGCAGGAGTTCATATTAAAATTAAGGACCTCAGGTAGCTGCACAATTTACACGGTATAGGTTCAGTCATATGTAATTCTTTATGCTTTTCCATTATAAAATATTTAAAGTAATATTCTCTAATCCCGTAATTGATTTGGTGTAATGCAATATTATAGTAATATTACATTGTCCAATATAAGGATTTGGATAGTTTCTTTTCATCTTTGTTTTCTTTGTTTTACATTTTAACTTTCGTATGTCAAGGGCATTGATGGTGCTCATAGCCAGATTTATGAGACTCCACTTCCTAGCAGTAGGTTCACTGCTTTTACTCCTTTGTTATTGATGTGCTCCTCCTGTTTGCATTTACAGAATTTGGTCCAGGCATGTGCTCAGCAAATAGATCTAAACCAATTTAATGCTATTGTGTGGGGCTATTGGTGAAAACTCAGCACTAGCCCTGCACAAACCATATTGTTGGAGACGGAACCGATAACTGGCAAGAATTGCACAAAAAATCTGATATCAGAAAGTCTGACTATGAATCAACAAATTCACACTATAAGTTGTTGTAGCTGTCAGGGTTTGTTGAGTTCCAGCTCCAGAGCATCAGTCTGTGTCATGGTACTGTATTTGCTCTAGAGTAGGGGCAGCTCTGAAAGGCTAAGTGAGAGGTCTCTTACCTGAAAATAGACATCGATGGATTGATAAGGGGAATTTTTTCAAGCTAGTAATATAATAGGATTTGTTTGGCTCATCATCCTCAATGAACTTTACTCCATCCTAACTAAGTGCAGTAAGTAGTAAGGACTGCCGGTCCATCTGTTCCTACTGAATATCTTCCTTTACTAAATTTACGAACAAGAACTCAATAATTCACCTAGTAGATCACATCTTTCTGAAATAACTCTGGACCTTCTGCAACAACCCTATAAAATCACAGAGACGATTAGCCTACAATAGATGGACATATTAGGAAAACCTAACGATGATGAAACCTGTGATGTAGGGAACTTATGAATAATTGACCGTAGCAAAACAGAAATAAAACTACACATTCACATTCCCAAATGTCAGAGGGAATGTAAATATGTCAGTGGGTCAGGCAACTGCTTCTGGCATGGCTTTGATCAAACTATAAGAAATTGCTTCTCTTCTTGGTGATATTTTCCCTAATAATAATTTTTTCCAATTTAAATCAAGTCTTACTTTGTGTTTTGTCTAGGTCTTCCAAAGACTCTTAATTCGTAAAGAGCTTGTGCTCCGTGGCTAGTACAAAAAATAGCATGGGCTATTATAGGAATATAAAACTACGGATTTCCAGCTCAAAATAGTTCTAAAAACAATAATTGCCAGCTATCTCATGGTCTATGGTCACCTATTTACTGCTGTTTAAAGAATATAAATTCGCATGATTCCCACTCCCTCAAATTTAGATTCCTTTTTCAAGCAAAAAACTCTTTTGTAAACCTTACAGAGCAGTACAATACAGTCTAACCTCTGTCATTTAGAAGTCTTATTAGATTCTTTTTGGCTGGACCTTACAGTGAAATAGTGAACTATATTCACAAAAGACAGTGAATATACCATGATGTCTGGGGGATCAAAATCAAGTGAAGTCCTTTATAATGATCCATGGGTCAATATAAAGTCAAGTATGGAATCTTAATTTTTTAATATATAATTTGGATTTCTTTTTAACCCATGCTATTTCAGAAATTTTAAAATCTACAGAACATGAAACAGAAAATTTTGTTTTCTTTCAGACAAAGAAGCTGAAAATTGTACTTGAGTAATATATGACTAAAACCTCAGTATAAAATTATTTTCATTGTATATATTCATTATTTTTGTTGGCTATCCCTAAAAATCGGAACAATTCTCTCCCAGGTGCAGACTTACCCCAGACCAGCAGGTGAAGAAAAGAGAAAAAACATTAGAAATCAATAATAGAAGTTGGAGAAAAAGACAGGAGGATTAGTCATCTGTGACAACCATATACAAAACATATGCTACTTAAGAAAATTATCATAATTCAATGTGAATTAAAAGATTCCAGTAAGGAGAAAAAAACAACAATACTACTACGAAATTATTTTCTTCAACTACGGACGAATATTAAATTGATTAAGCACTCAAACAAACTACTTAACCCATCTTTATTGTCCTCCTTAAGGATCTGTTCTTATCAATCTGTATTTGATCTAACCTTCAAAAGACCTTCATTAAAACTGACTTTTAAGCAAGTGACCTTAATGAAACAATGAGCTTTGAAAATTTTTTAAGAATTTGTGTTTTTATTTGGTTTTAACCTTTTTTCTGGAGGGGTTTCTAAACATGGTTTGTTCTTGAAAACCTATATTCAAAGTAAATATTTCTGCAAACGAACAACTTTATTTAATTCAGGGTTATATATCTTCTGTTTTTCATCTGAGAGTGTTTACGTATAAGTGAGACAAATGTGATTGTGTATATTAGGTAGCTGTATCAGTAATTACACTTCCACATGTTCATACCCTCACAGACTTGCATTCAAGGGCGCCCTTTCATCCATCCATTCGCAAAAACAGACTTTTACGTTTTATTTTCCTGTGTCTTATGATTGTGACATGAGAAATTGGCATTCTTTTTCCTTATTCTTGGATTAGCAATATCTAACTATTTTTTTCCTTGGTCCTTGTTTTAATGCCTTGATGAAAATATAACTTGTAAGACAAACATATTGTTGCCTCATGTTCGGTTTTAAATTCAAAGTTTCAAAAACATATAAAACATTCCTACAATTTAGAGATAACACACTAATCTCCCCTTTTTTCTAATTGTCTCTTGAATTTTAACTGGAGTGTAAGTAAAATACCACCTTATATATGGATCATGAGCTCACACCGGTTACACAGGCAATAAACAAAGTTTTCAGTTACTAGAGGCTCATATCTTTTTTGTTTTAAAGGTTTTACAAATTTATGCAATATGCCTTTTAATTCTTCAAGTAATCTTTACTGTTGGATCTCTTACTCCAATTCTAATTGTGTTAAACTCCAATCATTGTCTTCTAAGTGAGTCAAGTATTATGAATTTCTCGGTTTTGTTTCAAAATTCTTCTCAATCTATTCCACTACTTCATGTGTTAAGTGATTAATCACTGCAGCCATCTCTGAGTGGCTCCGCTCCTCAAGAAACAGAGAAACTCAGATTGGGATTCTTAACTTCCCTTCTCGGAGAACACAAAAAGGCAGATAAAAATCATCATTTAAATTGCAGCCAGGCTGCATCTTATTTACTCTTTTTAGGTTAGCTTTTAGTCGTACACAGTAAGTTAACATACACAGAGTAAACTAGTTTTGACACATATGAGGGTGCATTATCTGTTTTTACCTGTTTTGGAACACGCATATGTGCAAAAGCTGTCAGAAAATGCTTTTGAACATCTCGACCTTTTTCACCAGGGTGTGCTGAGGGTACTAGAAAACCTGAAAAGGTATCAATAGAGTCATGAACATATTTCAGTTTGCCAAAGAATGGCACGTGAGTGACATTTGTTTACTAAATTTGGAGGGGCTCTAAGCCACGAGGATTTACTCCTTCTGAGGTAGAGGTGTAATCAAATGATAATCTGGGGAAATAGCTATAATTGCACGGGCTTGTTCTATGGTAAGATCAAAATCCTTTTTTAGGGCCTTGGCATTTTGGTGAAGAAAGTCATGAGACAATTTAGCTTGTTCCATGCCCTGAGGGACTACCACTGGTCCAGCAAGTAAGTCTGCAAGTCTCTTTCCTTCTGCGATTGGACCTGGTAGCAAGGTGTGAGAGCCCATGTGCATGATAAAAAATGGAAATTGCCTGTTATGAACAACGTGCATTAACTGTTTGAACAAAGAAAACAGGGTTTGGTTAGTAATTTCCTTCAGGTAGGAGAATTCAATTCGCTGTACAAGTCCCACAATATATTGGGATTCAGAAACTATGTTAAGGGCACCTGCAAACAAAGAAAGAACACGAATTACTGCAGACAGCTCAATTATTTGTGGTGACCCTTGAATTTGGTGGATGTCTTGCTGTCACTGCCCATCAATTTGCCATACTACCACGGCTTTCTCTGTTTTTCCAGAACCATCAGTGAAGACAGTTTGGGCATTTGGCTGTGGAGTCGGAGCCCAGTGTATTCTCACCCTCATGGGAATGTAGTTTAGTCTCTGTAAAAAGGCACATGCTGGTAAATTAATACTCAAATGACCTCGATAATCAATTAAGGCAATTTGAACATCAAAACTCTGTGTCTGTCGTTGTTCTATATGCTCTAATGTTATGGGCAAATGTATGGTATGAGTTTCACTGCCACTGAGCTCCCAACACCTCACTCGACCCTTACAGCACAGTTTTGAAATAATTTCTGGCAGTGTTGTGACTGTTTTTGAAAACTGATGAGCTAGAAAAACCCATTCCCATAAACAAAACATAGCATTATTCTGATGCAACTGTCCAAACAGTCTAATATGGCTGCTGTGGTCCTTTTATGATGACTAATACTGCAGGTTCATCAGGGAGGCTCCGATCTCCCCGTCGGGAGTTCAGCTTGTATTCGATGGTATGCAGAGCTGTGACTGCTTCCTGGGTTAGCTGTCGAGGTGATGTTAAGTCTGGGTGTCCTTTTTAGAGATTGAATAAAGGATGCAGTTCATCTGTAGTGATACACAGGCCATGCCCAAACCAATTGATTGATCCTAAAAGTTTTTGCAAGTCATTGAGGGTTTTCACTTAAGTTGTTACAGAAACATGCTGAGGTTGAATAGCAGGCTCTGTAATTCTCCATCCCAAGTAGTGCCAAGGGGCCTCTCGCTGTATTATTTCTGGAGCTATTTGGAGACTGTGGTCTGTGACTGCTTTGACTGTATCTGCTAAGGCTTGTTGCATTAAATCTGTGTTAGCTGCACACACCAGAATATCGTCCCTATTATGGTATATGAGGACCTCTGGGTACTTCTGGCGTATTGAAGGCAGTGTCCAAATAAAGCTGACATATTGTGGGTGAATTCTTCATTCCCTGGGGCAGCACATTCCAGTGATAACGTGCATAGGGCTCACTGGCATTTAAGGATGGATCTGAAAAGACAAATCGTTCAGTATCCTTGGGATGCAAAGGAATTGTAAAAAACACCAGTCCTTTAAATCAATCACAGTTAATGGCCAGTCTTGTGGCAGCATTGCAGGTGATGGGAGACCAGCCTGCAATGCCCCCATGGATTCAATCGCCTCAATAATGCACCTAAAATCATAGAGAAAACATCATTTGCCACTTTTCTTCTGAAATACAAAAATTGGGGAATTCCAGGAACTCGTTGTAGGACTTATATGTCTTCCCTGAAGCGGTTCCTATATTAGGATTTGAAGTTGCAGCACCTTTTCTGTTCTAATAGACCACTGAGCCACCCAGATAGGGTTGTGAGTTTTCCAGGTCAGGGTGGGGACCAGCTGCATATCAGTAGCCTTTAAGATAAATTTGAACTGAGTCTAAGTCCCCACTGAGCAAGGGCATCTCTGCCCCACAGTGTGAGTGAAAGATTTAAAACAAATTTTTAATTGTGGCTGAGCGAACTTCAGGGATTTTGACAACAATTTGGTGCAGGCTTTTTTGTGGCATAACAACTCGGGCGACCTCTTTTATTCCTGTATGCGATGTGGTAAGCGGCCAGGCAGGGGGCCATTTTTGAGCAGATATCACTCTGGCGTTCGCTGCTGTATCTGCCAGTCCCTTTAGGAAAACAGTTTCTCTGCGAACGGAAAGATAAACAGAACAGCGCAGGATCGGTCCTTCTGAAGATAGGCTTTGTGACCAGTTTATGTAGTTTCCTGGTTCTAATTCGTCTCCCGTGGAGCCAAACCCGTGAAGACCTCTTTGCCTATCACTCTTTCCAGGGGGATGAGCATGCGCTAAAATTAATTGAGCAATGCGCATACCTTTGCTGATGTAAGCAGGCTGTGAAGGAGTCCAAAGCATTATTTTAATTTCTTCGATGAAATCGGAGTCAATAACTCCTGGCAACACGAATACTCCCCAAGCAGAAGTGGACGACTGACCAATGAAAAGCGCACTGCATCCGTTCCCCGGGGGGCCCTTGTTGTATACAGATAACACACACAAAAGGTAATTAATATTCCGACATCCTGTCAGTGGAATAAACATCCGAAAGCCTTACAGGAGACAGCCTGATCATGAAGACTCACACCAGCTCAACCTTGCAAACAAACCTCCAGTCAGAAAATCCTGTGTATCTTATCACTTCGACAAGGCTACGTGCCAAGGGATCACCACAATACTCTTTTGAATGCTACAAAAACTCGAGACAAGTTTTGGGAAATTGGGAGTTAGGAACGGAGACGAAAGACCAGCACGCCAGCTGGGAATCACTCCCGAGCCTCTCCTCATCTCTGCTCTTCACCACCGCATGCTTCCCGACAGCCCGCGGAGACCGAGACCGTGCCAGCCTGGAGAGAACTGAGACGTGAGTATTCCCTAGCACTCTAACTTTCCATATTCCTCAGGGCCACGAAAGCCAGCAAGGCCCTGGCACTGTCGCTGCAGCACCCTGGCACTATGTCTCGGCGGGGACAGCAGAGCCCGGATGCCCTGGCTGCAGTCCAGAGGGCTCATACTGATTTAGGGAACTAACACTTAAAGGGGACTGATATAAGGTATCAATAACTGATATAAGGAACTAACACTTAGAGG
>JAXCLP010000247.1:0-15788 GCA_035584035.1 Lepidocolaptes lacrymiger | reverse complement strand
GTGAGCCGGTGTTTGGCTCATTAAAACTTTTACTTATTTATCTTATCTCCTTACTGACTGCCTGGAATTTTTACTGCATTCCTTTTAAGGCATCACTACCCTTTGACTGGTGCCCAGCATGTCCTCCAGCAGCAATTGATTCCTCCCAGCCAACTCCCCACAGTTTATATAGTGAGCATGATGTTTTATGGTGTGGAATATCCCTTTGACCAGTTCAGGTCAGCTGTCCCAGCTATGCTCCCTCCCAACTTTTTGTGCACCTCCTCACTGGCAGAGCACAAGACACTGAAAAGTCCTTGACTTAGAGTAAGCACCACTTAACAACAACCAAAACATCAGTGTGTTATCAATATTATTCTCATTCTGAATCCCAAACCCAGCACTGTACCAGCTACTAAGAAGAAAATTAACTCTATCCTACATGAAAACAGGACACATGGTTACAGAACAATACTAAAGCTTTTCAAATGCAGGATATAACAAAAAAACAACTTGTCAGACCTCACAGACCAGCTCTATAATACAGAGGCAGAATCACAGAATTGTGAAGAATTAAGCAGAGAATATTTGGAGATCTAAAAATGAAGATTTGTGAGTACATCTGTGGTTCTTCACCTCAACAAATTATTTACTCTTATCAATGTATATAAATATCTGAAAGGAGGGTGTCAAGGGATGAAGCCAGGCTCTTAGTGGTTCCAAACAATAAGACAAGAGGCAATGAGCAGAAACTGATTCACAGGAATTTCCAACTGAATATGAGGAAGAACTTTACTGTGCATATGACTAAGCACTGGAGCAGACTGCCCAGAGGGGTTGTGGAGTCTCCCTCACTGGAGATATTCAAGAACTGTCTGGATGCAATCCTGTGCAATGTGCTCTGGGATGACCTGCTTGAGCAGGGAGGTTGGACCAGATGACCCCCCTGTGGTCCCTTCCTACCTTACCCATTCTGGGATTCTGTGATTCTTGCTTCCTGAATACTCAATCATGTAGTTAGCACTCAAGAGGGTCTTTAGCAGTGGTTATCAAACAGGACTGTTGAAAGACTGAGTACTCTGAGCTGTGCTCTGTAGAGGAAACATGGTATTTTAGGTGGAAGAAAAGGGTAAGTAGTGATATGACATTATTTGTAAATGGCCACTACTGTAAAACCTGTTCTTTGGGGCAGTCCTTTAAAACCTCTAGGGTTTGCTACATACAGAACCTTCTGCCTGTCCAGCAGTGTTGAAGTCACCCAAGTCTGATTACCAGAAAGTGCCCTGTAGGCATCATCTGCTGAAGTACTGACTTTTGCTTTGTTCATTTGGCCCAAAAATATTTTGAGACATTTTTAGATACAAAAATCCTCTCTCAGATGGCATAGATCATTTTAGCTGGATGATCCTAGTTGAAAATGGTAGCTTACCTTGGAGAATGTCAGATATACCTGGTAAACTCAAACTCTCAGGGTGATGCCTTGCACTGTCATTGGCAGGTATCTGTTTATCTTCCTGAGGTCTGTGCAGATAGCCAGATTATGGAGCTAGTGGTGAATCCTAAGTATGGTTTTCCACATGGCCAACCAAAGTAAGCAGAGTGCATTTAACACTGTGAATAAAGTAAGAAAACCATACAGTCACTGTCCCAGGCACAAAGGCCTTTCCAGTGAGCAAAGTGTAGTAGGTTTAATCCCCATCTCCTTCAGATGCCTCAGACTGTGCATTCAGAGAGGATTTCTGATGTTGCTTCAAACTGAAGTTGTCTCTGGGACAGATAATCTCATTATCCTTACTTTCTGTCCCCAGGGTAATTTAGGATTCAATATGACTTAAAGTTGCTGATGCTTGCATGGAGAGAAATAATGAAACAAAAAAGACAATAGTTGATACTACTAACTCTGCATGCAGTTGGTCAGTTGGTAATGGTAATCTGTGTTCTTGATTCAAAATAGATTATGAACTGGAAAATTATTTTCTTTACAAAAATTTGTAGCAAAAAGAAAAACAAAACAGACTTCCATCTCTGCACCTGCGAAGGCCCCCTGAAATCCCACTATACCTTAATATAACAATCTCTGACTCACATATTTTGCTCTAAATTGCAGTCTGTGGGGATTTGTTCCTTGCACATCCTGCTGCCCACTCCAGCAGCAAATGTGCGGTACCTAGCCAGCATCTTCTTGCTGCTGGCTTCCCTTCCCTGCCTGTCCACCCAGCAGCACCACCTGGCTGAAGGGCAGGCAGGTAATTTCTTATAAAGTCCTTTAAAATGGATTGGAATTAGCACAAACTTTGGCAAAGTTTTTATTGGGGAAAAAAACCTGACCCTCCTCACTTCACTTTTTCATCATTAAATTCAACACATTTTCACTGTACTTAAATTATCTGTGTGTACAAGTTAAAGTGCTATAAATCTTAATTATTAAAAGATAATTCAAACTGAAGTTGGAATCATGAGGAACCATACATCACTGAAACATCTGCCATTTAAGCTGTCTGTACTCCTTATGCACAGTCTGTTTTCTGTCTTTACTTCTTCGGACAAGGAACTACATGTCTTTAATACACACTCACTAGTCCCTTAGTGCTACTGCAATAAAGCTTCACTTGCTGAGATCCTCAGGCTGTTCCTCTCCTCTTTTCTTCTACTCTTACAACTCTTCTGTTCCTCTCATCTCACATTCAGCTCCAGTCAGGCAGCCAAACAGGCAACTACTACAACAAATCTTATGTTTGCATGTAGTTGGTGATTTCAGCTTTGTCTTGGTTTAAGACAAATTATGGGGCAAAGACTCCAAAAAATCAGCCCTCTCCCCTTTTATTAAAATCTCTCCCCCTTTCACCAGTACAGAGAGACAAAATGCAAGGAGATATAAGTGAAAAAATAACAGTTTACTGAAGAGAAATATAACAACTGTAACAATACAAACAAAACAGTTTAAGCCAATAATAGACAGAAATCGTTCCTAGTCTCTTCCCCCGTGGTGCAAAGACAAGATGGTGGCTGACAGGTGCTCTCCCCCCCCTTCCCCCTGGGAGAACAAAGAAAGTACTGAGATTCTGGCATGCCACTCTCTCTTTCTCTCTCTCTTTCTCTCTCTCTCCTTTTCTCTGGCTCTCCAGAGGCAGGTAGCAACAGTAACAGCCAGCAGGGACTGCAGAAAGGGCAAATGGTGGGGCCAAAGCCCTGGATCAGCAGATGGCTCCTGGCAGCTTTTTTGAAATAGAGCAGCAGACAAAGAATTAGTTTTATTTCTCTTGTCTCTCTGGCTGCCACGGGGGTAGCCCTGGGCGGCTTCTCTTTTGAGAAGTCCCCAGCAGGGGTGTAGGGGAGAGTGCCGGTGTAGAGGTGGCTTCCAGGGTGTGGCTCCAACAGTCCGTGTGTTTGTCTCTCTCCGCCCCATCAGCCAGCTGCATGGTCCAAGATGGAGAGGGACTTCTTCCCCCTCCCCTCCTCTCCCACCACTCCCAAGCTGCGGCAGCAGTGAGGAGTTTATTCTTAAAGAAACAGTATTCCAAAACAGTGTTGGAAAAAAGGGACAGAAAACAAAAACTACTTTAACTATGACAAACTCACAAAAATGTATGTGCCAAGTGAAACTGAATATGCATGCACTGTGGCCCAACACAAATGTGAATGATGCCAGAAAATCTTGGCTAATAAAAAAACCACTCAGAGACTTTTTTTATCTTTGAGTAGCAAGTATTCGTTTTATCGGTTCCGGAAGTGAGAGAAATCACTTTGCTAAACTCGCTCGCTCTTCAGAACAAAAACTTAAAACATTTATACACTTCAACAAACAGGAAATAGTGAATAGACAGCCTCTTTTCTTCACGTCATTTTACACTTCTGATTACATCAGTCTCTCTGTTGGAGGATGCGCAGTTAAGGACTGGTTTTGGTTTGGGTTTTTCCTGGTAACTGGGTCATAACTAAGGAAATATTCCATCTCATTTCTTTACGTAAGCAAAGATATAAAGAGGGGGAGTCAGAAGTCAGGAGGCAATCCTTCTTCCGGCAGTGTTGGAGGGCAGAGGAGGTCCCTGCGGTCACTCTGTTGTGGGAGTGGGCCGTAGGTGTGGGTCTGCTGATCAGCCAACCGGGTTGGGGGGAGGTGTCCTGAGATTTGGGAACGGCAGTTGTTTTGGTGAGAGGGAAGTGAAAACTTGTTTTCTTTCTCTTTTCTCCTCTGTATATACATGTATATATATGTAAATATATAAAAACTGGTTTAGTTCTACTGAAGCGTGGTTTTGCAGGTTCCCCCCCTCCCTTCTTTTTTTTTCCCCTGTAGTCAGGAGGGGCCTTTGGGGCCTCTGTCCAGGGCCCTTTGGCTCTTGGCACTTGGCCAATTTCAACTGGTCACAACCCCAATCCCCAGCCTCCCTCACTCTTATTTTCCGGGGTCCTACTGGCCCTCGCACTTTGGGGGTCCCGCCCCACCCTTTCCTCCTTCTGCTTCCACAGTTTCCCACCATTCTCCCCTTTCCCAATTACCTACAGCCTCTTCAGCCCAAACCTTGGGCTGTCTCATTGCAGACCCCATCCCACCACTCCTAACACCATTCCACCTTTCCCAGTCCTCATTCCAACCCCATCCCACCCCTCCCAGTTCACATCCCACCCCTCTGAATCCCCATCCATCCCTCCTGGGAGTTTTGGGGGGTTGTTAGACCGACTACATTTGGGGTGGGATCGAGTCATTCTCGGGTGGGATCGAGTCATTCTGGGGTGGGATTGAGTCATTTTGAGGACACACATCAATCCCTCTCAGCTTGTGGGAAGCAAAGCAATAGAGAAAACTGCCCAAAATCCCCCCAGAACCCCCAAATCCTCCTGAATGTCCCTCTGAACCCCAAATTCCCTCCAGTATGCCAGTAAAATAGTAAGGTTTTTACCTGTCTTTGTTCAATTTCTTTATTTTTACCCTAGTCTCAGGGTTTTGAAGGGATGAAGATGCATCAAAAGAAAATCAAGGCCAATAGAAAAGGATTTATGTGTTGGCATTGAGAGAGTATCTGTGCGTTTGGGTTGGGTTGTTGGAAGAACCTTTTCTGGGGGGTTCTCCAAAATCTTAATATTTGCCCAATCCATCCCTATTTCCCTGTGAAAGACTCCTATGGCCCAGAGAGAATTAGAATCATGGAAATATTAATGTTGGAAGAGACCTGAAGATCAGACAATGTTGCTTGGTGCCATGGGAAGAAATTATTGGATGGAGTAGGTGAGAGTTTTTGAGGTCCAAAGTAAACAAATCTACTCTTCCCAATAAATTTCTGAGCTTGCTCTGTGTCCCAATGGATGTTCCTGCCCTGCATTCCCCCCGGTGCCTACAGGGAACGAGGAGGATGTGGAGATTACCAGCCAGGTGTCTTCCCGATGTGGGTCACCAGGTCTGTGCCCAACGTGGGTCGCTGTGGATCATCCAATGTGGGCCCTCCAATGATGGAGTTGGAGCAGCAGACAAAGCTCTTCCTGTAGTCAAAGAACACATAGGGCTTCCCTTACTGGTGGGTCTGTTGATGTTTGGTCAAGGCAGAGCTCCTGGAGAAGCTCTTCCACACTCCCCACACTTGTAGGGAACCTGTCTGATGTGGATGCACCGGTGGGTGATAAGATTGGAGTTGTGGTTGAAGCTCTTCCCGCATTCAGTGTAGCGGAAGGGCGTCTCCCCTCTTTGTGTCCAGTGATGCACGAGGAGATCCGAGCTGGTCCTAAAGCTCTTCCCACACTCAGCACACTCATAGGGCCATTCCCCAGTGTGGATGTACTGGTGGGAGCTCAGACTGAAGCTCTTCCCACATTCCAAGCACTTGTACCGCTAATCCCTGCTCTGAAGCTGCTGCTGCACCACCAGCTCAGAGCTCTGGCTGAAGCTCCAGCTGCCTTCCTGGCACAGGGTGGGTCTTTCCTCCTCACAGCACCCTGGGCTGGGTTTGGAGCCCCTCCTCCTAGAGGATTGTGGTGGTTTAGTTTTCTTCATTTTGGTCTAGACCTTTCCTGGTAACAGGGTCATAACTAAGGAAGTATTCCACACCATCATCCCTACATCACCATAGGTGAATCAGAGCTTAAGTCACTCCAGCAGTTCAGCTATCTGGGAAGCACCATTTCCTCAGATGGTAAGATTGACAAAGAGATAGACAACAGGTTAGCAAAAGCATACAGAGCTTTTGGAAAACTCCATAAAAGAGTCTGGTGCAATAAACACCTGAAGAAAAGCACAAAGATTAATGTCTACAGAGCCATTATACTGTCTACTCTTCTATATGGGTCTGAATCATGGGTCATCTACTGCCACCACCTGCAACTCCTGGAGCGCTTCCATCATCGCTGCTTCTGTGCAATCCTAAACATCCACTGGTCTGATTACATGACTAGTGTGTCTGTCCTTGAACAGGCAGAGATCACCAGTATCGAGGCCATTCTGCTGAAAACGCAGCTGTGTTGGGCAGGGCACATCTCCAGGATGGAGGATCACCACCTGCCTAAGATGGGGAACTCGACACTGGCTGCCGCAAGAGAGGAGCCCCGAAAAGGAGATACAGGGACTCTCTGAAACAATACCTCAGCCTTGGCCATATTGACCACCATGAATGGTCCACTCTGCCCTCCAATTGGGACAAATGGAGACACACCATCCATAACCCAGCTGCTTCCTTTGAGAACACACGCAGAATCAGTCTTGAGGAAAAAAGGCAATGCAGGAAGAATCGTGCCTCGCCAGTAGTGCCAATGGAGACTTTCCACTGTGCCTTTTGCAATTGGACTTGCCTATCTCACGTTGGCCTTTTTAGCCACCAGCATGCTTGTAGCAAGTGTGGATAGAGCCCTTGCAAATCTTCAGTTCTTGCCCTGGATGATCCTGTTGTGCTGCAGGCTGCCTTCGTGAAGGGCACAGCTGTGCCATGGCAGCTCTGTGTTCCCCACAGCTCCTCAGCACTGAGCCCATAGCAGTGGGGCTGCAAGGGGTGTGCAGGCAGCTGCAATGAGCCCTCTGTGCCCCTGGCTGGGAGGGGAGAGCTGACATCTCCCTTGGGTAGGATGAGGCAGGATGAGGACTTGGGAGATGTGCACTTGGAAACTGCAGTCACCACCTCTCAGTACTGTCCAGTTTCTCTTCAGGGGAACACCTGTGTGCCTTTGCCCTGCAGCATAAAGAGTCGACAGCCTTGGTAGCTGAGAGCAGGGCCGATGGACATACTGTCTGCCCCACACTGCAGGAATGGATGATCTCTTTGCCTCACAGGAAACATGAGGCTTCTCTTAGACAGAAGGATAAATGCCAAGGATTTCTGCCTTAAAAATTCCAATCCTTGTTTTGGGGCAAACAGAAAAAAATAAACAAAACTATAACCCACAACTCTGCTCTGCAGTTGGGTGAGTTGTGAGTGACAGTGCTGAAAATGTATTTAGTACCATGCCTGGATTTCATCAGACATCACTCCCAGTTCCTATTTATCTGTTGTTGTAGGGGAGAACTGAGTCCTCCAGAACATCAACGGAGCCTCTTGCTCCTTGAAGCTTTCTGAGCCAGCCCTGAAAAAAGTTCCCAAAATCGGCCAGTGAAAGGTCTCTGTCAAGGAGAAAAGGTGTTTTGAGGTGTTTATTTGAGGACTGGAATAGATTTTTTCTTTGGAGACATCTACCATAATTTGTTACTGCTTTTTTCTTTTCAGCCAGGTGCTCATTCTGGGGAAGCAAATGTCCAACAGGAGCTCCATCTCCCAGTTTCCTCCTCCTGGCAGACACGTGGGAGCTGCAGCTCCTGCACTTCTGGCTCTTCCAGAAGTGCAGGAAGAGATTGTGCTAAGGGTACAATCCTCCTGGGCAACACCCTCATCATCAGCACCGTAGCCTGCAACCACCACCTGCACACCCCCATGTACTTACTTCATCCTGCTCAACCAGTTCCTCACAGACCTGGGCTCCATCTGCACCACTGTCCCCAAAGCCATGCACAATTCCGTCTCGGACACCATCTCCTATGCAGGTTATACTGCATAGCTTTTTGTCTTTGTCTTCTTTGTTGGAACAGAGTTTTCCCTCTGCACCATCATGTGCTATGATCGCTATGTTGCCATCTACAAATCCCTGCACTACGGGACCCTCCTGAGTAGCAGAGCTTGTGCCCACATGGCAGCAGCTGCCTGGGCTTTCTCACTGCTCTGCTGCACATAGCCAATACATTTTCCCTGCCCCTGTACCAGGGCAATGCCCTGAGCCAGTTCTTCTGTGAAATCCCCCACATCCTCAAGCTCTCCTACGCACACTCCAACCTCAGGGAACTTGGGCTTCTTGTGCTTAGTACCTGCTTAGGTTGGGGTTTTTTCATTGTTTTCTCCTATGTGCGGATCTTCAGGGCCGTGCTGAGGATCCCCTCTGAGCAGGGAAGGCACAAAGCCTTTTCCATGTGCCTCCATTACCTGGCTGTTGTCTCCTTGTTTGTCACCACTGGCATATTTTCCAATCTGAAGCCCCCCTCCATCTCAGCCACAGTTCTAGATTTTGTGCTGTCAGTTATCTTAGTTCAAGGCAGAACTAAGATATCTATATTGGCCAAGAAATAATCCCTCTCCTTTAAATTTAGAAAACAGAACTTTAATTAGAAATATATATATATATATATATACACGAAAGGATAACAGTTCTTAACCACAATACAGACACACACACATATATATATATCTAGAAAAGAACCAAACAGCAACAGTTTGTAATAAACCCCTCTCCCTGAAACGACAAAGCAAAACAGTTAAAGGGTCTTTTGGCTACCCCCCGCCACAAAAAAGGGGTGAGGGGAATGCAATTATATCTACGGACAGCAGGTTGCACCTCAGCCGCTGGCCACTCTCTCGGGAGTTGCAGTTATATTTACAGACAGCAGGTGGTGATGTCACGCCCGGCCAGCTGGGCTCTCCCTCAGGGGCAATGGCAGGCAGTTCCTGGGTCAGCTCCTGTGAGAAATCGGAAAGAAAAGCAGCAAGAATCCTGTCTCCACCGGGGCAGGAAACAAGCGCTCGCTCTCTCTCTTCTTTTCCTCACAACAACCTCTGTGGTGGCCGCAATCGCCCATGGATGAAAACGGTTGAGTTGGAGAAGGGGAGAAAACACAATCCAGTATCCAGTGATGCCGGAATCGGAGTGCGTGTGTCCCCCGTCCTCCTCACTCCGCCAAGTGCTGAGCTCCTGACCTGCGCAGAAAGCAGAGAAACCCCAACCCCTTCCCCCACTTGAGCCCTTCTTCCCTCCCCCGCCCAGCTTGGGAAGAGATCAGAACAAAAGGTTCTGGCTAAAGCAGTTAACATCAGGATATGCACATCCATTGTGTCCTTTGTTAACCATCTCTACCATCATTAAGGCATTGGCTCCAAGCTTTTTGGAAGGAATTCCAACTGAGGTTTGAAACTGCAACATCAGTTCTGTACTCGGTTGTGCCTCCAGCACTGAACCCCCTCATCTACAGTCTGAGGAACCAGGAGTTCAAGGATGCTCTGAGGAAAATGATGACTGGATGCATTTAAGGAACAAGAAACTTCCTGTTGTCTTAATCATAGCGTTCAGAATGGAACACATTACAGGACAAGCCTGTCTTCTATGACTTTTTTCTGTATTGGTTGTGGGCTTGATTTATTCTTTGCTTTCTCTGGCTTTGTATTTTTGTTTTCCACATTGTGTTTTTAATATTTACATGTTAAATTTTTTTTATTTCTAATTATTCATCTATGCCAATTGATGAGTCTCTGTAAAGGAGGCTCTATCCTCACTGTGTATTTAAATAAAGAACTTTTTATTGACTTCTATTACAAAGATCCTTTCTCTGAGACATTGAAGATGAAGGGAAAGAGTGTCCCAGCACAGCAGTACTGCCAGGTAGCACCAGAGTCTGTTCTTTCTAGAGCTGTTCTTTTTCCACTTCCACACTCTCCTTCTGAAACTTCCTGTTGCTGTAAGGCCTTAGTGCTCTATGAACACTCAACCCTGTGGGGTGGAAGCCCTGTGGTCACAGGGAGGGACAAGCACTGGGAACTTCTAGAACAGAGCTGGCCCCCCCTTACAGCATCTGCATGATACCAGGGGACCTTCTGTGGGCAGTGCATGAAGGCTGAGCTCTTCCAGAGCTGCTGCCAAGAACAGGCAAAAGAAAGTGCCCCCAAATGAAAATACCAGTGACATTTAAGAGTGTGAGTGTGCAGGCTGGTCAAGCAGCAGTTTCTTTGCACTTCATGTTTTTTCCATCCTGTGAAACAAAGGAAGGACCAAGAGATCAGAGTCTTCTCTGGGTCTCTCTGTGCAGAAGACCAAAGGGAAGGAGCCCACTTAGCCAATAATAACCCCCATTTCTAGCACAGGTCTCTCCTCCCAGCCTGGAGAGGTTGGTTGTGCCTCAGGAGAAGTCCATGTTTGTATTGTATGGATAAGATGTAACCATGGACATCTTGTGCATGTGTGAGAGGAATCCAGTGATCCCAAACACTATCAGTTCTTCCTGGCATTCCCATGAAGGCCTGTGACACAGTGTCTAAATGTCCCTCAGTTTTAGAAGAAAGTTCCTTTGCAAACCACCTAAATGCAGCTCTGAGATGTGCATCCTTGAACCCAAATCCCTGTGTTCATCCTGATTCCTCATGGAGGACATCTTAGGCACGGCAGAGCAGGGTGACACCCTGCAGGGCTGAGGTGCCTCCAGCCTCTGGGAGTGGGAGCTTCTATAAAGTACAGAGCACATCTGGGCAGTGTGATGCAGCCAGAGGCACACACACCTCCAGGGGTCACCTCTCTGAGCTGCCCCCACTGTTCCTTTGAACACCTAAATGAGAAACAAGTGCTCTCAGTCATAGCAGAGGTGTCCAAACAGGAGACAGGAGACAGGCAGACCTAAAACTCTCCATGGAATAAAGGGGGCTAGAACAATCAGATGTCACCAATGGAGTCTCCTGCAAAGGGGAATGTCCCAAACCTTCAGGAAAGGGAATGTCTCCATCATTCAGAAAAATCTCTTCCTCTCTCTAGTGACCTGGCCCATGATTGTAGTTGGGAACAACCTCATTGTGGCCCTGCTGGAGGAAAACTTGAAATGCTGTTACAATTCCAGCCCCCTGAGTGTCCCCTGAGTGGGGACAACACAGTCTCTGCTTCCAGCACTGTCACTGCCATTTCCTGCACCTTTGGCACATACGGAGTGTTTCCTGCTGGTGGTCACATCCCATGACCAGCACTGGGCTGTTTGCCAGCCCTGCTCTCTGCAAGATTCATTGATGAGACCCTTTGTGGGTAAGAAGGAAAGGCACACTTCAGGCAGGGATGTGGTGAAATGATGGAATGGCACATTTATTAAAATGGCACCAGCTTATATAGGGGTGGCATGGAACTTTCTGGAAAGGGGATGGAGTTTGGGAGAAGCGTGCAAATCCTCTCACAGAAAAGGAAGAACAGCGAAGGATTATAATCATAAGGGATAAACGAGGGTGGAGATAACTATATAAGAGAAAAGCTCCACTGTGGCGGAATCTGTCCAATCAGGGAGTAGGGATAACACCAAACTCCATTTTGTGTATCATGCAACAATGTCATTTAACTTTACAACAGTGAATGTACAAACTGGGAAACACATAGCAACCCAATACACAGCAATAAACTGTCTCTTGTGCTTGTTCTGGTAGTTTTCCTTGATTCCTCAGTCTCGTCAAATCATCTCGTGGTCTCTCGTCCATTTAGTGTAATTTTGTACTCCTACAACTCATGGACTGAAGGATTGTCTGCAGCAGAGCTGCACCCTGGCTCTGGAAGTTCTGTCATCTACAATCATCATTTCCTTCTTTTCTCTGACACGTTTTCTGACCCTGACTTACTGCACCAAAGGGCTGGAACTATCCTGCAGTGACACTCCTGCTCTTTGTTTTCAAATCTTCCTTTTAGATCAAGTCTTCATGTCACCTGAAAGGGTGACTAGATTTTTGTCTGTTGGTGTCCCCAGGAAAGTTGAGGCCCTGGTGTCAAACAGTCTGTCAGTGTCTCATGAGACCCTTCCCCAGCAGAGTCACAAGGTCAGGGGAGATTCAACCACCCTTGTCAGGGAGGTCTCAACAGAGTGAAGACCCTTCAGTGAGCCCTGCTAAGGTGTCCTCTGTTGCCGGTGACTGAAAGGACTCATTCTAGCAGTTTATGGAATAACACTCTATTCATACATAATGTGATTGGTTAAGAAGGTTCCTGGTCATTGGTGAGAATGTCTGACTGCAAAAATGTGTTTTAAAGCAATCTGCTGATTTATAAATTAATCGAGCACAAGCTCTAATGCAAGCAATCCACTGTATACTATAGGGCAAGCACAGACACAAGCTCTAGCCCTGAAAGCAATAGTTAATGCCTGTAGAGTATAATTCTCACCCAAGGTGTACGTGTAGGGGGAGAAGATGGGCTCAGCCCATTGACTGACCCCAACAGTTTTTGTGGAGTCTTCTCCAATTTCCCCCCTATCCCCAACTTGCTTTTATACTATTTTTTATATTTTAGCTGGAGCTTGAGTAGCTTCAGTCATAAATACCTTTTATTTCTGATTGGAGTAAGGTTCTCTCTCCATACCTAATGGGAGGGGGGTGGTCGTGACTTGGCACCTGAGAAGGGAGTTTGACGTGGTTGTTGATTCAGCAGCAGAGCACCTTGATGCATCTCCCTTGGCTGACAGGTACTGTCCAGTCTCAGGATCTTCACAGGTCCACAATGTCCCTTCTTTCTGCTAGGATTTCAGTGGAGGGGGCCACGTAATCTCCACTTTGTTCCTCACTCCGTTCCACTCCTCTGAGCAGATGGTTTTCCTTGTATAGAGAGCCTGTTGACCTCATTTCATCCAGGGAGTTGCAGCTGCATTTTCCCTAGAATTCTTGGTCCCCTCTAAATTTTAACCCCAGCCATCATGCCACACCATGGAAACCATCTCTAGCAATGAATCTTTCTGTCAGGCTGACATGGCATTTGACCTGGCAGTGGGTTTTGCTGATGGTTGCCACAGTACCTGACCAGACCACGTGTCCCAGTGCAGTTGTCCTGGCACAAGCCAACAGCAACAGCCCCCTGTGACCCTTTGCAGTGACAGCAGCCCTGAGCAAAGGGCCCTCGAGCAGGTTTCCATGGCAATCAACCATCACAACTGGTCCAAGCGTTGTTTGATATAGCATCAAAAAAAGAATTGGTTCTTACTATTGTTGCTATGGTAATAAACGCCTAGAAATGGGACCTTAAAATGGTTGCCATTGCAGTGGGTCTCAGTGCAGGTTGTCATGGCAACTCATTCTAACAATAGGCCCCTATGCTCGTTACCACAACGCCTTATGATGGCAACATGTCTCAGTGCCATTGTACATGGCAACAGCCCTTGGAATAGTGTCTTCCTGATAGTTGCCATGGCATCCAACCCTAGCAACGGGTCTCCATGCATGTTGCCATGGAACCTGATTGTAGAAATGGATCCTTATCACGGTTTCCATGGAAATTTCAACTTACTGTCTTTAAAGTGGGAATTGTGATGAGAATCCACCATCACAACTGGCCAAGTGCAGGTCTGAAGTCACCTTCCCAGCAGCCTGACTACAAAGAAGCACTTGCCAGTGCTCTCTGCATTTCCCTTCTCCTCATTCTTTGATCACTCACACACCCCTCAACAATTCACTTTGCCCTTTGAGCTGCAGGAAGTTAAAAGCTTGTCTGTCCTTCAGTAGTTGGTCTAATTTTGCCTTCAGCCAACTTTTCATTTGTGTTTATTTTATAATTTCCTTTGTGTCTAATACATTTCATGCATGGTTATGCATCGACAAAGGTGAAGTTTGATGGTGGTATCTTGGACTTGACGCAGAGTTGAGGTGTGTGCTTGTGTTCAAATTTTGAAACAGCAGCTTTAGATTGCTGTCAGAAAGAAAGAAGAAAAACCCCTTGTTATAGTCTCAACACTTCATTGGAATTCCTTCCAAAAAGCTTGGATCCAATGCCTGAGTGTTTGCAAGGATGGTTAACAAAGGACACAATGAATATTCACATCCTGATGTTAACAACCTAGCCAGAGCTTTTGTTCTGGTCTCTCCGCAGGCTGGCAGGGGGAGGAAGGATGGCTCGGGGAGGGGGGAAGTGGCCAGCGTTTTCCGCGTTTTTTCTGTGCAGGCTCAGGAAGCTCAGTGTTATTGGCAGAGTGAGCGAGGACGGGAGTACACTGGTTCCAGCCTCACCCGATAACCAGGACTGTGCCTCCCCCTCCCTAACTTGACCGTTCATCTGTGGGCGACTGTGGGCACTGCAGGAACTGCTGTTAGGAAAGAGAGAGAGAGAGAGAGAGGGAGAGAAAGAGGGAGAGGGAGAGGGAGAGGGAGAGGGAGAGGGAGAGGGAGAGAGAGCACACATTTTCTGCACTAGGGAAATGGAGTTTCTGCCACTGATCCCACAGGAGCTGACCTGGTGACTGTGCCCTGCCATCTTTCCGGAGAGAGAGGGCAGCCAGCTGAAGCACGACATTGCCACCTGCTGTCCATAAATATAATTGCAGTACCCCTTTTTTGGGGGGGAAGCCGAAAGACATTTTAACTGGCGCCTGGTTGTTTAAAAGGTTTATTACAAACTGTTGTTGTTTGGTCCTTTCTGGATATATATATATATGTATGGTGGTTAAGAACTGTTATCCTTTTCATATATACATATATTTTTCTTTTTTCTAATTAAAGTTCTGTTTCCTAAATTTAAAGGACAGGGATTGTTTCTTTTTCTCTCTCTTGGCCAACATAGATATATTAGTTCTCCCCTGAACTATGACAGTACCCATCTCTGTGCTGACATGCAATAAACAAACATCTCAACTTTTTGCACACCTGGTGAAAGAACCCATTTTTGGGACAACACCGCCACAGGCCTGCCTCAGTGCAGGGGACCTCTGGCACTGCCCCCAGGTCCCCTGCAGCTCCTGAGCATGCAAGGCAGGAGCCACATGGCCCCTGCTCTCCACACTGCTCCTCCTGCAGTGCCCACTCTGCACTCCTAGCTCAGGTAGTGCAGCCCTGATGTGGGACATGATACCGAGTGCTGCATACAGGACACATGTAACTCATTTAGAAATGAGACAGTGCCAAATGGTTATAACTGCCTGCATTTTCCTCCAGCTGCATTGTCCTCTGGTGGGATTGATAAATTGGTAACACTGATTATATTGACTGGGGACTTTGTGTGGCATTTGGCTTTATGTGGCTTGGCCTGTTTCAAAATCACCCAGAGTCCTGCAAAACCAACATAGCTTGGCAATGCAGCTCTTCCTGCCCCCACCCAAATGTCTAGGGCTGTAAATGTGGGGATAATCACACTCAAAGGAGGGACTGGGAAGCAGCAGTGGTTTGTGTCTGGCTCTGCATAGTTCAACATGTCTTATCGAAATGTGTATGCAATGGTCTTTGTGTGGTACTTCCCCTCCAGCATGTTGTTCAAGGATATTGAACATGAAGGATTCAGAGATGAGATGAGGCAGCAGAGCAATCAGAAAACTGGAGATGATTGCACAGGTGAGAAACTAATGTCGGAGGATAATGTGGTGGTTTATTAAAGCGATGGCAGCCCACACCAGGGCTAAAAGCACTTCAGGGAAATCTTCAGTCTATCAAATCAAGATAAACAAATCCAAAGGTTGAAAATCAGTGAGAGAGATGCAAGAGGAGGGAGGAGGGGACAGGTCCTGTGGTCCTCAGTGTGGGTCTGTGCCCTAGTTCAGCAAAAGACATCGGTTATCACTGTGTGGGGGGTGATCAAGGCTGTGTATTCTACACCCTCTATTCATT
>JAXCLP010000246.1:0-15818 GCA_035584035.1 Lepidocolaptes lacrymiger | reverse complement strand
GCCCTTGGAGCATCTCCGTGGCCTCCTCTGGACTCTCCAGCAGCTCCACAGCCTTTGGATGTTGTTCCCAGGGCTGGGGGCAGCTCTGCAGGAGGGGTCTCACCTGAGGGGCAGAGGGGCTGGATCCCCCCCTGTCCTGCTCTCCACACTGGGGGATCAGCCCAGGGCAGGGGGGGTTTCTGGGCTGGACCATGTCCAACCTCTCCCCCACCAGCACCTCCAGTTCCTTCTCCCCAGGGATGCTCCATCTGTTCATTCCCAGCCTGGATCCATACTGGGATTTGCCCCAATGCAGATGTAGCACCTTGCCCTTGTTAAACCTCATGAGATCCCAGCCCTTCCTTGGACGATGCTCTGGGAAGATTCTGTCTCTTCCCTCGCTGCCCCAGAGGTGATTCCCTCCCTGGTAGTAAAATAACACAAAAAAATCCCTTTAAAATAAGCAGAAAAGCACCAGAGCACCAACCCCTGGGCTGGGTGGGAGTCCCAGCACCGTCCTCCAGGCTGGCTGTGGCATTTTGGTGTCTGGCACATTCTATCCCTGTTGATGGGAGTAGCCAAGGGGGCTGGAGGATCCGTCCTCCTAAGAGAAATACTAAAAAACCCACTAACAATCCCCCAAATAAATAGTAATAACCCCCAAGAAAATATTAAGAAATCCCATGGGATGTTTTTTTTGCAAGCTGAGCTCCCAAAATCAAGCTTTCCAGGCCTGCCAGAATCAAGGGTTGGGATTCCCCAGGTTGTGGCCACAGCCCCTGGGAACAGTTTCCTTTTCTCCCCAAATATTTCCATTTCCCCCCGCTGAAGCAGCAATTTTAATGCAGTTTAAAGCTGCCCCTTCAGGGTGATGTTTGCTCCACACGTGGTTTCATTCCAAGGATCCAAAGCCATTTCACTTGCTCTGTGTTTAATTGATTCCAGCCTCTTCCAGCTTGGTGAGGGAGGGAAGGGGGTGATGACATTGAATTAAATCTTATTTTTTATATCAAGATGGAATGTGATGAGGCTGGGGCAGCAAATCCAGTGTCAGCAGTGACATCAGGGACCAGAGCAGCTCCCTCCCCCAGGCTGAGCTCCCTGCTTGGCAACTCCTTGCCATGACTTTTTGTCACCAAGGTTTTGGGGACACAATGCCCGTGTTGTCTTGTTCCCACAGGTTCCCAAATCTTTGTCCCTGCAGAAACTGAGCCGTTTTCTCCTTGAGAGTCATCCTGTCCCTGGCCAGAAGCTGGGAAGAGGTTGGAGCACAGCCATCCCCAGCAGCCCTGGGTGTCCCTGGGCCAGGGTTGGTGGCCCTGAGTCACCTGGGTGTCACCAGGTCACCCACAGGTCCCCCTGGCTCAGCTCTACTTGGACTCCATCCCCAGGGTCCAGTCTTTAATAGAAAACACTAAAAGCAGCTTTCCAGGCCTGAAATCCATGGATTTTAGTGGGGTGTCCAGGGATGGAGGAGCTACACCCCTGGCCATGGGGACAGTGAGGTGTCCCATCACCCTGGGGACAGGTGGGTGTCACCCCAAATCAGGGGTGTGGGGGTGAAGGTGGCCCCCACTGGAGCACAGGGGCTTCCCAACACACAGGAGGGACAAGGAGCCTCTGGCCTTGAGTGTGTCCCCAGGGAAGGGACCCAAAGGATCCTGCTGTGGGTACAGATGCTGGGGCAGGTGGGGACAGCACCCACCACCTCCATGGGAGCAGGAGCATCTCATGGACATGCTGCTGGAACATCTTGTGCTTCTGGAACATCTTATGGCCACACTGCTGGAATATCCCATGGCCATTCTGCTGGAACATCCCATAAACATTGCTGGAACATCCCATGGCCACACTGCTGGAACATCAAATGGACATTCTGCTGGAACATCCCATGGACAATCTTCTGGAACATCCCATGGATACACTGCTGGAACATCCTATAGACACTGCTGGAACATCCCATGGCCACACTGCTGGAGCATCCCATGGATATTCTGCTGGAGCATCCCACGGACATTCTACTGGAGCATCCCATGGACACTGCTGGAGCATTCCATGGTCACTCTGCTGGAGCATCCCATGGAGACACTGCTGGAACATCCCATGGACACTGCTGGAACATCCCATGGCCACACTGCTGGAGCGTCCCATGGAGACACTGCTGGAACATCCCATGGCCACACTGCTGGAGCATCCCATGGACATTCTGCTGGAGCATCCCATGGACATTCTGCTGGAGCATCCCATGGCCACACTGCTGGAGCACCCCAAAGTTGTGCTACTGGAACATCCCACGGCCACGCTGCAGGAGAATCCCAGTGCTCCTCCTCCCCAGCTGGGAGGAAGGATGAAACCTGTTTCCCTGCCCACACCCATCGATCTGCCTCTTGCAAAACAAGCTCCTGCTGCCCAGCCTGGCCTGGCTCCACAGCCTGTCGGGGCACGCTGGCAAAGCCTCCCCAGGGATGGTGCCCCAGCCCTCGACTTTGCCATGCCCGGGTTGTGCCCCCTGTACCTTGGAGGGGACAGGCCAGGGGAGGTGAGCACCACGCTGGAGGCTGAAATAGGTTTCTTAAAGGGGTTTTCAATCAAAATCTGTAATTTTGAAAGGCATCTTCTGGTTTATAAGCAAAGGTTTGGACCCTTTGGATTTACAGTTATAATTTTTCAGAGAAGCAGGGGAAATTGTTTAAAATTAAAATGATACAAATGACCACATGAGTGTCACCGACCACCTGCACCATGTGACATCCCTGTCCTGCTCCCCTCCGAGTCTGGAGCCAGGGCACGAATGCAACACTCCCAGCAGTGATGCTCTTGGTGCCCCAGGAACTACCAGGGCACCTCAAATTTAAAGAGCCTGTGAGTGTGGGCATTGCATTGGCACTCACAGTCCTGGAGGGGTCTGGGGGGGCATTTGGAACCCCTCAAGCCCCAGCCAGTCCCCCCTTACAGCCACTGTCCCCTGCCTGGCCGGGGCTGAGCTGTCATTACAGAGTCCAAGCGTCGCTCTCCCGAACAAACCCTGTGTCGCCGTAAACAGGAAGGGCAGGAAGAAAAACGAGTCGATTTTCTTGCCTCCCAACGCGAGCAAAGGAATGGCTGAGGAGCAACAAAGGAGTGATTTACCCTGAGCAGAAGCGCCGCAGCCGCCGGACCCCGGAGACTCACAGATGGGAGGGAGGAAAAATGCCGCTTTCACAACCTCAGACAAAGGCATAGAGACGCTTTTCAGGGGCTGAGGAGAGCTGGAGATCCAGCTGCCCTGGCCCTAGGTGTGCTGAGCTCCAGGAAAAGGGAGCAGAGCAGGAGCCAGGGGTGAATGGAACAGCGATGATGTCACCTCTGGAGGGAAGCTCCCCGCCTGCTTCTGGTGGTAAAATGCTTAAGAAACACACTCTGGGCATTATTTTATCCCCTTTGATTCCTTAGCAAGGAGAGATGGGTCTCCAGGGGGCCCTCTCAGGTGGGAGACATGGCAACCCCAAAGGACACCCTCCTGAACCACATTGCCCAGCTACCCCATGCCATGGCATGAATGGGAGATCCTCAAAATCCCCAGTCCTTCATCCCTAGAAAGGTGCTCTTTTCATCCTTAGAAAGGTGCTCTTTTCAGTGCTCCCATCACCTCTGCTCCCAGCTGGAAGGTGACACCTGGATGGGTGGAAGGATGTGATGGCAACTCCAGGGCTTTCCCTGCTGGATGATTTGCAGCCCTGGGCACACACAGGGTTTTTCCTCTCTCTGGCACTGTCTCTGTCTGTCTGTCTGTCTATATATATATCTGTGTGTATACGTATATCTGTGTACATACATATAATATATATATGATATATATATATGAAGGTAGATGATAGATAGATAGATAGATAGATAGATAGATAGATAGATAGATAGACAGACAGACCCCTCACTCCCCAGGAGCAGCCAGGATACCTTTGCTGCAGCAAAGCAACATCCTGCTCTGGCTCTGCCATAGATCCAGCTCCAAATCAGCTGGTTTTCAGCTCCAGAGCATCAGGAAGGGGGTGAGGATGGGAGGGAGTGAGCCTGGGAGGCAGTGCTGGAGCTGAAACACACAGGGGCAAGGCAAGGCATGCTGTGGGCAATGAGGGTGGAGTTTGTGAGGGGTTTGGTGCCAGGGCTCCTGCCAGGAGCACACCAGTCCCAGTGCCACAGGGGCAGGACAGGGGACACTGCTGGGAGCAGGGGGAAGGTGGGAGCTGGCATGGGCAGGAGAAGCTCCTGCACTTGGGGCAGGTCCCAACTGTGCTGCATTCCCTGCCCTGGTGCCACAGCATTCCCTGTGCTGCTCCTGGCACCGCTGCCTCTGGCTCCAGGAGGGTTGGTTGTGTCTCTGGGGTCTCCTCCATGCACCTGGTGGAGCTGCTTTCCCAAACTCCCCCTGCAGACCCCGCTCACCTCTCTGGGCTCTGACCTGGTCCTGCTGCACGGGCAGGAAGGGGAGGTTTGATGGGAAGGAGATGGAATGAGCTGTGACCACCGAGCATCAGATCCCACGCAGGGAGAGGGGATGGGAGAGGTCTCAGGACAGCGACTCCAGGACTGGTAGGATGCTCATCCCTTCACAAGCACAAGGCCTGGGTGTGATCTGGAGTAAATCCATGCAGTGACAGTCCAGATGGGTGCAAGAACAGGGAATAATGGGCAAATGCCCCCCTGGGGTTGGCTGAACATGCAGCCAAGGCTCAGGACCCCCCAGGCCAGAGATCTCTGAGGTCTCTACAGTCCACCATTCCTCCAGGTGTGCTCCTGCCAACACCCACTGCAGCTTTGCTCAGGCAAATCCTGGTCTGCAGGCACGCCAAGGAAAGGGCCACCACCATCCCAAAGCCTGGGGTCACCCATTCAGGCACTTCCATGGGGGCTGCTCCACTGCCTTTGTCTCCCTCCACCCTCACAGGAGCAGCAGGAGCAGGGCCAGGGGGTGAATCAGCCTTTTTAAGCTTTAGGTTTCTAAACACCTTTAGGATTCTAAGGCAGGGGTACCTGAGCCTCCTACCTGTGAAATGGAGCTCAAACCAGGAGCTCTGCCGAGGGGCTGGGAGCTCTGGACTGGGAAGTGCAGTGATGGCCCTGGAAGCTCCAGCACAGGCAGGATGGGGAGCCAAGGGCTGCTTGGGCAAAGCAAGGCAGTGGTGGGGTGGGATAAATCATTCTGGGCCCCAATAAAACCCAGCCCACCCTCTGAGCAGAACTGTGCTGGGAGGTTTTCCTGGCAGAGCCCTCGGTCCTCCAGTGGCTGCCCAGGCAGCTCCTCGCTGTGCAAAGCGCCTCTGCCTGCGGGCTGGGCGGGCTTGAAGCTCCGTGACACGTGGGGATGTGACAGCAGAGGCAGGAGGTGGCCGGTCCCCCGGCTGTCACCCCGGGATGGGCTGCAGGAGGAGCAGCTGCCCCGGGCAGAGCCACGGGAGAGACTCCTCCTGCGAGGGGGAAGGTGGAATAAAGGAGCTTCCACCCAGGCACAGCTTCCATCCAGGCACAGCTTCCACCCAGGAACAGCTTCCACCCGGGCACAGCTTCCACCCAGACACAGCTTCCACTCAGGCACAGCCCTCACTCAGGAACAGCTTCCACCCAGGAACAGCTTCCATCCAGGCACAGCTTCCACCTGGGCACAGCTTCCAGCCAGGCACAGCTTCCAGCCAGGCAAAGCTTCCAGCCAGGCACAGCTTCCATCCAGACACAGTTTCCACCCAGGAACAGCTTCCACCTGGGCACAGCTTCCAGCCAGGCACAGCTTCCAGCCAGGCACAGCTTCCACCTGGGCACAGCTTCCATCCAGGCACAGCTTCCACATAGACACAGCTTCCACCCAGGCACAGCTTCCACCCAGGCACAGCTTCCACCCTGGCACAGCTTCCATCCAGGAACAGCTTCCATCCAGACACAGCTTCCACCTGGGCACAGCTTCCACCCAGGAACAGCTTCCACCCAGGCACAGCCCTCACTCAGGAACAGCTTCCACCCGGGCACAGCCCTCTCCCAGGCACAGATTCCACCCAGGCACAGCTTCCACTTGGGCACAGCTTCCACCCAGACACAGCTTCCACCCTGGAACAGCTTCCACCCAAGCACAGCTTCCACCCAAGAACAGCTTCCACCCAGGCACAGCTTCCACCCAGGCACAGCTTCCACCCAGGCACAGCCCTCACCCGGGCACAGCTTCCACCCAGGAACAGCTTCCACCAGGGCACAGCTTCCACCCAGGCACAGCTTCCACCCAGGCACAGCTTCCATCCAGACACAGCTTCCACCCAGGAACAGCTTCCACCCAGGAACAGCTTCCACCGAAGCACAGCTTCCACACAGGAACAGCTTCCACCCAGGAACAGCTTCCACCCAGGAACAGCTTCCACTCAGACACAGCTTCCACACAGGCACAGCCCTCACCCAGACACAGCTTCTACCCAGGCACAGCCCTCACCCAGGAACAGCTTCCACCCAGCCACAGCTTCCACACCCAGGCACAGCTTCCACCCAAGCACAGCTTCCACCAGGGCACAGCTTCCACACCCGGGCACAGCTTCCACCCAGCCACAGCTTCCACCAGGGCACAGCTTCCACCCAGGCACAGCTTCCATCCAGGCACAGCTTCCACCTGGGCACAGCCCTGACCCAGGCACAGCTTCCACCCAGGCAGAGCCTCCACCCCCTGCCAGGGCACAGCTCCATGTCCAAATTAAAAGTGTGCGTGGGTGGAGGGATGGCAGGAGCTCAGCTTGGCACAAGGGCACTCTGGGCACAAAGAGAGGAGGGAGGAATCAGCCAGGGAGCCCTGGGCAGCCCAAGGAGGTGGTCACAAGGAGGTCTAGGTGGGATGTTGGTGGCACTGGAGTTGGGAACAGAGAGGCTCCACCTTCACCCGTTATTGCTCAGCAAACACTCCTGGATTTTAGCAAAATTGCTCAGAGACAATAAAAGCAAAGCATTTCAAGCATCAGAGTTGTGCCCTCCACACTCTGAACACCTTTCAGCTTGGGCAGGAGGGGGCATGGGGGTCCCACACAGAGCCAGCCCTGGCTGGGCCACGGGTGTCGTGTGGAAAACCTCATCTGTGAACCTGTAATTAAAGCCTGGATCACAAAGCATGAGCCTAAAGGGGCTGAATTAAGGTTACCAGGCAGATATAATGCTGCTATTTCCTAAATCTGAGCACAGGAGTGTGCAGCTGACAGGGAGATGTCCTCTGAAATGTGACAGCTTTTTGGGCTGCTGTTTTTCATAGCTGGGAAGAGAAGAGGAAACACATCTCGAACACGCAGCGTGCAGAGCTGTGCCCTGGGGAGGGCCCCGAGAGGCCTCTGTGACAGCCTGGCAGCAGGAGCTTCTTGTCACCTCTGCAGTGTGACAAGGACAAGAGCAAATTGGACAAATTAAACACCAAGAAATAAGGTCTGGGAAAAGTGGAAGCAAAGAGAAGTGAGGCTGAGGACTAGGAAAACCTTCTGGCTGACAGACCCTTTGCAAAGAATCACAGAATACCCTGAGCTGGAAGGGACCCCCAAGGATCATCCAGCCCAACTCCTGGCCCTGCACAGACACCCCAACAATCCCACCCTGTCCCTGTCCCATTGTCCAAGCACTCCTGCAGCTCTCCCAGCCTTGGGGCTGTGCCCACCACCCTGGGGAGCCTGGGCAGTGCCCACCACCCTCAGGAGTCACTGCTCACCCCCTGTTCCTGCTGCCCTGGGACTCTGCCTCCAGCAGTGGTACATATTTTCCAATATATCCACATATTCCAATAAATAGCTCTGTCTGCAGGAGAAGGAGCCTCTGGTCTCAGTGTTGTGCTCCAGCCCAGCTTGGCTCTGGAGATGGTTATAAAAGAGGGTAAGAGTGGCATTTTGCAAGGACGGAGAGTGAAAGGGCAAGGGGAAATGGTTTTAAAATCAGAGAGCTTTAGATTAAATATTAGGAGGCAATTCTCCCTGTGAGGGTGGGCAGGCCCTGGCACAGGTTGGGCAGAGGAGCTGTGGCTGCCCCTGGATCCCTGGAAGTGTCCAAGGCCAGGCTGGATGGGTCTTGAAGCAACCTGAGCTAGTGGAAGGTGTCCCTGCCCTTGCTTTAGGATGAGCTTTAAGGTCCATTCCCACCCAAACCATTCCAGGATTCTCTGGCTCTCTGACTGATTTTGTTGGAGGGCAGGAGGATGTCAGAGCTTTCCTTCCATTTCCCAGTGCTCAGGAAGAGCTGATGCAATGCAAACGAGCCCCACGGAGCTGGCAGGAGGAAATCACTGCCCATGAAATGCAATCAGGCTCCGGGACTGCAAGGAGAAGTCATGTGGACTGAGAGGGGAACAGGCTTCCAGAGGGCTTACTCATGTAATTGCCTGTTGAGAAAATCCAGCACTGATGTATTTGATAACAAACAAGCTGGGAAGCTTAATCAGCCTCCTGCTTTGGACCTGTAATGATTAGAAATTGGGACAAGGAATGGTGTAGGGGATGATCCCCAAGGAGGGGTGTCCCACAAAACCCACCAAGGAGGTGGTGTCACTCCTGCAGGTGGCAGCAGACAGGGACAAGATGCCACCAGCGGGTGTGAAATGTCCCCAGGCAGCATTTACCTGCCTCATTGATGTTCCATCCCTTTGCTCAGGTGGGTTTCCATACCCTCCTGGGGCCCACCCAGAAGGGAGGTGGGTAGGTCTAAGGATCTGTCTTGGATTTTGGGGTGACTGAGCTGTTCCCAGGCTGTGACCCATCAGGGACATGTTTGGAGGGACAGATGCTGTGGGTGGGATGCCCTGAATGTGGACAAGTCTCTGCCCTGACTTGGCAAACACTGGCCAAGAGCAGTGTGGATCCTGCAGCTCCTTCCCTGCTGGATCTCAAGCAGGAGTCAGCAGCCCACACTCTGTGGTGGCACTGCAGCCATGCCCCTCCTGGGGAAAAGTGCCACCACCTGCTCTCTCCTGCCTTGCAAAGCCACAGGAGCCCTGAGATCCCCTCAGCTCCCACCCTGTGCTCCTGCTGTGCCCCCACAGCACCAGCCTGCAGGTTCTCCTGGAGGGGGGTGGCTGCTCATGCCCCAAGCACCCCGTTATTTGATCCATCAGCATCCAGCCCAGCTCCTGCTCCCCTGCAGGGTCCCCACAGGGGTTGTTGGCTGGTTCAAAGGGCTGGTGGGAAGGTGGGAACCCTGCTCAGCCCTGCTCTGGCTGCGGGGACATCTCCTGGCACCGAGGTGGAGGGGGAAAACCCAGGTGGTTTATAAAGCAAACACGAGTTTCCTTTTTCCTGGTTTCCAGCTGCTGCCGGCTCTTTGTGTGGCTGCTGCTTCTGCAGGTTCTCAGTTCTCTCTTCCTTCACAGATTGTATCACTGGGGTTGCAGAGGGGCACTCAAGGATCCTTCCCAATGACCCTCAGCCCCATGGGCCTACCAAAAGCAAAACCCATTTCTCTGCCAAATATTTTCCCTTCCAAAAACATTTCTCGCTGCCTGGTCCCTGGGAAAAACACCTTCCTGACCCCATAAGAGTGAGAAAAAGTCCTGTGTGTCTCCTCTCATCCTGGATTTAACTCACTCTGGATCCCATAAATCTACTGAGGGTTTATCTCCACTTCTCCAGGGCATTTTTTGCTCACTGCTTCTAGCTGTCTTCTTCTGCAGTGACTCTGTGAGCTGTGGCAAACTGGAGGAAGGACAGCAGGGGACATCACTGGGATCATGGAATGGTTTAGGTGGGAAGGGACATCAAAGCCCATCCAGTCCAACCCCCTGCCATGGTCAGGGGAACCTTCCACTAGCCCAGGTTGCTCCAAGCTGGCCTTGGACACTTCCAAGGATGGGGCAGCCACAACTTCTCTGCCCAGCCTGTGCCAGGGCCTGCCCACCCTCACAGGGAAGGATTTTTTCCTAATATCCCATCTAACCCTGCCCTCTGTCAGTTTGAAGCCATTCCCCTTGTCCTGTCATTCCAGACCCTTGTGAATAGTCTCTCTCCAGGTTTCCTGGAGCCCCTTCAGACACTGGAAGGCCACACTTTGGTCACCTTGAAGCCTTTTCCTTCTCCAGGCTGAACAATCCCAGTTCTCCCAGCCTTTCTCCCCAGCAGAGCTGCTCCAGCCCTCTGCACTTGCTCCAGCAGATCCATGTCCTGCTTCTGCTGGAAGCCCATCCTTCTGGGATGCAGAGGAAGGCATTGACATGGCTATTTCTAACCATGGGACATGTGGCACAGTTTTCCAGCTGCTTCCCTGAACAGAAAGAGGAAATAATGGGATTTTCTGTCAATGACCCTCGAGACATCCCCCAGAGTGACTTTGTCCTTGCACTGGGATCAGGGACTCCGTGTCAGGCTCAGCACAGCCCTAAGAGCAGCTCAGGGCTGGGAGCTGCTTAACAACTTTCATTTTAGGGGGCTGTATTTTTACCAGAAAAAGCATCTCTTCAGCCAAAGTGAACCTTTCAGGCTCTGCTGCTGCCAGGTGGGTGCACAGCCAGAATTCCCTCTGGTTCGCCGTAACCGCAGCGTTTCCCCAGCCACTTTCAGACACTTGGCTGCTGACTCCTGAAAATCTCTCTGCTGGCTTTCTCCACAAGAGCGTGGAAACCCGTAGGTGAAAGGTGTTGGTGGAAACCACGGGTTGATCTGAGGGCTGAGCTGCTGCAGGAACGGGGCACGTGTCCTGTCTGGGGACAGCACGGCCAGCTCGGAGAGCGCTGATGTACGAGCAGGACTGGGATCTCACGGGAAGGTCCCTGATCTGAGGTGTCTTCCACCCTTCTGGAGCTGCTGATGGAGCAGTGCCTGGGTCAGCACGTGGCCCGTGCTCAGGGACAAGCAGTGGAGCTGCCCAGCTGGTCAGTGCTGTGTGTCTGGGCTCTGATGAAACGCTGGCCCAGTGATGCAAATGAATGATGCACTCGGCTCTTCAAGGAGTTTTTGGGCAAGCCAGCACATTTTGAAAATATTCTGCATGAAGGCCTCAGCAGTTTTTGGCTTGGTTTGGAAGGAGATCAAGTCATTCAGTGGATCTGGTTTTTTCCTGGTGGCCAAAAAAATGTTGGTGCTCTACTGAAGGACTTGGCACAGGGGGGAGATCCTCTTTCCTCTGCTCTGGTTTTTAACTCCAGAGACCAAGTTGTCCTTGAAATAAAAGTGGGGATCTCCCCACATGTCCCCAGGGCTGGGGACAGCCAGGGCTGCCTGGGGCAGCACTGAAGCCTCTCATTTATGGACACACTCCACATATTTGCTTTTCCAGGTGAATCCCCTGTCCTGTGCACACCTCTGCTCCATCGAGCTGTGGGAAGCTCTGCTCCGAGGAGATGAATCACAGCAGTGAGGAGTTTATTTGCTCTTAGACTCCTTCAAAGAGCAGATACTGTGGTGTTGGGCACGCTGCCACCAGAACAGTGTCTGGGCAGAGCATGGACGGGGGGCAGGATTTGGGCATTTGGCTTGGATGGTTCATTTGGATGTTCAGTGAAGAGCACAGTTGATTGAAGCCCCTTCTGTGGTCACTAAAGGGAGAAAGGTGATTCTAGTGACTCATTTGGAGGTGTGAGGACCTCAGTTACCTTCTGGAGACCTTTTTTCTCTTTATAGACAAAGTTATAGCCCAAGATAAGTTATGCCAGGACTGGTATGGGATGAGCCAGGGCCAGGCTGCCCTTGGTGACCAACAGTGCAACAAAGATCAGAAGGACTTTCCATCCCCAGGAGGACAAAACCACGGGGAAGTTTTTTCCTGTGGAGGTGGGAATTTTTCACTGCTCTCACTGACTCCTCCTCCCACTCTGCCAGCACCCCATGGCTCTGAAGCCTCCAGAGCAGCATGTGCTCCCAGTGGGAGACTTTCCATGGACTGCAACAAGCTGGGAGCTCGGGCAAGGTCTGAAGGGGAAGAGAGGATGGCAGAAGAAGCTGTGGGAGAGATGGAAGGGCTGGAGGTGAGACCCAAACTCCAACTCAGTCCCACAGCCACGGGCTGCACGTCCCAACTTGCCATTTCTCTGTGCCTTTCTCCCTAAATCAAATAAACGACCTGGCATATGTGGGATTTAACCACTCATGCTTCATCCACAGCAGGACTCCTTCCCTCCCCCCCTCATTAGACTGGTATAAATGTAATTATCCCAGGTATAATTAACAGAAACCGTGTGTCCAGAGTCAGCAAGCAGCCTGGGTGTGTGCTGCAACCTGTAGTGCTGGAGCTGTTATCTCGGGCTCACAGCAGAGGGGACAAACTCATTGCTTGGGGACCTCTGTGCTCCCCCCAGCAGGACAGCCTGGGGACAGGGGGCCCCACCAAGGTGCCAGTTTGACCACACAGCACCCCAAAACTGGCCAGGAGGAGCAGGTGGGGACATGCCAGCTCTCCCGTTGTGTTCTGCAGTGAAAAAGCTCCTGAACTTGTCACCCAAGAGCCATCACTGGTGCCTCGTACCAGCCCAGGGGGCTCAGGAACCAAGGGTGTCTGGGCAGATTTATTGGTTCAGTGCCAAGATGACACAGTTTCACTATTCCCATCTCCACTACAGTGAGCAGCTGGCCTTGCTCACATCACTGGTGCTTTTGGGATGTGGCACTGGCCACTGTAGAATCCTGGAAATGGTAAGGCTGGAGATCCTTGAGTCCAGTTGTTAACTCAGCACTGCTGTGTTCACCACTAAACCATGTCTGTAAGTGTCACATCCACACACCTTCTGAACATCTCCAGGGATGGTGACTCCACCACTGTCCTGGGCAGTCTCTACCAATGCCTGACAACCCTTTTGGGGAAGAGTTTTTCCCTAAAAGCCAATCTAAACCTCCCCTGGTGCAACTTGAGGTTTCCTCTCATCCAATCCCTTGTCCCCTGGGAGCAGAGCCCAATCCCCCTCGACTCCCCCCGCCTCAGGGAGTTGCAGAGTGCGAGAAGGTCCCCCCTGAGCCTCCTTTTCTCCAGGCTGAGCCCCTCCAGCTCCCTCAGCTGCTCCCTGGCACTGCAGAGCCAGGTTTGGGGCTTCTGCCAGGCTGACTGTGCCATTCCTTGTGGCAGGCCAGTGCAGCTGGGCAGAACGAGCTGCCCTCTGTTAGGGACACTGGCCAGGAGAACCTGCTGAGGTTCCTATTCCATGAAGAGCCTGGAGGCAGCCAGGCCTTGCTAACAGGAGCTACTCGTTGCACAGGCTCCACACCACAGCCACCCGTGGGGTGCCCAGGGCTGTGTGGCAGCAGGGCAGGGCAGCCCGTGCCAAGTGCCACAGACCTTTGCTGCCAACCCTCTGCTGTGTGTGCAGCAGCTGAGCCCAGCAGAGCCCAGGTTATCACACTAGGGTTTTGCCAGGTCACATCAGCCACGCCAGTGCTGCCCCAAGACACCTTTGTGTGGCTGTACAAGGTTGGCATAAAACCACCATCAACAGGGAAAACCTGTGCTCAGTGCTGATCCCGATGGTCCCGTCGTGCCCAGCCTGGGCACTCAGCACCAAACAAACACACAAGTTGTGTTTCTCCAGGTTTTTGGAGGTTGGCTGGGCTGAGCTCCTGCTTCCCAATGAATCTTTGCTGGGCTGAGGTCCTGCTTTCCAACAAGTCCTGCCTGGGCTGGGATCCTTCTTTCCCACTAGCCCTGACTGGGCTGGGACCCTTCTTTTCCCACTAGCCCTGCCTGGGCTGGGATCCTTCTTTCCCACTAGCCCTGCCTGGGCTGGGACCCTTCTTTCCCCACTAGCCCTGCCTGGGCTGGGACCCTTCTTTCCCCACTAGCCCTGCCTGGGCTGGGATCCTTCTTTCCCCACTAGCCCTGCCTGGGCTGGGATCCTTCTTTCCCACTAGCCCTGCCTGGACTGGGATCCTGCTTCCCAACGAGTCCTGGCTGGGCTGCACATGGAAGAGGGAATGTGGTGGTGGATACACCCATCACCCTGCCAGCCCATCGGGGAGAAGAAAATGGATGCAAGCCACACGCGATCTCCGCTGGATCCAGCTCCGTTTGTGCTTTAATGACACAAAATCCAGGCTTGAAGTAACTTCTCGCACATGAAACCATAGCCAGAAAAGCTCGGGCCGAGGGGACCCTCCATTCCCATGGGATGCGGGTCCCAGCCCGCCGGAGCCCTGGGAAGCGCCGCAGCCGCTCCCGTCTGTTCCCGGTGCATGGGAGGGCATGTCCCGGCTCCTTCCCTGCGCCCGCAATTCCCACCCATCTCGCTTTCCCTGCGCCCGCTCTTCCCACCCATCCCGCTTTCCCTGCTCCTCCCTCCCTCCCGGCCGAGCGGCAAGAGGGGATATTCCACCCGAGCATCCCACCCCGCCACCCCCGACGCCCGAGGCAGGAGGGGCACAAAAAGCATCCCCTGCGAGCCGCCCCTTTAACATGGAGGAGCCGGGGCAGAACTACCGCTCCCGGCGTCCAGCGCCAGCCTCGATGCCCGGCTCGGCCCCAGCACCGCACGCCGGGGGCTGTAGTTCTCCCGCAACCCGGCTGGGTGCGGAGGGGGAACCAAAAACCACCCCAAAACTCTGCTTGGCTGCCGGTGGTGAAGGTGGGGGGCGAGGTGGTGCCGCTCCGCAGCGGCGCTCGGTGCAACCCGTCTGGTTTTGGGGCAGAACCCGGGGGGCTCGGGGTGCCCGGGATGGGGGGTTCTGAATGCAGGAGCTGCGGGACTCAGGATGACCAGGCTGGGGGGTGTTCGGGTTTGGGGGGCTCGGGGTGACCAGGCTAGGGGGGCTGGTACCCAGGGTGAGGGGTCCAGGAGTTCAGGATGGGGGTCTTGGGGTGCCCAGGATGGGGGATTCAGGATGCAGGAGCTGGGGGACTCAGGATAACCAGGCTGGGGGGTGTTCGGATTTGGGGGGCTCGGGGTGGCCAGGATGGAGGGGCAGGTACCCAGGGTGAGGGGTCCAGGGCACACAGGATGGAGGGGCTCGGGGTGCACAAGCTGGGGGATTCGAGGTGCCCAGACTGGGGGGCTCGGTGTGACCAGGCTGGGGGTGCCCAGATCAGGGGGCTCCATTTGGGGGGTTCAGGGTTCCCAGGTTGGGGGGCACAGAGTGCACAGCCTGGGGGAACACAGACTGCACAGGCTGGGGGGCTCAGGATACCCATGTTGGGGGGCACAGAGTGCACAGGCTTGGTGGGCTCAGGATCTCCGGGCTCAGCAGTCTCAGGGTGCCCAGGTTGGGGCAGAACTCGGGGTGCCCAGGCTGGGGGGTTCAGGATGCAGAAGCTGGGGGGTGTTCGGGTTTGGGGGGCTAGTGGTGCCCAGACTGAGGGGGCTCAGGGTGAGCAGAGTGGGGGGCTGAAGGTGCACATGCCAGGTTGGCTCGGAGTGCTCAAGATGGGGGATTAGGGGTGCTCAGCCCCATCCCTTCCAGCCCAGTGAGTGCTGGTGTGGGGAACACGGGGCTGTGCCTGCACCCCAAAGGGGCCACACTGGGATGGCACTGTGGGCTGTGGGATGGGGCTGGAGGCTGAGCCCAGGTCCATTCCATCCCATCCCATCATATTCCTGTCCATCTCATCTCATCTCATCCCATCCCTATCCATTCTATCCCATCCCCACCCATCCTACCCCACCACTATCTCTCTCACCCCATCCGTCCAGCCATCCATCCCATTTATTCCACCCCTATCCCATTTATCCTATTCCATATCCTATCCCCATCCATTCCATCCCATTTACCCCATCCCATATCCCACCCTATCCCATTTATCCCATCCATCCCATACCCCACCCTATCCCCTTTATCCTATCCCTTTTACCCTGCCCCGCCCCTATCCTATTTATCCCATTCTATCCACCCCACCCTATATCCCATCCCTATCCCATTTTTATCCCCATCCAATTGATCCCTATCCCATATCCCACCCCTATC
>JAXCLP010000245.1:0-15860 GCA_035584035.1 Lepidocolaptes lacrymiger | reverse complement strand
AATATGTGAGCAAGAAACTTATACCTCTAAAATCCCAAAAATCCACAAAATTCACCCCAGACCTTAGGCATCAGATGTGCCATTGCTATCCAATAACCATTTTCCTTGTTGAGGATCACTAGTTGAATTGATGGAGCTGCCATAGATATTAGGCTGTGCAACAGTTCAGCTGTTATTTATTGCTCTCGCAAGAAGGGTAATGAAAAGATTCCTAGACTTGTTAATCAGCTCTGATTTGTGGCAATGTTTATTGCAGAGAGAGGTGGTTTTTCAAGACATATTCTCTTTTGGTTGTTGTTGTTTTTCCTTTTCGCAGTATAACTACATCTAACAATGAACCAGCATGTGGACTCCTGCCAGTTTTTAGCTATGTACATGAAGGACACTACAAAGAGCCATTTGTTTTTCCTCCAGCTTTGTTCTGCATGTTGCACTTCCAAATCTTCAAACCAAATTCAGCTGGAAGTCTTTAGCCTGTTCCTTACTGTGTGTACATGTTTGTTTTTTTTAAAAAAAAATGATTACATTAACTGTTTAATTCCTGTGCCTTTAAAAGTGTTAATCCTGATGGAATCTGATTAGTGATCCTTTTTGGAGATGTCTGGAACATCTCAAGTCCCACCTTCCATCTCAAGAATGGAAGTGTTGATGTGGGCTTAAATCCATGTGCATTTACCAAGCACTCACATGTCATGGTGACAAACACCATTAAAAATTTAAAACTAAAACCACAATGACATGTAATGGTGACAGGATTTGCAGGAAAATATAAATCTTGTTGACTCAGAAAAGAAAATTGAAAGAATATCCAAATAACATTTGTTGAAAGAAAGTATCTTCTAAAAAGTCTGTAGAGTAGACAGTTATTGAATAAAAGAAACACTGGTGACATCTTATAGTCTGTATTGTGTAGAATGGGCTTGAAAACATTGGTAATCTGAACACTGAATACAACCAGAAAGCTATTTATATATAAAACTTCCAGGAAGAAAAAAAATAATGTCTAAATTAAGAAAATAATGGAAAGAAGCAGCAAGAAAGTCCATATACAGTTATTTTGGTGTGCTTTCATATATTTATATATATATAATATATATATATTATATATATAATTTGGAAAGAATCTCACAACCCAATCACATTCTTTTGTTTGTCTCAACGAATTTAATGCAGGAAATCATAGAATCATACAATCATTAAGATTAGAAAAGACCTCTAAGATCTTTGAATCCAACCATTAGCTTAACACTGCCAGGTTTACCACTATCACATAACCCTGAGCACCATATCTCCATGTTTTTTTGATGACTTCCAGGGATAATGATTCCACCACTTCCCTGTGCACCCTGTTCCAATGCTAGACAACCTATTGGTGCCTTAAGATTTTTAATATATTTGTAGATTTTAACTTAGCTGTGCAGTTTCTCAAACTTGAGGTAGCAGCTAACAGCTTCTAAACCCCTTTCTCACAGCTTGCATTGCGTTCCTGCATTTCTGTTTAACAGTTGTTTCAAGGAAAAAGATTTCATCAAGGACATCTTGTTTGGGACACATGCACCTGGAAGTTGTGACTGCAGTCAAAGCAAGATAGAAGGCCCAGAACCCCTGGAGGGGCTCCAACAGGGTAGTTCTGAGGGTGGCATCAAGGGCAAGTGGTCTTCGTGTTAGATGGACCCATTAGAGACAATAATTAGGTGGTGTTACAAATTTATAAGAACGCTATTCTGTGTGTGTGCCTATGCACTCTGTGTGCCTGAAAGCTTTTGATAAAGAAGTGCTCTATATTAATATTGAAGTGGTCTATATTAATATTGTATCAAAAGCTTTTTTCCTTCATTTTAGGCAACACTATGAAGAAACTTTTCCTAATATTCAATCTAACCCTCCTCTGGCACATCTTGTCCTCTCTCTTGTTACCTGAGAGAAGAGATTGACTCCCACCAGGCTGCAACCTCCTTTCAGGTAGTTGTGGAGAGTGATAAGATCTCCCCTGAGCCTCCTCTTCTCCAGGCTAAACACCCCCAGGTCCCTCAGCTGCTCCTCATCAGACTTGTGCTCCAGACCCTTCACCAGACTCATTGTGATTCTCTGGACATGCTCCAGGACCTCAATGTCTTTCTTGTAGTGAGGGGCCCAGAACTGTACCCACGATTCATGGTGTGGCCTCACCAGTGCTGAGTGCAGGCAGATTGTCATTTCCCTGGTGGAATGTTCTTAAGACTTTGGGGACCGGTGTGCAACAAGGTTTTTGAAAAAATAAGAAATTGTTTTTTAACATAGCTATAGTATTTTGCAATTTATTTTTTTTTAATTGACTAAATTTTAGATTGATTTTAAGATGTTTTAATAATTAAGCTGTATAGTCAAGAAGGATGCAATATATTATGAAATTTTTGGACTCTCCATGAATCTCCAGTAAGAAAAAAATATTCAGATTTTAGTGCTCACATCAGAAATTTTTTTTTTTAAATGTCTCACTGCATATCATTATGGAAATGCTTTTGCTTTTATTTTTAAGCAACTTTCATCTTAATAACCTTGAAAAAAAGTATTTCATGAAGAATTAAAGCAAACAAAACGACTGCAAAGTCATATAACAGTCAAAATTGGGTGCTTCAGGGTCATCCCATATCTGGATAGGCCAGGAAAATACATATGTGGTAGCTCACAGGAAAAAAAAAACAAAACATAAAACCAAAAAAACATAGTGATAAAGAAACTGTCAGCTAAGGAGAGATGTTTATATAGTTGGTTAGATTACAGGACTGCTCCACACCCCCCTCCCCCCTCTTTGGTTCTGTTTGTTCTTGCATCTCCCACTGAGTATAAAGAAACTGGAAAGCAGAACCCTGGTTAACTGCATTTATTTTCTCAAAACAGCAAATACAAGTTAAAATACACATTTTAATGATTGTGTGGTATTTTAATTTTACATTAAAATATTCCTCAAAAGAACAGTATATCTTCAGGTAAACACTTTTTTTTGTAGAGGAAATAGAGTAATTTCACAAATTTCACGAATCTTACCACTGACTTAGGTCTGCTGTCACGGAACTACTCCTGTACTGATATGTCTTTATTAGCATGACCCAAAAAAAAAAAAACACCTTTATCTCATGTTATTGCAAAGACCATCATTAGAGTCTTGCTGTTGCTGCTAAGTTCTGAGCAGCAGGGGAAAAAAAAAAAGGTAATTGCTGAGTTTGGTGAAAGTAAACAGGTTTTTGTTTTTTTGGGTTTTTTGCATCACTAATGTGGGATAAATTCTCAGGATATTTAGATAGAGTTTTTTGTTGTTTTGTGGGATGTTTTTAAACCTTGGCATAATATAGTCAGGGTGCCCTCTAAAGATTTTGCATCACATTAACTAATTGTTACAAGTTTTTTCAGTCCCCAGTGCTTGAGTATTTAAATGAGTGATTTCTTTTTACTGTCTTTCTTTTGTATATAGTGTGATTTTCTTGTGAGCAACAACTTCATCTTTTTTTTCTCTCTGTTTTACACTATGAGGCTCTCTCTAGGAGCCTCAGCTAAGGTGGCCAGGCCAGCTTGTAGAGCTCCTACTTCTCCCATCTCTGTTTTTCATTTGTTTGTTGGGGTTTTATTGCTGTTGTTTTCGTTCATTTTTTATATTTATTTAAATCAGGTACTTATGTTTCTCTTTCCCCCGATGGACTCTACAAAAACTTAAACAAGAACCTCAATTTGCTAAGAAAACTTGGTGATCATTTGTTTCACCGCCCTGCCCAAAGCTGAATGAACTAGAACAAGTTGCTCACATTCATGTGCTGTTGGGTTTTGAATAGCAACAAGGACAGATGCTACAGAGTTCCTGGACAAGTTGTTCCAGTGCTTGACAACCTCCACAATGAAAAACTGTTTTTCATCTGTTAACAGGGTTTTTTGTTTGTTTGTTTGTTTTGTTTAGTTTTGTTTTTAATTTTATACTCAGAATCCATTTCAGTGCAGTGACTCTTTCAGGAGGGGTCTTTTTGTCTTGAATGGTTTGGAAGTAATTTAGAAAAGAGAAGAATCATAGAAACATAGGATCAAAGAAGCACAGAATGACTTGAGTTGGAAGCAACTTTAAAGATCATCTAGTGCCAACCTCCAAGCCATGAGCAAGGTCACCTTCCACTAGAGTTCCAGTGTCACTTGCCCTGATCAGGAATGCCAACTAGAACAGGTTGCTCAGGGTCCCATCCAACATGCCCTTGGACATTTCCAGGGATGGGGCATCCAGAGTTCCTCTGAGCAACCTGTTCCAGTGCCTGACTCTGGAGTAAAGAATTTCTTTCTTACATCTAGTCTAAATCTCTTAAGTTTTAGTATAAAATTGTTCCCCCTTGTCCTATCACTATCTGCCCTGTAAAAAGTCAGTCTCCCACTTTTCTATAAACATCCTTCAAGGACTGGAAGAATGCAGTGAGTCCTTCCTGGAGTCTTCTCTTCTCCAGGCTGAACAAACCCAGATCTCGCAGCCTGTCTTCATACAAGAAGTGCTCCAGCCATTTGATCATCATCATGGCCCTCCTCTAGACTCACTCTAACAAGTCCATGCCTTTCTTGGGCTGAGGACTCCAGACCTGGACACAGTACTTCAGGTGGGTTCTCCAGGGTAGAATGGAGGGAGATAGTCACATCCCTAAGCCTTCTAGTCTCTCCTTCTTGGGTTCTGTCTAGGATGTGTTTGGCTTTCTGGGCTGTGAGCACACATGGTTGGGTCATATACAGTTTTTGATTCACACAAATCCCCAAGTCCTTCTTTGCAGCGCTGCTTTCGATGAGCTGTTTTCCCAGCCTGTACTCATGTCTGGAATTGCCCTGACCGAATAAGTTATGCTCTCTCTTCAGCTGTCCTTCCCTTCACCTGAGATACTTATCTTTTATAAATTTTTTTCTGAGATCTATTACTGGAAAAATGTTTGCAACATTTCCAAGTGAGATATTTCACTGAATGAGGGTTTTATGTGTTTGAAGGCTTTATGGAATCAGGGCCAAAAAACAAGAGAAGAGGCCCTTTCCCTTGCCCTTCAGTGGCATTTTCAACAAGGATCCTGTCACAATATTAAGTAATGAAGAACTAATGCCTGAATCTTGGACCAAAAGAATGGCTTCAGTAACAGGGAGTTCTAGTAGATTGCCACATTTTCTACAGGTTGGGCACTGGAGTGAAATGCAACATCAAGTCTTTCTTTATGTACTGTGAATGTACTTATATATGAAATGAGCCAGCTATTGAAAAAAACCAAACCAGTTAAAGAAAAAAAATCAACAAAAAGCCCTCAACTTTTGAAATTAACTTCTCACTGTTAAACATACTACTGGAATACTGATATAAACAACAGTAAATCAATAACCTTTAGTCCTGAGAATATGACTTTATTCTGGCAGGCTTTGTAGCACTGCATAAGTAAATAGAAAGGCTTTTAGTCAACTCAGAGTTCACTTCAATAAATGGGAGGTCACCCAGAATCTGTTCCCTGCTGGTCCTTGGTTTCTATTAGAATAATGTAACTTCTCCAACTCAGTTGCTGCCTAATGGATCTCTAAAATTTTAGAATGTAACCTTGAAAAAATATATTAACTTGCAAGTAAATTTTGTTTCATCTGGTATTGTCAAATATGAAATAAATGGATGCAATTTTTTGTCCCGTCTTCTAGTTTTAAAGTAGGGTTTTCCCTGTTGTCAACAAAGACGAAAACTATTTCATGTACAGGGCTATTTCAATGGTGTATGAGACACTGCAAAAATACTATGCAATCCTGTGTGTAAGGATTCATGGTTGTATTTTAAGTAATGTAATCTAAGTCTTAGAGTTTCTGTTAGTCCTAAGAGACAAGGGTTTTTATAGTTCAAAACTTCTCAATTATTTAATCTAGGAGTTTTTCAAAAAGACATATGTTTGGGTTTTTTCATTCATCAAAAATATGAATAGTAAATAAAATTATTTATATTGTAAGAATGAAATTTAAAATATTTTACATCCTGAATCTGCCATCTTTTTCTTCACTGAATAGAACCTTATACTTGAAGAAATGCAATTGGTCTCAACACTCCTACAGGCTGTTAAATTGGCGTAGCATGCTTTCCTCTAAATTTTAGTGCTGTAATAGAATATTTGAGCTAAGAATGCAGTTGCTATAATTTCACTATTGAGTAAATGGAGAGAAGTAAATATTACTTATCTGAACTATTATCTACAATGTACCATCTTCCATCATAAAGTATAGTCACAATACAAAGACCTCATTTATAAGCCTAAAATTAGGTGGACTAAACCCAGACCAAAACAATTCACTACTTTCTGTAATTACTGTAAAAAAAATGCTACCATAATATTTATTAGAAATAAAAGGGAGGGGGGGGAAGAAATAAAAGGAAAAGGAAAAAGGAGCATCCCAAGAAGCTTTTAGTAAGTAAAATTCACTGAATCTGAAGGAGAAATTCAACATAAAACAAGGTAGTTGATAATAGCAACATATTTTCAAAATTTTACCTATAAAGAAAGTAGTAACTAGATAGTTTAATTTTACACATAACCTTCCAATAGTAAAAATTTAAGGTGAAAAAGACAAATAGAAATTAAGTATCAGTTATTCTTGTAGTTTTTATTTTCCAGAGACAGATATTTTGTTGATTTTTCATGAAGGTATGACTTACTAGATTTCTCTTTTCATATGTTTTAAAAAACATAAGACAATAACTTTTTATATGTCGGAAGAAGCGGAAAAAGAAAAAAAAAGTGATATTTTTTGTCTCAGAAGACATTGTTAAAGAATATAAGAGTGTTTTACTAGGTACACATCTGCAGTAAGCAAAAATGAACAGAGGATGGAACAAGTTGCATGGACATGCTATAATGTATTTTCACTTGAAAGCATTTAAGAGTAGTTTTGCAATGACAATGTTATAAATATCCATGTTGTCAAAATAGGAGCATTGAAAAGTGGTAATGAAAACACAGCATATGCCTCTTTCTTTTCCTTTTCCGGTAGATTAATTTCCTGCAACAATGTATTGCAGCAATATCTGTTTTTTTGTTTGTTTTTTTCTTAAAACCAGGGGGCTGCAACTGACCTAGATCCTTATAAAGCTAATCACTTATTTTGGGACCTACGTTACTTAGAATACTAATGTTTATATGGTTGGGTATTCTCTTTTGCATTCATATTTTAGGGACTTTTGTCTCATAATTTTGAAATCACATATGTTTTTACAGAGCAAATCAGTAGGCACTATTCGTTATTTTCCTCATAATAAATATTTTAAGTTTGTGAAATGAGTGGGAGTAGATTAATTAGTGATCTCAGACTAACTTCTTAAAGCAATGGTTTGAGTGAGGTCAGATAAAAAGCTAGTTTGTATATAAGTTAATTCTAAGTGATGTTTACCTACTACAAATTTGAGGTGTTGGGGTGTCTTGGTGATTTTTTGTTTTATTTTGTTTTGTTTGTTTGCTTAGATTTTTTGTTTTGGGTTTGTTTTGGTTTGGTTTATTTTTTGGTATAAAAAATTGGGGTTTTTTTTACACTCCTTGGCAAATATAGTCCCCCCTAGCAATAGATAGAAAATAATATTTATTGGGAATTACTAAGTTAGGTGATTAGGTGATTATTAGGTGATACCTGCCATACAAGGAGAACTGTGGTGCTCAATAAAAATGTGTTGATCAATAAAAGGTTTATTGTTCTTTATATTCTGCTTCTGTAAGATCTTTGCTCATAAGATTACCTTTTTTGTTTCAGAGAGGCTGTTCAAACCATACGACATTCAGATTCCTTAATGTTTTGCAAATTAAATGCAAAAAAGAAATGATAAAAGATGATAAAAGAAACTATTAAATATTTTGAATTTGAAATGCAAAATTCTCAAGAATACAGTGAATTATATCTATTCTATTTCATTCTGTATAATTTTGGCATATAAGATGTTAGCAGTTGCCCCCAGTTGATTGTTAGCAGTCATTACATATAAAACAGATTTCATAAAACTGAGTACCATAGAGTAATTTAAAATACTGGCTAGAGAAAAGACTAGAGAAAAAGAGGTAAAATTCAAATTAAACCAGAAACTATTCTGTGTCATTTGGAGCATCTATTTTAGGTATCTTATTGAGAGTCTAATCCACAAAAGATATGCTTCTGGGCCCAGAGTACCATCCTAGGATCTGAAAGTATTGTTCTTGTAATGACTATCGGTCTCTTGATTTGAAAAAAAGATAAAGTATCCTTAGTGTAAGACCATAATAAAAGGTTATTCTTAGTACCCCCATGTTCTGCAAATCTGATGGTTAGAGCAGCAAAAAAGAGTTAGAATATGTAAATCCCAGTCCTATCTTAGCCAAAATGGATGAATTCTGTGCCTCCCGTAGCTGAGAAATGTTTTCTAAGTACTAGACGAGGTAATTGGGACTACCTGAGGATCCAAGTAATAGTGTTCTCCATTCCTTATGCTGTCTCACAGATACTGTGGATTCAACAAGGTATGAGTCCATGAAAGAACATAAGAAAAAGCCAAAGAAGTTTTACTTTTGAGAAAATTTATCTGGGAAGTTCCTTCTGTTCCTCTGACTTCAAGACTCCAGTTTTTTAATCTGTCAGGGATTTTAGGATTTTTCAGTTTAGGCATAGAATGCAGCTTGTTAACATCAAGCTTACAATAGCTTTTTAAAGGGAATGATATCATGGCAAAAAAATTAAGACTGAAGAAATACCAGCTGACAAGTCTAATACAAATACACTGACCTCACAAAAAAAACCCAGAAATTAAAATTCAAATCGTCCTGTTAAACTCTGTCGTGGGCAAAAGAGAACCTCTGATATATATGTGGAGCTGATGTTTATTGCTAGACCAAATAATGCTTTAACACTTTAATTATATATATGCATTATTTGTATTTATTAGCCAACTTATCTATTGGTACAGAGAAGTTTTATTAGAAAGGCTTTAAATAAATTAAATTAAAATAAAATAAATTTTTTAAAAAGTCAAAACCCAAGAGTAATTATTTATTCTCTTCCATTGTCATCATGTTTTTCCCTCAAATGTCTATCTTCAAAAAACTGTGCAACAGATTTAAGGTGAAGTAGAAACCAATCTCTGAAACCATGGGTACACCCCCTCCATGAATCATCCCTGAGTGCCATTCAAGGCTTTGGGGTGGCATTTCTTCTTCCCCAGCCTGTTGTCAGCTCATTGGGAGGCCCCGTGGAGGAGGTTCAGGTGTCCCCTCCTCTGTGGCACAAAGGGCTGCTATTCCCCCATCCTGTGTCTGTCTAGTCATTGCCCCCAACCAATGAAGGGCACTCCCCAAGTCAGCTGCCACTGGAAAACAAGAGAACAGAAGAGGGGAAATCTGCTCCAACCATCTCTGACTGGCTTTAACCAGCTCCACCTGGCTCCACCTGGCTCCAACTGGCTCCAGCTGGCTCCTGTCACCCTTGACCCTGAGCAAGACCTACCCAATACTACCCATGCTGGGGCTCCATCAGGCCCACAGTGCATTTCATTATTTGCTGAATTTTCTTTTGTGTGATATATTAATTTATATCCTCTCCAAATATGAACACACTCACAAAGAGTTGAGCCACTTCATCACTACCCTCATTCATATTGTGTTTTACCCATCTGGTTGTCCTCCCACCCATGCTGTTGTATTCCATCCAGGATGCAGGAATGGGAAATTCCTGTAGTCAAAGTCAGTGACCCTGACGCTTTGCCTTCTCCTTCTCTACAGATTCAGTTATTTTACCAGAGAAGACAATCCAATTGTCTGGGTCTAGTTTACTGCTTACCTTTGGACTATTCTCAAAGTCTTATCTTTCAGCTACAAAGAAATGTGAACCAAGGGCAAGAACACAAAATTTTCCCCAGGGACTGAATTCAGCCTAACATCAGTACCCCAGTGACTACAGGGGACACCACTGGCAGGAGGGAGCCGGGGTCTTCACAGACCTACTTGGTGGCAGGACAAGAGTGTAAGTTGGAAGAAGAAAGGCCCTGACTGGAAATGAGGCTCTTGAAGGCAATCATGGTGCCCACAGAGGTGGGCTTCATCCTTGGGGGTTTAAAAGATTCAACTGGATAAATACTCAGCATCCTGCTGTGACCTCAGAGCTTACCCTGCTCTGAGCGGGAGGTTGGACTAGAGACCTCTCAAGGTCCCTTCCTGTCTGAATTTTCTTGTGATGATATGATCCTAATTGCCTTTCTTTCAAATATAGTCCCTTTTAATTTTTTCTTACAGGGGAAAAATGCTTTTTAAATAAGCAGAAAATAATACAGCTATATCAAAGAATTTTAAACATCTTCTTGAAAATGTGTTTTGCCTTCCATTCATAGGGAAGAGATGGTTGTCATTTTTATAACAACCTGAAAACCTATCCTATGGGAATCATAAAGCTTGTTTTATCACAATATTTTTGTGTATTTGATTGTTTTCTCTGCATTAGCTTAATATGATAGTTTAATAATGCATTTTTTAAGTATTTATTGCTTTCACACAATAGATACTAAAAAAATGCATTACCAATGTGTTTGTTAAAATTAAAATTTTGAACTAGATCAGATCAGATTTACTCTAGCTAAGATTCAGGAATAATTCATGTGAAAACAGTGGCCTAAAGTGCAGACCTACAAGACATCACAAAATTCCAAGTCATTCAAAGAATGAAGAGTGTTGTTCGGGTTGGGTTTTTTTCCTTTCTCTTTTTTTTTTTTTTTTTTCTTTTGCCATTTTCACAGTCAGGGTTTTTTCTTGTTTGTTGGTTGGTTGGTTGGTTGGTTTGTTTTTTCCTTCTCCTCACTTCAGAAGAATAATAATGAGTTCTTCATTTTGAACAGCAGCAATCTTTAGTCTCCAATAATCTTCACTTCTTTCTAGGCTCCAGACGCATGAGTATATATTAACAAGTAAGGCACCCACAGCACAGCCTATCATTTTAGTATGTGATAAGTTGCCACTCTAGTAAAATAGTAGAACACGTAGTAAATAATAGAACAACATGCAGGTCAGTATTAAATATGAGTAAAAATATGGACAGTGGGAAATAAAATGAAACCAACTATATTGCATTTGAGTTAAAAACTCAGGGAAGTATTTTTTTTTATGCTGCATGTTTTTCACACACACACACATATATATATGCTATATATATATTATGCTGTTTGTTTTCAATCTTATTGAAATGTTGCAAAAGTCTGCTTAAAACAAGTAAAACGAGAACATGGGGAAGAAAATCCTGTAAGTAGGCAATTATTTGAATACAATTGTTTTGCTAAGGATTGCATTGTGTTTTCTATCCTTGAAAATAGAAAATTTATTTCTATTTCTTTGTAGGTCTAAGAGAAATAGCATTACAATATGGCATAGAAATATTAAAGTAAAAAATCTGAAGAGCTGTACTCTGAATGATAACCTCTGTCCTTAATTATTAACATAGTGATGTAGCTTTTCACTAGTAGACTTGAAAGGTTGATAATATCTTCACTGGGAACATGTTTTTTATTGAAAATTAGGACTACATCTTCCTCATTTTAAAAGCAAAGAGTATTGTCAAAGAAATTTTGCTGTTAGCTCTCAAATGTAGAAGTTTGTTAATCTGAAACATCTTCAGAGAGTGATCCTTAGAAAATTATCTAATAGCCATTTTCTTTTCACAGACTCCTGATCAAGTTAGAACCTAAAGACTACTGATGCTATTTACTTGCATGGTAAAACAAAATATGTTCTTATCAGTGTTTGTGCTCTTCACTGATTAAGAGATCTAAGACAAAAATCCTGATTACCAGATCAGGTAATATGGATTTGTAACTTCTATTAATGAATGGAAGCCCAGGAGACAAATGTGAGCACAAGTGATCTTCAATGGAAAACTGGTACAGTTTTAATCATTTTAGTGTTGTGGGTTTTTTTTCTGTTTGTTTGTTGTTTGGTTTTGTTTGGTTTTTTTGCTGTTGTTTGTCTTTTTTTTTTTTTTAATTGGTTAAAATCCATCATGAATATCACTGTTTTTAACATGGTGCCTGGGCAGGGTCTGGGTGAATTTTCATCGTCAGTTCCAAATTTGTTTTATAGGATTCTGATTACAAACTGGAAAACAACTACTTTTAAAGTAATTGTATTTTTTATCCTGATCTTATTCAGAAGGTAACTAGAGATCTGATTTTCTGTACAAACATATTCAGGTTTGTCTGTTATCATCCCCACTTTAAGCATAGATAAACTATAATCTCTTAAAGCCTTAGAGAAAGTCAGAATACCCATTCTTGTGACTATTCTAATATCATTCTTGTGTCCTCACTGCCGTTTGAATGAGCTGTTGTGAGCACAGGTTAATGGAAAACATGTTTTTGCCAATGCTTTGTACAATCACAATGATACTTTTCAGTTCCTATTGCAGAACTTCAATCTGATTGACACGAATAATGTGTTAGTCTGAGTATTTGTCTTACTACAAAGAGAATCATGATTATTGTGGGCTCCATTCAGGGAGTGCACTGGCATATCTGAGATGGATGGAGGCACCTTTCTGGGGTCCAAGTCAAAGAAAACAATAAAAAGATTGCAAACCAGAATTCAGTTCCTTCTTATAGAGTCATACTTTACCTCTTTTCTTTTCTCCTGATAAACAACAAACATAAAAAAAAAAAAAATCATCCCTGATGCAGTCTACATTTTCTCTCACTTTAACTCTCTAAAAGTTAGGTTGTCTATTTGTCATTGTTCCTTCTTTAGTCAATAAAGGAAGTGTAATAAAACTCAAAATAATAGCTCAAAAATAAATGTTTAGTAGTTGTGATAAACTTGTCCCCACAATGAATATAGAGGAAGTTCAAACACTTTATTCATACAACTTTCAACAACTTTAGATATCTACTTATAAATTGTGGGGGAAGTCTGCAGTACCTACTTTTGGTAATATGGTTTGAGTAAAAACAACTGATGTGATAGAAGATAAATGGAGATAGTGTGTGCGAATAGAATAACCAAAACTGCCTCTTCTGAAAGGCTTCTTCTCTAAAAACTGGTAATATTATAAAGAAGGTAACATGAGATTAAAGCAACCATCAACAGAATTAAACAGCAATGAGGGGATTACTTGGAGACTTTTTAAACAAGGATGTCATCATAATGTGAAGAGGTTTAGACTGATCAGCCACAGATATTTGAGAGGTTCTGTCTACACTGACAGTGCCCCTGGGGCACCTGGAACCTTTCCCAAGTTCATCAGCACAGCTGCTACCAAGCAGCAAGCTGGCAGTGTAGAGGTAGTCTTCAGGGACCTCACTTTGGGGTGCAGGCATGTGTAATATTTAAAGACCGCAGTTGCCTTACACAATGTCAAGGCCACAGAAGGAACTAGCCATAAAAAAAGCCACCACAGCAGGAACTTAAGATAAGCACAGAGGGGAGGAATTTGCAACAAGAATGCGCGAACTCCAGGCCTCATGGGGCAGATCTGGATAGCACTCTGGTTAATACATTTGGGCAAAAATTCCCACTGTGGCAGACTGTGAGAAATGACACAACTGCTTATACACATGCCATCCCAAGCTATGGGGATAGCATATATGCCCCGTGAATACCCAGAACTTGGACCGTATAAAGGTGATAACCCAGAAGTACGACTCAAAGACCTTCACCACTGAGAAGACCAGAAGAAGGAACAACAGGATGCTGCTGGATATATGGTGTGTTGAAATCTTTCTCCTTAATCTGTCTGTCTCTCACTCTTTTTCCTCTCCCCTTTCATATTTCTTTCTGTCTCTCTCTACTTCTCATTTACTGTTAAATAAAATCCCTGCTATTGGCTCTGGTATATGGTCTCATTTACACCTTAATTTGGGCAGAGGCATCTCACAGAATCACAGAATCAGCTAGGTTGGAAAAGACCTCTGAGATCACTGAGTCCAATCCTTGACCTACTGCCACCTTGTCAACTAGAACATGACAGTAAGAGCCATATCCAGTCTCCTCTTAAATACCTCCAGGGGTGGTGACTCCCCACCTCCCTGGGCAGCCTATTCCAATGCCTAATCACTCTCTCTGTAAAGAACTTCCTAATGTCCAACCTAAACCTCCCCTGCTGCAGCTTAAGAGTATGTGCTCTTGTTCTATTGTTGGTTGTCTGGGAGAAGAGACCGATCCCCACCTGACTACAACTTCCTTGCAGGTTGTTATAGAGAGTGATAAGGTCTCCCCTGAGCCTCCTCTTCTCCAGGCTAAATACCCCCAGCTCCCTCAGCTGCTCCTCATAGGATGTGTGCTCCAGTCCCTTCACCAGCCTCATTGCCCTTTGAAAACGCTTCAGCGCATCACCATCCTTCTGAAACTGGACAGAGCACTTGAGGTGTGGCCTCACCAGTGCTGAGTACAGGGGAAGAATCACCTCCCTAGACCTGCTGACCACCCTATTCCTGATACAGGCCAGCATGCCATTGGTCCTCTTGGCCACCTGGGCACACTGCTATCTCATGTTCAGCTTCCTGTCAATCAGTACTCCCAGATCCCTTTCTGCCTGGTTGCTCTCCAGCCACTCTGTCCCCCGCCTGTAGTATTGCAGAGGGTTGCTGTAGTCAAAGTACAGGACCTGGAACTTGGCCTTGTTGAACCTCATGCCAATGGATTCAGCCCATCTATCCAGCCTGTCCTGCAGAGCCCTCCTACCCTCCCTCTATATCTTAATGATCAAATCTTAACAAGCTACACCTCCTGATGTATTTCCTCACTTGTCAGTGTATAAGCAGAATTTCAGGACCAGCAGGGGGACACACAAAACTAGGTCAGCTTGTGTTCTGCAGAAGGAGTGTTCACCTCAAGAGGACCTCAAGGCTGTGGAGGAGGATGAACTTGTAGCTGTGTGTGCTTGTTGTGTGAGGTTATTAGAACTTTTGGACATTAGTTATGGAGGAGCAGTGTTAGGACCCTGAAAGTCACTAGCCAGTCTTATTTATCTTTCCCAGCCTTCCCTAAGATCTCCTAAACTCTGGCCTTTTTTGTTGCTAGTGGCCTCAACATGCTCTCCTCCTTAGGGTGGTTGCTGGGAGAGATCTTGTCCAACTCACAGATGCCACCATGCATCCCTTACAAAGCAGCTCAATATTTGCTGCTCCCTGACAGGTGGTATTTGTAGGTAGTTACTAATATTCGATAAGTGTTTAATACATGATTTAGCTGTTTTATTGGTTATATTGATCCTGAATGTGTAGTTCACAGATTGCTGTTAATTATGTCACTAATCAATAAACCACTCTGATCTGATTTAATATAAACCACAAGAAGAAAGTAGGGTTTTTTTTCTCTGCAGCAGCAGGCAAAATAAAATTCAAACTAAGCACATGATTTTGCATTCTGTATTATTGAATTTAATCTTCTCATTATTATTCTGCACCTCAAGGTCATCCAATTCATTTTTTGAGGGGAGGAGGAAGAGGAAAGCCCATCTACGCAGTAACAATATTCCACAAGTTATGCCATTATCAAATTTTATTAGCAATGATCTTGGCACACACACACAAAAAAAATATAAATTAAAGAAGCCTGTTACATAAGAGTGCATAATTTCTCAGTACTTCACTAGTAACCCTCTTCTAATCTTCTACCTCAGGCTTACCCCAGGGTGACTACAATCTCTTGTCTTCAACTGCATGCTAATTTCTTTGGTTATTTTATTAGTGTATATTACCATAACAAATCCTGAAGTAGAACCAGACAAATTATAGCATGTTCCCTGCTTTAAGCAGATCCATCAGAGAAAGGGGAGGGGAGGGGAGGGGAGGGGAGGAGAGGGGAGGGGAGGAGAGGGGAGGGGAGGGGAGGGGAGGGGAGGAGAGGAGAGGAGAGGAGAGGAGAGGA
>JAXCLP010000244.1:0-15864 GCA_035584035.1 Lepidocolaptes lacrymiger | reverse complement strand
CAGCCATTCCCTGGGTGCTGTCCCTGGTCCCCACAGAGCAGAGATCAGTGCCTGCCCCTCCTCTGCCCCTCCCAAGGAAGCTGTCCCAGTCTCACCTGAGGTCTGGTTCTATTCCAAGAGGCTTCCAGATCCCCAGGTTCAGCCTTAGCAGCCAAACAGCAAGGGGTTCTCTCCAACAGAATCACAGAATAACTCGGGTTGAAATGACTTTTAAAGCTCATCTAGTCCAACTCCGCTGCAATGAGAAGGGACCCTCACCCCCTCAATATCATATAACCCCCCAGAACTGACTCCAAGCTACCTCTAAGGAAAGAAATGCCCATCTCTGTGAGAATGAGGCAGTTTGCAGCAGGCTCTGACCCCTGTGACACTCACCACAGGCTTTGGGAAGAGCTAGGAGGGATCAGAGGGCAGCAGGCACCGGCAACTCCAGCACCTTGGTGTCTGCAGCACCACCCCACACCCAAAAGGGTGGTGAGGACAAGCTGAGCACTGCTCTGGTGTTTGGCACGAGCCAAACTACTACTAGTAGTACTAGGAACTACTCACTGTATCTTCTGGCAGGAGCTCAGTTCCCCCAGGGCTCAAACACGAGCTGTGCTGAGGGTAAGGCAGTGAGCACTTCCCTCCTGGAGCTGCTGCTGGCCCTGGTGGCCACATCATGACAGATGAGTCAGGTGGAGATTGCAGACACAAAAGCATTGAGAAATGCTGTTTTGGAACCACCTTGGTGTTAGCTGAGCTACTCTTGGTTCTGGCTGCAACCAACTCTAATTTTCACCTGGTTGTAAAGCACTCAGAGATGAAGGTTTGTGGTGACAAATCCAACAAAAGGCTCTGCTTCTGACAGTAACATACTGTGGGTGTGTTGGACCTGATGGATCATGTATCATGGACCTGAGCTAGGGACTGGACCCCAGCATCCTCCCAGCAGCAGCCCCACATGCTGCTGAGGCTTTGCCACCCTGTGCCCTGCCAGCTCCCTTCCAGCAGGGCAGGTGTCTCCCCCAGAGCTGTTTTCCTAAACACACTGGTGGCCTGCTCAGAGAACACAGCATTGCCCTGGAGCACAGTAACCACCTGAAAACCCTCAGCAGTTCTGCATCCAGCCCATCCATCAGCCCCATCCCAAAGTGATGCTAAACCCCTCATCAGAGCTCCCCTGGCCACAATGGCCACATTGTCCCCAGCCTTCTCCTCCCATCCTTGGGTGCTGGCATATATATGGCCACCCTTGCTCCTGCAGGAAATCAACTCCTGTTTTGCTTAACCAAGGCAGTCAGCACCTGGCTTGTGTCTCTTTAATACCCTGAGCATCTGGTTTCCATACAGCAGGCAAGGGGCTGCCACAGCATAATAACAGTCATTTAGGGCTGCAATTAGCTCTGGGCCCCCACTTGTAGATTATAATGATTAAGTAGGTGCTGCTACATCTATTGACAGACAGAGGGGGGGGCAATTCCACCCGACCCCGAAGAGATGCCCCACGTCTCCTACTGTCCCCCCAAATCCCCGATGTTCCCTTGTGCCACATCCAGCATTCCAAGGATGCTCTGCCCATAGCAGTGGATGTGGGGCAGGGATTCCTGCACCACCCAGCTGTCCAGTGCCAGCCTACAGACCGAGGGCAAGGCCCAGGACACCTTTAGGGACCACTTTATGGGTTTCAGCCTTGCCAAGAGCACAGAGCTCACCCACGTGATGAGCCCTCTTGGTACCCACAGTGGCCCTACACCCCCTTTAGCTCCCCCCCCCCATGCATTGCTGCACCTCGGGGCTCCAAATTAGCAGTGAATGGTTTCAGTTGGAGCTGAACAAAGCTCAGAGGATTTTATTAATGCTAATGGAAAGTACAAGCTGGAATAGAATTACCATTCTGTGATTTGCAACCCTGGAATAGTCCTTTTCATCCGCAGTGACAACAGAAAAGTCAACATTTCCCATGAAATGAAGTTACTAAGAAATTAATTTAAGAATTACCAAAGCCAGCATGTTTGGGTTTTGTTGGTGGTGTTTTTTCCTCTTTTCCTTTCTTCATTGTGGGTTTTTCCCTTTTTTTTCCTACAAGTTCTTTTCACAGCACTTGGTTTCGCCTGTTTCCATTTTACTCTAATTCGTCATGGTCAAGCAACACTCCAACGTTCACTAAAGACATAACACGCTCTCAGCTATTCTTTAATGACAAAATCATCCAATTCCTTGAAACTTTTATACCTCTGGCCATGCTGCAGACATCTGTACTGCCAGAACGTTTTCAAGTCAGCTTCAACACACCTGAACTCCACTGCACAGGCACCATCCAACTCCCTGTCCCTGACCCTGCTGCAGGGAAAGTGAGACAAAAACCCACCTCGTGTGTGGCAAAGGAGAGCAAAGAACAGCCCACAACTCCTCCACCAGTCCTAGACCTGGCCATGGGATAGGATTTCCCACCTGGAATGGTGCTGTTGCAGGGATGTCCTGGGACACCTTCCCTCAGCAAGCTCTAATGTGCTCCAGCACATGTGGGAACACTTGCACATGCAAAAGAAAAACAAGAATGTTTTCTCAGTCACCTCAGCTACCGTTTCTGGCTCTTTAGGGGTGATTCAAACCTTTTTCTCTACCATTTCCCACCACAGAACTGCCTGTAAATAACTCTGGCTGTTTACCTGCAGAAGGAGAAGACCATTCCCTGAGGAGGAGGTGTAAGAGTGAAAATGGTTGAACATAGTGATATAAAGAAGACCCTGGTAAAGCCTCCCTGCACCCAGAAGGAGGGGGATATTTTCCTTCTCCCACACCTGGGCTGTGCAAGTGCAAACAACTCACACCTGCTGCAACATCCTCTGCATGGGCAGCAAACCTGGAGGGAAATCAGTGCCTTTCCCCACCTCCCTGGGAATGTGGGATTGCAGAGAGGCTTGGACACTGCTTCCCATCCCATCCCATCCCATCCCATCCCTCTTCCACTGGCTTCAGCACTGCCATGTGACACCACCCTCGTGCTATCTATGAGATGCCCATTAAATAGATGCCATCCCCTACGGAGGTGCCCCCCACACTGAAGGTTTGTGCCAGGGGGTGCAGGGGGGCAGAGCCCACAACCCCCCAGTCACGGTCAGCAAAGTCACCCCCCCAGCTGGGTCTCCTGACTATTTCTTCCACCATCCCGTCAGCAAGGAGGGAGCACACGGCATCACTGCATTCCTTTTCCACCATCCCTCACAGCAAACAAAGTTGGGGGAAGAGCTGGAAACTGAGGTTTATTTATTCATTCCCATTTCCATGGCTCGTGACCAAAGCTGAGGGTTGGCAGGAGGGGCAGGCCCCTAAACACAGGGCTCGTGACGTGCTGCTGGGCTCGAAATAGGGCAGGGAACAAATTTATTTTTACATCCACAGAAAGCAGTAATTTCTATATTTTTTTTAGTCATATTTTCTAATTCTTTGCATTTTTTCCCCTGCAGAAACCCAACTCTACTTCCCAAAGCATCAAGCTGACAAGTGGCACCGATCCACAGCAGCCAAATGCCATGAGCTGACAGTGCAGCTTTGGGAACACCACTGGATGCAGCAGCAAATACTGCTGATTATCTGATAGGTTGTTTATAACTTCAGTGAAGTTTTCCAGGGCAAACATCTTCCCCAACTTTAACCTCAGTTCATCTGTAAAAATGCTGCATCACTGCTTTGAATTGACTTGTGTCCCATACATAGATATCATAGGATGGCCTGAGTTTGAAAGGACCTTAAAGCTCATCTCATTCCACCCTGTGCCATGGGCAGGGACACCTTCCACTAGCCCAGGTTGCTCCAAGCCCCATCCAGCCTGGCCTTGGACACTTCCAGGGATGGAGCAGCCACAGCTTCTCTGGGCACCCTGTGCCAGGGCCTGCCCACCCTCACAGGGAAAAAAAATAATCCAAATATCCCATCTAAACCTACTTTCTGTCAGTTTGAAGCCATTCCCCTTGTCCTGCCATTCCAGACCCTTGTCAATAGTCTCTCTTCAGGCACTGAAGACCACAACTAGGTCACCTTTCTCCAGGCTGAACAATCCCAATTCCCTCATCCTTTCCTCATAAGTGGTAAATGCAGCTTGGGCAGACCTCACTCCCCAAGCACAGGGAGGTCAGGGACACAGGCACGAGCAAATGCCCACTGCAAACTGCTGTCCCTTCCACTCCCTGCTCCTCGAGTGGGACACAAGAGCTTCAGGGAGTAGGGACACCAATTCCCTGGGCACTTCTGCAGTCACCCAACATCCCCAGCAGGTGCTGATGCCCAGAGCCCCCAGAGGGGCTGTTCCCCTCAGCCAGCTGCCCCCATGGGTGCTGGCACTCTGTGCTGATGCCAGCAGGGTCTCAGGAGCAGAGAAGGAGCCCTGTGTGTGATGCTGGGTGGGTGTTCAGGCATCTCATCTCCATGCCCAGCCGTGCCCTTGGGGGCAGTTCTGAGTTGCAGAGCAGCAAAGAGCTCCTGCCATGTGAGGCAAGACCTGCAGCAGAGATTATGGCTCCCTCCAGACCTGAGAGCAGAGAGTACAGAATGCATTACCACCTCCTCCTGTGCTCATCTCTCTTCATTCAGATGGGCCTTTTAGGGAAAGACACAAAAAGTTCAATGCTCTTTGCACGGGTAGTTTAATGGGCTCTGGGAAACACTCGAGAGCATCTTCTTTCTTTTCTGTGCCTCCTGCTGCGGGCAGCTCACTCCTTCCTGCTGGAACACACCGGGGAGCTCCAGGGCAGCACACGCGAGGGAGGTTTCCTTGCAAAAATAATCCTGTTGTAAACACTCTGGGCTGGCAAACTGCTCTTAGCAGTTCCTCCAGGGTCCTTCCCACTCCCAGCAGTGCTGCTGCCTCTGCTCAGCACTCGGCTCTCCTCCTCTGACCCATCTTCTCGAGGCTCTGTGTGTGCTGGGCGCTTGGAGGACGCCTTTCTCTGCTTATCCTGCTCCATGAGCATCCTCACCAGGGGTCCTGTGTGGGTGACGTAGGCAGGGCCAGGGCACTGGAGCTGGATGAGGTGTCTGGGCAGACCCACATTGGCTGAAGGGACCTCTGGAAACCCAAGAAACAGACACCGTGAGATCCCAGCCCGTTACCTCCTGCCTTCTTCCCTCTCTGGGAAGGGTGACACCAATGATGCTCTTGGAGCAAAGACCATGCTGGATCCTGGCCCTGTGGAGGGCCAGGCAGCACTGAGGGACAGCATTGCTCTACCCACAGCTACTTTTCCTCATGATCCAAGTAAGCCATACAAGGAATAATGTCCATAATTTCTAGCCTTTGAGCCTTTATTTCTATATTTGAGCACAGGGTGTGATTGCACCGACAAAGGAGGAGCTGCAGAAGGTCAGTGTTACACCAACAGTGGGAAAGAAAAGGGGGTGGGATGGAAATCAGCAGTTCTTTCTCCAGCAGCACTGAGCAATGACCAAGACAAGCCTGCACTGAAGATCTTCCCAGTCTCAGCTTTCTGTCCTAAAGGCCTTCATCACTCAAGTCTTGCACCTCACATACAAAGCCACAGGGCAGGCAGAAATGGCTGGAGCAATTAGACTGAGCCTGCTTGGGAAGATTCCTGTCCAAGGGAGACTTCAAAGCAGAAAATTCAGGGACAAAATCATGCAGGAAAGGAAGATGCATTCAGGCAGATCTTGGAAAATAAAATCATTGGTATCAGTAATTTTAGATACAGACTTTTCACCTGACACAAGACTTGTCCTTACCTCTCATGGTGCACTGTTTTCCTTTTTAAATTGTGGAAAGTTCTGCCCTTCTCTCCTGCAGAGGGTCAGTCCTGTGTGACCCAGCTGAGCATATCAGGGCAACACCCAGAAGAGCAGCACATGGGGTTTGTCAGAGCTCTGATACAGCTGCAATACCTCCCAAAAGTGCCAGCTTTGGGTGCTCAGAGGGACGGTGGCAGGGACAGAGCTGCACAGGAGGTTTCTCCCAAGGTCCCACCACCAATTAAAACCAAAAGCTTCAAAGCTCCAAGACAGGGTTTTAGAGAAATGAGAGCATTTAAAGACATTAAAGGCTTCAGATTATCTTTTACTGCAGTTGTAGGGACAGAAGGAGGAAATTTGTATTGTCACAGTAGTTTCTGCAATGACCACATCCCATGGGCATCCAAGCCTGAGAATGTTCACCACCACTACTCCTGCACCTCTGCCCATGCCACAGCCTGTGCCAGATGGGCTCTGGATGTCCAAAAAACCAGGAATGTGCTTTTATATAAGCCATGCTCCCGTCTGTGCTGCAGGAAGGTGGCTGGCACTGAGCTCTGCTCTCCTGCCACAGCAGCTGCTTCCATTGCATCCCCAGGATTGGGGTTTGCTCACCTTCCCCATGTGAACTGTGCTCTCTAGAAACAGCAATCCACCCTCCCCACAGGGAGATGCCAGCACATCCAGCCAGGACACCCCTGGAAGCACCACCCAGCGGTGGCATCACGGGGACAATCCACTGATGGGCAGCCTGGGCTCTTCCCCAGGCTATAAATAGAAACAGCCTGATGTGTTTGCAGGGAAAGGAAAAAAGTTTCCATACCAAAAGAGTTTCAGTGCAGTGAAATGAAACTCTACCTACGCTGTCACACACGCTCAGCCTTAACAGAGGGAAAAGCCCAACCAAAAATAGTCTTGGTTTAAATGATGAGATTTCAGACAGTGGCACATTCTGTGCTTGAACAAAATTTATTTGGACAGGCTGAGATAGTCCATGTCTCTTGGAATGCCTGTTCTGACTCACTATTTGGAGTTTTTAACCCCTCTTACAGCACTGTTTTACCACTGAGCTCATCAGGCTGATGTGCAGTAAAACCACAGCGAGAGTGTTAAAAAAAGTCTTGTTAAAGGACAGTGTGACTATTTTCAAAGTTTTTCTGGTGACTGGGGGAGTTCTGGCTCAGTCCATTCTCCAGGGAGCTGGGATGGACAGAGGGCCACTCCCAGCAGAAGGATTTGGGATTCCAGGATCTGCACTGACCTGGACCCATCAGCTTCATGAGAAGTGTCCACATGTGTGAGCAAAAGCTCTGCAACCTGGTGATTTGCCAGCAGGATCGGACACAAAATGACACTTATTGAAGTACAAAAAGAGCTGATCTGGAGCCTTTCCCCCACTTTTATAGGCTGTAATTCATGCCTTTGTAAACTGAATAAACACAGATGCCAACAGGGCTGAGCTGTGGTGATAATTCAGCAGTAACAAAGCCCATGCAAAGAGCTCCATATACCCCAGAGATGTAGCAAACCCTCCCCAGCTGCTCCCAGCTGGACCAGACCCAGAGAGATGGGTGCCAGGGGGGTCAGGGAGTGGGACAGGGAGGGCCACAGCCAAAACAGCAACCCCAGCTCCTCACCACACACAAACCTATGGTGGGGAAGCAGTCTCTGCACATCACTACCAAACAAAGCCCTCCCCGTGTTTTGCAGAGCAAACAAAAGATCCAGCTCAGTCCCTCACCCAAACCACCAGCTGTGCACTGGAAAGGCAAGGAATGAGCACAACGAGGTGGTGGAGCAGGGAAGGACAAGGGTTATGGTGCTGGGCTGGGGCTCCAGCTCCTCTCACTGCACGCCTGGTGTTTTCCTTGGAACCTTTACCTTCCCTGCACCGAGCCAAATGTTCCCAGCTCAAAGGGCTCCTGATGTGAAGAGACTGGCTGAGCTCACATGGCCGAGACAGAAGGACATGTGCATGCACCAGGCATGTCTCCTGGGTTTGTTTAATCCTGGGTAAATAATGCTGTTCGAGGGATATTCATGAAGGCTGGGGGTTCAAAAGGGCCTTGGGCTCAGTTGTGTTGCCTGATTGGTACAGCATCATCTGGCAGGACAATAAAACAAAAGGGTTTTAGACTTCCCTAAATGGTGAGAAAATAAAAAGCAGTGTGGTGGACAGCACCCCCAGTTTGGATATTCGATGATGTGGGAACATTTGGTGACAGGATAAAGTTTGGATACCCACCAGGTGAGTTTACCTGTGTAGTTGGGGGTGCTTGGGTGCAAAGAAGCTCAGACAAGGCCACAGGTCTGCTAAGTTGCCTGTGTTGGAGTGATGAGACAGGGGCTGATGCAAATCCCAGACATTTCTCCTCTGACCTTACCTCTAACCCTTCCCAAACAAGCAATAACTAAAGAAGCCCCAGGGAAAGGACACAAAGCATCAGAGCTTGGATTCACCAGCTTTCCTTACATTAATCCCTGATGTAACTCAGGCCACCACAGAAGTGACTCCTTCACACCAAGAGCATGGCAGGAGACAGCTGGATGCTGCAGCAGCACTGGGAGCTGAGGATGGAAATGCAAAGATGCCAAGGGAAAGCCCAGAGCTGACAACATCTCGGAGCAAAATATGATGGGATCATCAGCCACCATTTGTTATTTACAGCTTGTGCTTGGCTACTGGCCTGGAAGTGACTGCAGGAATGGCTCCACAACATCCCTGGGAATCCTCTCCAGCATAACTAAGCATGAGCTGCTCTGCCTCACAAGCACCTGCCAGTGAGACCTGTCTCCAGGACTGTCCTGGGCAAGGCTTCCCAGAGCACAACTGGGTTGGCTTCCCTCCCACTGGAGGCACAGGATTATTGCCTGTTGTTACCTCCCCCTGCCTGGGGTTTATCTGAAGCTGTCCACACCGAGGGATCAGCTCAGGAACTGCTCCAATGGGAAGTGTTCCAACACACTCCTCTCCTGTGCCAATGCCAGCTCAGGATCTCTGGGGAGATGCACTGGGAAGCACCACGGGGGGATCGTGATGTTCCCTCCAGCCTGTGGTTTCCAGTAAAAACCTGACCCTAAACCAGTGTACCCCAGTAACACAGACCAGCTCAGCACCAGGCCTGGCCCACCACACACCTCCCAGTGCAACTGGGACAAGGTATCTTCCCAGCCCATTGGCCATCTGTGGACTCTGGAAAACACAGCTCCTCATGTAAAGTCCAACCATCAGCCTGGCTGGTCCCTGCAGCCACGAGCCACAGGATTTTCCCCCTTAAAAAACCCAAACATTCCCATCTCTGCTTCATTTCGTGTTCTGCACCATCTGCTCCTGCTGCCCATCCCTGGCAGGAGGTGCACTGTGAGAGGAGGTGACCAGCTTGCCTGGGGATCTCCATCCACATCCCATCCCATGCTTTTGTTGGGTCTCAGACTCAGCATGTGCCCAAAGTCACTGATTCCCTTCCCTCAGATAAGGAGCCAATACCAAGTATAAAGGCAGAACCTGGCTGAAGAAGCAAGATGAGATAATGGCTAAAATCAGAAGGACCAGGGGCATCAGGGCACCTCACCTGAGCAGGTGCAGCTACAAAGCCAGCTCAGTATTGCCTTACAGCTGGGAGAAGCCAAGATGAGCCAGATCCTCACAGCACACAGACAGTCCTGAAGAATTCATCTTTGCAATGTTGAACTTCATGTGCCTTTGCTGAAAGTGCCAGTTCCAGAATATAATACCAAAAAAAATCTCCCCCCTGGCAGCTTTCCAAAGAGGGCCTCGAAGGATGTAGTGTCTAGAATGGGACTGTAAGGCAAACACAGCTAACCCTGGGTTAGCTTAACTTTTTCCTCCTGGAATAAAACTCATCCAACCCAAAACTTCCCTATTGACTTCAGTGGGAGTGTTTTTGAAAACCCCATCCACAAAAGCACCAGCTATCAAATGGGATTTATTTTTTCACTGTTATCAGTGGAATGGTATCTGAACTGAACGATTCAAGGGACTGACCCTCCCAAGCAAGGGGCAACCCCCAGCCCTGCAGGCAGCAGCAGCCAGGGACCATCTGGGATGTGAGGCTTGCCAGTGGGGCAGAGCTGAGCAGTTGCCTTTGGAATGGGACCCAAGTCACACGTTCAAGGCACATAAAGACCTGGCACCTTCTACCACAGCTCAGGTTGAGCTGTTTGGGCTTCCAAGGTCAGTGTAGTGTCGGATCAGGCTGCAGCTTCCTGACTTCGTACCTCACCAGACCTTTATCACAACACCAAGGGGAGTTTATTTGAGGACAGTCCTGCATCCAAGATGTGAATGTACAATATGTCTTAAAAGGATGCTGATTTTACACCTGGCCACCCTTCCTGGAAATTTATTATCTGCAGACCTTTGCAAACCCCTTGATGTCCAAACCTGCTCTGGAGAGTCAGCCAGGCCACTTCACAGGGGCACTGCAATCCTGATCTTTGGAAATCCTCACAAACTCCAAAGCTCTGGTAAAGTTTAATATCCAGAGATCTATTTCTGTTCTTCACACAACACAAAGACCCAGCTCCTGATTGTCCCCCTGCCACACACATAGAACCCCGGCTGCAGCTTTTATAGGGGATCACAGGTTGCCCCAGAGGGCCTGGAGGACACTGTAATAACCTGAAGGATATAAAGAAATAGCTGCAGCCATGATCCTACAGGTCTAGGACAGCTCCTACACAGAGCCAGCACCACAACACAGGACAGTGAAGAGGATGTTGCCTCAGATCCTTTCCACCTTCACCATCACAGAGAAGCAACATTTCTGAGATGCACCCCAGCATTTATAAATATATTCAGTACTTTTGAGCTCTTTTATTGAGGCCAGGAGCAACCTGGAGTAGTGGACCCCCATGGCAGAACATTGGAACCAGATGGTCTTTAAGGTCTCTTCCAACCCAAACCATTCTGGGATTCTATGATTGGGTCCAAAAATCAAATCAAAAAGCCTCCTTTGTACACCATAAGCTGCCACCCCCAGGCAGCTCTGCAGGATCAGCAGCAGCCAGACCAGAGCCAGGGACCCACCTGAGCCTCCTCCTGCTGCTTTGACAGCACAAACCTCCAGCCTGCTCTGCCCAGCCAGGCTATAAATCAGGCTCAGGTTGTTTGGACACCAGAGGAGCCCACTTTGGAGAGCAGAGTTTGAAAGACCCCTCACCCAAACAATGATCCTTTTGTGGCACTAAAAATGGGCAATACCAGAATTTTACAGCTAATCACAGAATTACAATTCCTATGAGACACATAGGAGAACTTTAAATCCAAATAAAGGGCTTCTGACCTTCAAGACATTGACAGCCAGAGGTCCAAATTTCCCTAACCACATCCAAAAGAGCACCACCAAAGCCAGGCACTTCCAAACTGGACAGACAAACACACAGAACTATTGTCACACAGAGAACACAGCTTCTCTTTATTAACCAGATCATAAAGCACACACTGAGTTCTGTTCAGGCTGTCCTGATATGCAGATGCAATCATCAATTCCCTTACAATCAGCAGGCTGTGTCGCACCCCTATCACTGCATTAGGCTTCGTTTTGCTCATTTCCTTCACCTCTTCATGCTGAGAAAAAACTCGAGACAAAGCTCTGTTGCTAAAAGCTTTGATCAATAAACATCTCCCTCATGATCTACAACTCTCCACCGACAGCACACAAGGGAGGAAGCAGCAGGGCAATAGTGAGGGAAGAGCCACTGCTTATTTTGGTTTTATTTTCGCCAACTACAGGTTGACATATTCCATGTAATAAAAGGAAAAACTCTCTGCAGAGTAAGAAGGGAGGGTTGGCTTTTTAGGAGAGACATTGAAGGCATAAAGCACACAGCACTTTGCTTCATGCTACAGCTCATGGAGTTTGAATTCTAGGAGAGTTGCTGGCAGCGGGACAGTTTTCACACTCTTATATTTAGAGAGACTCGCCTGAAAAACAGCCAAAGCTGTCGCTTATAAATCAGGTTGTTCTGACAGCGCCCAGAGCAAGTAGTAAAAGCAAATGGAGGGAAATGAAACTACATGTTGCAGAGGGAACTCTGAAATAATAAGCTTTTATTTTCTGTTTTTATATAACAATAATTAGAACTCTTTTTTGCCCCCCCTCTGTTCTTTCTCTTGTTTCTAAGCCAGCCCCTGGGCCCCCAGCCTCTGTTTCCCATTCATTTGCCTTTGGACATGTGGCTCCCATATTCTTGGCTGGGGTGCCCAGGCCTGCAAGGACTGACATCTCCACAGGCTGGGGTGGAGAAGATTCCACATGTGGTTCCCCCTGGACATGGGAACCAAGGAGCACATCCCTCCCCAGCACACATGATCCTGCAGCAGTCACTGCCCAGGACACCCAACTGAGGGGAAACTGTCCTGAGAGGGACATCCTGTCACCTGGGGACACAGTTCCAGTGGTGAACAGGGTGGTGCTGGGTTCAGGGCTGGACTGGATTATCTTAGAGGGTTTTTTCCAACCCTAATGATTCTGTGGTCTTCCACTGACATAGGATTTTTTTCATTTCAACTGAAGCATCAGTTTTTCCTACAACCAACTAAAGAATAGCACAGAAAACTCCTAGTGCCTCCTCTTCCCCACATTCTGGGGGAGCCAAAAAGCCTGACAGGCACTATTGGACACATCTTAACACTGTGTTTTACAACGTTAGCTTAGCCTGCAGTTCTGCAGAATCCTCAGGAGAGGAATTTCCTCCCTCCAGGGCTCCTGTCCAAGGGCTTTTCAACCTCTCAGCTTAAGCAATGTGAAGAGAACTGAGTGCTACTCTGCCAGGGCTAAACTTCAGACCTTCCTTGTCCTATACAGCTCAACAGCAGTTTGTTCTCAGCTTCAGCAGGATTTTAATTTGATGCTCAGCAAGAAGCCAGAGAGAACAGCAATTGCAAAATCAACTGCTGGGAATGAAATAAAGCTGATGAAAGGATAAGAGCAACAAAAATCCCCTTTATTCATTCATCTGATTTTACTGTTTGAAGTTCTCCATGAGTTGCTTCCAACCTAAACTCCTCCCCATACATGTGAATTGGAGGCTGTGATAAAGATGGAAAGAGATGATCACAGGCTCTGAAAGGGCAGGAGGAGGAGCAGATCAACAGAAGAGGCAGCAAAACACATTTGGGAAGTCAGGATCCCGTGACAGATTCCAGGGAAGGTGAAAAAACCTTGTCTAGGTCCTGGGGCCACAGTGAAAAGCCAGCGGGAGAAACAAATAGCTTGACAAGTGGTTTATTTCTGTGTCTTCCAGGGTGGACTCGATCCAACATCAGGTGGAGTTGACAAGTGCTTATCCATTACCTTCAAGGGGCTTTGGATCTGCTGGCAATTGAACCATGGGGTAAACTGTGATGGCCAATTAGCCAAGATCCTGTCCCAGGCCAAATACTTCCAAATGGATGGATCCCCCACCACTACCTCACTGCCCTAAGCACCCCAGGATCCACCTTCCACCCCCAAGTTTTGAAAACAGCCCAAGGAACATGAGAAATAACCATGAGGGATGTCCCAGCAGCAGCATTTGGGGGCACCGCATCCCTTGGATTTCCTGGGACACGTTTGACAAACAGCTGGTGAGAGATCAGGTTGCATGGCAGGGAACACGACACAGCCCAGCAAACAACAACCACAGGAATGCTGCTGGCACATTTTAGCCCCTCTGTCTTCTTTGCACACACAATATCAGTCCTTTTTTCACTTCTATTTTTTCTTGTTACAAAGGGGAAGAGAACATGGTAAAAAATGAAATAAATATAAAGAGAAGGTGGACCCCAGGATAGAAATCTTTGGTGCTACACCTGAAATGCTCCAGTGTGCACATGCAAACAGCAACCAAAACAGAAGGGGTGATTTCTCAGCTGCTGCTGTTAATTTGACAGTCCCTTAAACCAGGGGAACATCTGACCACAGAGCAGGATGGGTGATACCCCAGCAAGATACAGGGCCACACTGGTGTAAACAGGGGTGACACACCACATCTGGAAGCAAGAGCTTGCCCCTGCTATCAGACAAACAGCAGTGCTTTGAATTAAAAGCAGCTCAAGGTGCTAATTTCTCTCCAAGCCTGGCTTTAGTCACCTTTCCTGCTGATCTCTGACCTGTCTCTCCCCAGCTATACCAGCCTCTCTGCACATGCACCACCCTGGTCAGGAGGTGGGTGACAGGGACAGCTTGTCCATCCCATGGGCTCCATGGAGCAGGGGAACACCAAGCTGGGAGAGCAGCCAGAGCACAAAAATTCAGCAAAAAGTGCTTGTTTATGTGAAAATACAAGGAGGCAAATAGTTGACATTAAGCTTTCGGGGAGGCTGTAGGACTGGGCAGTTCCTTTCAGCCCTCACACAAAGGCACCCTTTTTGTCTCACTGTAAAATAGAAACGACATTGAAGGGTCTGTGGAATTTCTGGGCATTTTTTCCCCCTGGGAGAAGCAGTGGCCTGCAGTCCAATGCAGATGAAGGAGGACACAAAGGACAAGATGTTCATGTGTGGCTCCATATCCACCTCCTGCCCCGCTGTTGCCACAGCCCCCCAAAAAACCCTTTACACCCCCAGAATCCCCTCTCTGCTTGATGGAGGGGCAGAGCCTGGAGTGTCCCCTCAGGATTGGGACTCACAGCTGTGCCCACACCTGGAGATACTGGAGGGTGCCACTGCTGAATCCATCCCCTTTTGGAGAGGGATTCACAGCTCCACATCCAACCTGCTGAGCATCTCCAGCCTGGAAGCTCAGTCCAGCTGATACACCAGTTTCCAGGCCACATCCTGGGAGGCAGGAGAGGTTGCCTTGGGCTCATCAGACCACACAAGTCTCCAGACACCCCCAGTGAGAAGCATCAATCCCACACCACCTTCCTGGCCTGCCCAGCTCCCCATCCATCCACATGCTCCTGTCCCAGCAAGGACCAGTTTCTCTGCTGCTCCATCAGGGCTGTTTCCAACAGGGCTGAGGATTCCTCTCTGTTTGATTCAAGAAAGTGTTACATGATAGTTTTGTCCCCAAAAGTTTTCTGCCCCAGAGTGCCCACAGAGGGCTTGGACCAGCCCAGAAACAACCAGCCAAACACACCCAGCTGTGGAAAGGACACCCAGGGAACACAGCAGAGCTCTTACTCCAGCCCACCTTGGCAAAAGCACAGGGATTTCTCCAAGTCACCATTTCATAGAATCACAGACTGGTTTGAGTCAAAAGGCATCTTAAAAATTCTCCTGTTCCAGCCCTGGGGCACCTTCCATTAGACCAGATTGCTCCAAGCCCCGTCCAACCTGGCCTTGGACACTTCCAGGGTTGGGGCAGCCACAGCTTCTCTGGGCACCTGTGCCAGGGCCTGCCCACCCCCTCAGGGAGGAATTGCTTCCTAAAGACATCCATAGGATGAAAGCCCCATTAACACCAGGGCACGATGCAACTCCTGCTGTTCACAGACATTTCCCCCCCTTACCCACTGAGCAGCAAGGGCAGAAACAGAGTCTTCCAAGTTCATTTGGAGATCCGGCACATTTTCCCCTTCCTGCCCATGCCCAGCACACAGCCAAGGGCAATAAGGTCATTTCGGGACAGCTCCAGTACAAAGGCTGGGGACAGAGAACATAAAACCCCCATTCTCCTGCAGCTTGACCTCCCCAGTGCCAGAAGCAGCGTGTCATCCCACTGAGCACGGGGAGGGAACAGCACGGCATTGTGCCCACGGAACAGCCTGGCACGTGCTGGCTGGAGGGAGCACCAGCACCTCCTGTCAGGGGAGTGGCACAGGAGCTGCCAGGGTAACGTTTTCCCAGTTAGCTGTGAGACTCCAAGGGAGAAAATTAAAAATACAGAGTGCACAGTCACATCTGATAGAGGCATTTTGGAGAATAACCAGTCCCAGCCACTCTGGGGCTGAGCATCAGCTCCCATTTCCCCGAGGAACTGGGAACAGGCTCTCCCAGCCCCTCCTGCTCCCACCCACCCACTGCACAGCACGTGTTTTATTTGAAATCATAGAATAGCCAAACCAGAAGGGACCCACAAGGATCATCCAGTCCAGCCTTTATCCCTGCACAGTCCCGTCCCCAAGAGTCACCCCCTGTGCCCCAGAGCATCATCCAAACCCTCCTGGAGCTCTGGCAGCCTTGGGGCTGTGCCC
>JAXCLP010000242.1:0-16048 GCA_035584035.1 Lepidocolaptes lacrymiger | reverse complement strand
GGGGAAGGGACGGGACGGGACGGGAAGGGAAGGGAAGGAGGCTGAAGGAAAAGAATGGATAGGAGAAGGAAAGGGAAGCAAAGAGGGAAGGGGAAAGGAAAGAGCAAAGGGAAGAATAAAAGAAAGCACGGCAGAAGGTGGGTGGTGGGTGCTCCTTCCCTCCTTCTTGTTTCATCATTTCGTTTTCCATGGAGGAAACTCTCCCTACAGAGGTGCTCGCTGGGGATTTTCCTCCTCGGGGTGCCAGGAGCTGACACTCCACCCTGCACCTGGGGGGCTTCTGTCCTCCCGGGGCTGGGGCTGAGGGGACCTTGGGTTTGACCCTCCCTGATGTCCCCAGCACTGCCTACACCCCCGAAGCCACCGACTACGACGTGCGGGTGCTGCTGCGGTTTCCCCAGCGAGTGAAGAACCAGGGCACGGCCGATTTCCTGCCCAGCCGGCCCCGGCACAGCTGGGAGTGGCACAGTTGTCACCAGTGAGTCCCCCCACCCGACCTCCTCCCCTCTTATCAGCTTACCTTTTGGTGGCAGCTTTAAGGCTTTCGAGTGGCATTTCCCCTTTGCTTTGAGATCTTGGTGGGAGCGGGTCACCTCCGTTCGCCTCCTGTCCCTAAAGCCACCACGCTCCTGGCAATTAATGTCCCCGAGGAGGGAGCTGGAAAGCTGCTGTGGACCTGGTGTTGATGGGGAGCCCCCAGAATCACATCTGGGGAGGGGACAGCATCGTTTTGGGGGTCACCCTGACTGTCACCTCCCTCCATCCCCAGGCACTACCACAGCATGGATGAGTTCAGCCACTACGACCTGCTGGATGCCACCACGGGCAGGAAGGTGGCCGAGGGCCACAAGGCCAGTTTCTGCCTGGAGGACACCACGTGTGATTTTGGCAACCTGAAGCGCTACGCCTGCACCTCCCACACCCAGGTGACCTTGGTGGGGCTGGTGGAAGGGCCTGCTCAGGGTTCCTTCCCTCCCCAGCACACCTGAAGCCCCCCTTTCTCCCCACAGGGCTTGAGCCCGGGCTGTTATGACACCTACAACGCTGACATCGACTGCCAGTGGATTGATATAACAGATGTGCAGCCAGGGAACTACGTCTTGAAGGTGGCCAGGGTCCTTGGGGGAGAGCTTTGGGGCAAATATTCCTCATCTGGGTTGGCTTGGAATCTTCCAACCATCACGTTGAGGTCTTTCTTTGGTGGCATCCCTTGAACGTGGGGTTAGGTGCTGCTTGTCCCCACTCTTACTAAGTTTTTTGGGGGTGTTTTTCCTTCCCTTTCCCCCATTTTTAGGTTCAAGTGAATCCCAAATACATCGTCCTGGAGTCAGACTTCACCAACAACGTGGTGAGGTGCAACATCCACTACACTGGACGCTACGTCTCCACGACAAACTGCAAGATTTCCCAGTAAGGAGATGGCCAGGTGTCCTTCCATGTCCTTCTCTTCCATCTGTCTTGCTTTGTTCTTCCCTTGGCCATCAGAAAAAAACAGTTGGGGGGTGGAGCTGAGCAGTTTAATTCCTTTTTTCCTCCCTTCCATCCATGTTTCCTATGTGAACATAAAAAAGAAGCTGATTTGGGCCAGTGATGGGACTGGGGGGTTTGGTGTCTCCCTTTTGGGATGTTGATATTGAATTTTCTGGGATTTCATTGTCTTTTCTTTCAGATCTTGATGGGAGCAGGGCCAGAGGGATGTCACCTGCCTCAGCCCCTCTTCAGGAAATACCTGAGCTCCTCTGTCCCACCAGAGACCCCAGAGCCCACTCGCAGCTCCGCAAGACCCCCCCTGCCAAAAAAAGCCCCAGTGCCTTCACATTAAAAGGAGGGGAAGCCAGAATGAGTCTTTGAAATTTTTTTATACGTAACTTTTCTTTAATCTTGTGGGTTTTTTTTACCATTTCCTGAGAGGATCCAGTGCTGGGTTTTAGCTGGAATAAAAGCAGGGACCCATAAGTGCTGTGTAATGATGTGAATGCATCTTAGCTCTGTAGTCCTTAACCCCTTTGGGATTTTTTTGTTGGGGGGGGTCTCCAGCCATTCCATGTTTCCCAGGGGGAAGAAGACAGCCTGGATTTGGAGGTGGTGCCCCAGTAAGGATGTTTGACCCCTCTTTTGGAGGTGGCTGCCACACTGGTATGCTCTGGATAGTTTTGGGACCAAAGGTGCTTTAAATCCCCTCGCCTTTAACAGGGAACTTGCTCTGTCCGACTTTTATAAACACGGAGAGTCCTTGAGATGACTGGAAGTCTTGTTTTATTATTTTTATTGCTATTAATGTTGTTTTCACAAGCTTTAAAACCAGGAATCATTAAAACACGTTGCTTTTGAGGGGTTGGTGTTTAACTGAGGCCACAGTGGCACCACAAAGACCAACTGAGAGATGATTCTGGGCCATTCAGGATGGGGATGGATGTTGTCCTTTAATCCTGGATTCTGGGGACCAAAGGCCACAGCCCTTGGGGAGATGGGAAGGATGGAGTCCCCAGGACACCCCGAGGGCTCCTCTCTGGCTGCCTGGACTGGGGAGGGAGTGTGGGACACAGCCACCCTCTTGGTGACATCCTGTGGCTCTGGGAGCTGCAGCCCTATCATCACACCCCACTGTCACGTTCTTTTCTTTGCCTTCCACGTCATGTCCCCCCCAAGCCCTGTGTCCTCCTCATTCACCCCTGTGTCCCCACCTCCTCCCGTGTGTGTCCCCTCATCTCCTCTCATGTGTCCCCATCTCCTCCCCTGTGTGTCCCCATCTCCTCCCACGTGTCCCCATCTCCTCCCACGTGTCCCCCCATCCCCTGTTGTGTGTTCCCATCTCCTCCCGTGTGTGTCCCCATCTCCCGTGTGTCCCCCATCTCCCGTGTCCCCATCTCCTCCCCTGTGTCCCCCCATCTTCTCCTGTGTGTCCCCTCATCTCCCATGTGTCCCCATCTCCTCCCGTGTGTCCCAATCTCCCCCCATGTGTCCCAATCTCCCCCCATGTGTCCTCCCATCTCCTCCCGTGTGTCCCCCCACCTCCTCCCGTGCGTGTCCCCCCATCTCCTCACCTGTGTCCCCACCTCCTCCCCTGTCCGCCCATCTCCTCCCGTGTGTGTCCCCCTCTCCCGTGTGTCCCCCCATCTCCTCCTGTGTGTCCCCTCATCTCCTCCTGTGTGTCCCCATCCCCTCCCGTGTGTGTCCCAATCTCCTCCGGTATGTTCCCCCATCTCCTCCCCTGTGTCCCCCCCATCTCCTCCCCTGTGTCCTCCTCATTCACCCCTGTCCCCCCATCTCCTCCTGTGTCCCCATCTCCTCCCCTGTCCCCCCATCTCCTCCCCTGTGTCCCCCCGTCTCCGGGTCCTGCGGGATTTTGGGACCGACCCTGCTGGGAGCGGGGGAGCTGCAGTTCCCCTTCCTGGCCGCGAGGAGGCGCTGGTGCGACGTGAATGTCAACTATTAAAATAAAATAAAGCTGGTTTACTCTCCTGTCATTATTCTATTATGTTTGTTTTATCCTACCATTGTGTTTGATTGCATTATTGCATTTTAGCTTTATTATTCTTATGTTTTTTGCTTTCTTTTTTTTTTATTCTGCTATTATTACATATAAAATATTTATTAAATAAAGGTTGTAGGACAGGGGCTTGGCCTGAAACACCAGCTCTGGGACTGGAGGGGATATGAAGGTCCTGAGACTGGAATAAAGCCCTGGGGCTGCAGCCAGACCCGGAGCAATGCTGGAAACAAGGAAATGCTGCAGCTGGAGCTGAAATAAATCCCATGGAAAGGGCACGGAGAGGGTCTGTGAGGGCTGTTCCCAGAGCCCTGCAGGGCTGGTGCAACCCAACTCACCCTTGAGACCATTCAGGCTGTGCCCTGTCCTCCTGCCCCTTCCCCCCAGGAGCAGTGACGAGACCAGGAAGCCCATCTGGAATTCCTCTCAGGCGAGGGGACTGTCCCCCATGTCACTCATAATCGGGGCCACTCCAATACTGAGCCTCAGCAAGGGCTGAAACACGGGTGGAGGTGTTGGGGCACTCCCCTGAAGCTGGAAGCTCCAGCACTTCCATGTCCTGGGGATGGATGCTCCCCCCAAAGCCATGTCCCTGTGTCACCGGGGCAGAGGGAGCACCACGGACACGGTTTGTCCTTCCCAGGCTTTATTCAGCTCTGTCCCCACGCTCACACCGAGGCACGGGTGCACCTCCTGCGGCCCACGGCGATGGCCAGCACGGTGCCCGCCAGTCCCACACCAGCCACCACGCAGAGCAGCCCTGTCCCCACACCGAGCACGGCCGTGTCCCCACCTGGAAAACCAAGAGGGGTGTCACCGCTTGCCACTGGGGCCACATCACGGCAGCACATCCAGCAGGGACTCACCGTGACCATCCTCCTGTCGCTGTCCTGCCATGCCTGCATCCCTCGAGAGCAGAACGGGGCCAATGACCACGTCGGCTTCAGCCTCTTTCCCTAGGGAGGAAGGAGCAATGAAGCTCATCCTGCCACCCTGGGGTGTCCCCTCTGTCCCCAAGAGGACCTTACCCTTGGCATCGTGGCGGCGGAATCGGCGGCTGGGCCATCGGTCAAGGGGGTTGAGACCCGGGGACACCACAGGGGACCCACAGTTGCCCAGCTCACAGCAGCTACAGATGTCCCGGGTGCCTTCCACGGGGGCCCAGCTGCAGCAGGGGGGGAAGATCATCACCAGATCCCCTCGTGGCACCCACAGGACATGTGTGCCCCATCCCCTGTGCCACACCAGGGCTGTGGGCTGGTGTTAAGGATGTTTCTGGGTGTGCCACATCCTGGCACAGCATCTACTCACGCGTTTCTGGCTTTGTTGAAGGAGCAAGCCTTGTTCAGGGGGTCTGGGGTTTGATCTGCTGGGGTCACCTTCAGGTGGCAGGTGATGTAGATCTGTTGGGAAGGAAGGGAGAGAGGTGGGGATGCACCAGTGGGGACAGCAGCTGTTTTTGGGGCTGGCAGGGGACACGCAGCCTTACCAGGTTCCTGGTGTCCCCCGCAAACCTGAAGACATCAATCCTGAAGCGCAGCACGTCCTCTCGGGGTCGGGGGGTGATGAAGGCAGAGCTGGTGTCATCTGATCTCCCATCCACCAGGCACCTGGGGTGGGGTGGCAGGGGGACAGTCAGCACCCCGGTGGATCCCCCACCCACCCCACGTGTCCCGGGGCTCACCCGTTGAAGTCGATAATGGTGTAGTGGGGTGAGGAGTCGGCACCAGGGCTGAGGGCGGCCACGCAGCTGTCCACGAACAGCCGCAGGGGCACGTGGTTCTCGGTGCCCACCTCTGCTTGGATGTTGAGGACATCGCCCAGCTGGAAGCCGGTGAAAGGTCTCTCAGCACTCCAGTCCTCTGCAAGGGGTGACAACAAAGAGGCGTTGGCTCTGCTTGTCCCCAAGCTCTCATAGGAGCGAAGCCCAAAAGCAGGAGCAATGGGGTTTGCCGTGGTGTCCCCAGCGAGGTGCTGGGGAACCTTCTTGCACTGGAAAAAGTTGGCAAATCCCCATCCACGGGCTGGTGTGGCTGCCAACCTACCATTCATGAGGCGCAGGGTGAACACCAGCTTCTCTTCTGCCGACAGCATGGAGCTGAATGGAGCCCAGGTGGGCCGGATGGCGTTGCTGCTGACGTTCTCCCTCCTGGATAAGGACCACCGTGCGTCAGGATATGGCCCCATACTGACCCCCAGGGACTAGGGTGGGGACCCCGAGGGCAGGAGGGCCTCACCTGGGGTAGTGGCACTCGATGGGGATGATGGCAGGGTTGGTGCGGATGATGACGGGGTTGCTGGCAGGGCTGGGGTCGTAGTTGAGCAGCGTGCGGTAAATGAGAGAATCCTGCGTGACCTGGGCAGAAAAGGATTGAGATGCCATTGGAGAGGCCACCCCCCACCCCCAGCACCACAACCAGGACGTGTATCCAGCCTTTCCCAACTGAAAATGCCGGGGAAATCCGAAGAAAGCGGGGAAAAAGGGATGGAGAAGGAGCCCTGCTCTGTTCCCAGCGAGTTAAACTAATAGGCTAAAACATGAGTGAAATAGGTCTGATTGCAAAATGAGTGAAATGGTTTTGTGCCATCCAGTGGAACGGGCAAAGCAGCAGTAGAAAAAAGCTCCAGCTTAGGGGGAAAACACCTACTCATCCTTCCCCTGGGGTGTTCTTTTATGGTGCTCTGCATCCAACACCTGGAGCTCCCCTGGCCTCACAGGGGCTGCCCCGGCAGCTGTTCCAGAAGATGCTGGGACTGGAGGAGGCAGTGCAAGGGAGAAAGTCTTACCTGCACGGTGCTGCCACACTCGTGGAGGCCGGCGGTGAAGGTGACGGTGTTGTGGGCACGGTTGAGCGAGGAATGCTTGCACGCCGCCGGTCCCAGCGTCAGGTCGGCCGCGTTGACCAGGCGGCCGGTGCCGAAGAGGTCCCTGTGCACCGTCACCACCAGCTGAGCCTCCTGGCACTGCACCAGCACTGGGTGCTGCCTGAAGGTCCCTGGAGAGAGGGGTTCCCCCACCCAGGACCAGGTGTTGGGGTCTGCCCGTGCCTCGCGGCTGGCCGGGTCACCCCAGGAGAAATCCCAGGGTGGGTAGGCAGCCACCTCGCCCACCGCGCAGCAGAGAAGAGCGAGAATCAAGCTGTCTTCGAGTCCCATCCCTCCTTCTTCCAGCCAACCCTGGCACAGAGAAGTGGAGCTGCTCCTGCAGCCTTTATAACCCTCGAGGAGCAGGAGCCATCTGTCCCTGGGCTCCCCTTCGGGGACCAATGGCACCCAAAGGCCACAACCCTCGTGGGTGCAGGATTGGGGAGGCACGACCCCGTCATTTCCGGGGTGCTGGGACTCCCCGTCCCCAAGGCGAGAGCAAACATCCTCATCAGCCTCTTCGGGGATGTTGTTTATAAAACTCAGCAGAAGCTGGAGACGGGGAGACGGGTACAAACTGACTTGTTTAGGTTACAAAGCGATAAAGGGCTTTTCAAGGCTGCTGGGGAGGTTGGAGCAGCGAGGGGAGCAGGGTCCACGATCCCAAATCCTGGGGACCATCCCAGCCTGGCACCGTTAGTGCCCCTGGGACTTTGGTTTTCTGCTTGGATGCTGATGTGGTGGGGGGCCAGCAGTCCATGTGCTCACAGTTTGATGCCAAAGGTGGGCTTTGTGCACCCCCCTGCTCTCAATAGGGCTGGGATGCAGCAATGAAGAGCCCTCACCGCTGTCACAAGTGTGGCTGTTCCCAGCAGGGACCCAACAGCCCCCTGGTTTCAGCATCAGCAGTGAGGTCAGAGCCCCCACCATTCCTTTTTAGCTCTGCTGTCCTTCCCTGGCTCTTTCTATTGTCTTCAGGGAAAGGGGCCTGGTGAGAAAAAGGAAAGCTGCTTAAAAAGAAATTCTATAGATTTCCAAGCCTCATTATTTATTAACCCCATAATAATGGGGTTATTTAATTATATATATTATTACAAGCCTCATTATCCTTATTATGGAGTTTCTGTCCCTTCTTTTGAGTGTCTCTACTGTTTTTTGCTGCCAAAATTCCCTTGGCTCCAGATGAAGGGTGTCCCTTTTCATACCCCAAATCCCTTGCCATCTTTCAGGGTGTCCCTGGCAAACCTTAGGGACAGCATAAACCCCTGATTTGGATGTTTGAACTGGAACAGTTGAGGCATTTCTGGGAAAAGGAAGAGAAAGTTTTGGGGGCAGAGGTTGACCAGCCCAATCCTAGCAGAAATCCCACAGGGTTTGGACCTGGGACTGGCTTGTACCTGACTCAACATCCCCAAAACCCACCTATGGGAATATCTATGGACTAATATAGAATTTCCTTTTCCCTGAGGTGCCAACGCCCCATCCCTGCTGCTGCCAGCAGGTCCAGGGCTTCTCCCATGTGTTTAAAATACCTTGAAATTGGCACTTGCATGGAAATGCCAGGGATTCCAGAGGCTGAGCTCCTGGGAGATAAGGGCAGCAGGCAATGCTGATTCAGTAAACATGTGGCTGCCCCACTTCTGGGGCAAGAATCTCTGCTCAGAGGAGTCCTTGGCTGCAAGGACCACAGGAGAGGCCTGGTTTCCCCACAGAGGGCTACATGGATCTCTGCTTAATCCCAGCAGGAGGAAAAAATCCCTTGGATAGGTCACCTTGTGTCTACAGAGCTCAAATGAGCAGAGGGGAAGACCAGAGGGAGTTATACTCACAGATTCTGGGAAGAGGGGCTGTTTAGGAAAAAAGGGGATTTCTACCATCCCAACTTTATTCCAAGCACACTATATTAGATGAAGGGAAGTGGAGACACAGATCAGCACAGATGGGAAAGAGCATGAGCTCAGTTTTTTGGAAAGGCAGAGAGCAGAAAGTCCCAGGGCACTGGAAAAGCACAGAGTCCAGTGTTGCCCCACCATCGTATAAAGCACATCTCACTTTCCCTTTAAGCAAAGTTTTAAGTCAAACCTCTCAGTCAGTGCTGGGGATGCTGTTCTGGAAGGTGCTGCTGGAATGGGATGGAAAGAGAGAGCTTTGTCCTATCCCCCATTTTCTTATTGACCAGATTTGGCCCATACTTGCCTTCCTTCCTGGCACCAGGGGAGCTATTTTGTCTGTGCCCAATGGCTCAGAGAAGGATTTTATTTTAAAGGGTCCCTCTGTCTCAGTAAACCAGAGACAGTCCCTGCACCTGTGCCAAAAAGTGGTCAGGGCTCTGAACACCTGGAGAAGATGCTGATCAAGAAGAAAGTGGTGATGAGAAGGTTCAACTTGTCCCAGCAGACACAACCTGTGGCCTGAGAGGAGAAAATATTCCTTCTCCAGGAGAAGGTTTGGGTCACCTAAAGTCTTAAGTTCAGCTTGAGACCCTGTACCAAAAAGTGCAAGGTGATGTTTGTTCTAGGACTTCTGGCTGAGGGTCTCCAGGGCGCTGGATAACTCCCCAAGACACACAAGCTTGTGCAAAAGATCCCTTTCCTCTGTTTTTGCAACCAAGACAAGTCCCTGGAGCAGTCCCTGCTCTCTGCAAATCCAGCCCAATCCATGCTGTAGGCAAACCCCAGCTCCTCACAGGTGTCCCCTTTCCCAGGAATCCAGTCACCTGAGTTTGCTCCAACAACAAACAGCATTACAAGATGTTCAGCTGGTCCAATTCCCACCACTGGTTAAAGTGGGAACCCCTCCCAGCCTGTGGAGAGCACCAGGGTCCTGGGTTTGGGGAGAAGTGTCTTGCCATTACAGCCACTCTGCTGGACAGAAGAGCCCACATTCCACAGCACCGGGAGAAAGGAAAAAAAAAAAAGCAAATATGACCCAGAAATGTCAGAAAGTCCCTTTTTGGAGGGGGCCGAAGGGGAAGCAGAGGAAGAAATTCCAACCCTGGCCCAAGGACAGTTTATACATTTCTGCCAAGGCTTGTTACGTACAACTATGTGTAAACAGTCCTTGGGCCGGGGTTGGAATTCCTGCCTCTCTCTGTCCCAGGAAAAGCCAAACCCACCGACCCTCAAATTGTGATCCTCATCCAGCAAAGCTGGATTGTCCTCCCAAAAATAGCTTGAGGCAAGAGGAGAGTGGTTTAAGTTTTACTAAATGCTTTGTTCATTGAGTACAGAGATTCCAGCATCAAACAGATCCATGTAACATCATGAGAATGTAAAAGTGTTTGGAGACTAAACCCAACTCCACAGTTGTACCAGTGAGCAAACCCATCCAGATCAGGATTTTTCACATCAGTTCCCAAAGAGGTGCTCTGGGAGAAGTTCAGGGAGGGGCAGTAAGGCCATACAAAGCTCTGCTGAGGACAGGGCTGGAGGAGGAGATAAATTTGGGATTAGGGAGGCAAAGCAGCACAGTTAAAGTCAATATGAGTATTCCATCCATCTTCTCAAGGAAGACTTCTTCCCTCTCCTCATCGAGCCCCTCACAGTTATCCAATAAAACACCAGTTGGAGGGAGTGTAAGTCCCTGATTTCAGCTTTCAGACAGGGTTGCTGGATTTCTGGCAGACAGTCAGAGCTCCCAAGACAGCAAGGATCAGGATGACCAACCCAGCAACTACAGCCAGTCCTAAAACCATCCATGGGTGACCTACAGCTAGGAAGGAAAGGGAAGGAGGTGGTTAGAGCCAGAGCCAGGACTTGCCCCTTGACCTATCCCCCTTCCCTGGCTTTGCTCTACCTTGTGAAGGAACCCTCTTCACTGTGTGATCCTGCCAGCTGTGGATGAAGAGAGGTCCAACCACAACATCTGCTTCTTTCACCAAGGGATCTGAAAGGGAGGACCTGTGAGTGCTCCATCTCATCTGAGCCTCTCCAAAGGCTTGGATTGGCATTAAGGAGCCAAGAGGGAGTGAAGCAGCTCCAGCTTGGCACAGACCAAGAGACGTACCAGGCTGGGAGGGCAGCTCCCTTCGGACACGTCCTCCTGGCCATCGGGAGGGAGCATGGACCTTCCCAGGGCGTCTGGCCAAGCCACAGCTCCTCATCTCACAGCAGGAACAGATATCCTGGGGACCTTCCACAGGGACCCAGCTGGAAGAGAAGCCCACCCTTTGGTAGGAATCCCCTGCATGCTTTGGGGTCTGTTAGGAGAGTCTCAAACCCTTCAACCCAGGTGTGTGATCCCACCTCACTGAGAGGTGACACACCATGTGAGAAGTTCAAGCTTCTCACCCTTGGCCAAGCAGTTCCAGCTACTTACAGACTGGTGGCTTTGCTGAAGGAACAGGCCTTGTTCAGAGGGTCTGGAGCTTGGTCAGCTGGGGAGACCTTCAGGTGGCAGGTGATGTAGATCTGAGCAAGGCAGGCAGAGCAGGGGGTTTGACTGTCAGATGCCTTCATGTCTTTCCACCAAACCATGATTTTGGTCCCCAGTGGGGCCACCAACTCCCCAGGGCAGCTCAAACCCCTCCAATTCCTTCAAGCCACTTAGGATTTCAGCTATCAAAGCCCATCAGAAGTGCTTGTCTTTACTAGAATCAAAAGTGATCCTTGGCTCAGAGGGCCATGATCCAGCAGCAGTGGTACAAAATGACCTCATTCATACATTGGTATGAGGCAGTTGCCTTGAGAACATAATTCTAGACAAAAAAACACTTTAAATTTCCTAATGGAGCAAGGCCCTCCTCCAGAAAAAGGAGTTAATTGCTTTTAGGAAGCATTTACCAGATTGCTGGAGTCTCCTGCAAACTTGAAAGCATCTACTGTGAACCGAAGCACATCTTGCCTGGGTCTTGGGGATATAAAAGTGGAGGTGGCATCATCCAGCTGCCCATCCACCAGGCACCTGGACACAAACACAGGGTCCCACTGTCAGAACATCTCCATAAACTCGTAGAAAAATCTGTTTGAACAAGGACACAGCCAGCTCTTACCCACTGAAGTCAATGAAGGTATACTGGGGAGAAGAGGTCCTGTCCATAGTCAGGGTGGCCACACAGCTGTCCACAAAGAGCCTCAGAGGCACGTGGTTCTCTGCGTCAACACCAGCTTGGAAGTGGAAGACCTCTCCCAGTTGAAACACAGTGGAGGCTCTCTCAGCACTCCAGTCATCTGAAGGGACAGAGGTCACCAGGCACTCCTCAGTGGGAAGCTGGTGTGGGCTTCACTGCTCCCACCCAGGGTACTGCCCAAAACCCTCTAGTAGAATCATGGCCATCAAAGGTGGTCCTCACCCCAAACTTACCATTCATGAGGCGCAGAGAGAAGGGCAGCTTCTCCTCCGAGGACAGGGTGGAACGGAAGGGTGCCCATGTGGGCTTGACACCATTGCTGCTTACGTTGCTCCTCCTGGGGAGGACAAAGGCCCCGAGTTGAGTCCTCTGTGGCAGCAGAAGGGATTGTTTGGGGCTCACCTGCCTTGGCTCACCTGGGGTAGTGGCATTCAATGGGAACCACCACAGGGCTGGTGCGGATGACAACGGCACTGCCAGGAGGGACTGGGCTGTAATTTAAGCTGGTGGTGTAGACTAGAGAATCAGGGGTCACCTGGGGAAAGACAAGACAATTATCCAGTCATTAAGAGACCAGTTCCTTTGACCCCACACCCCCAGAGCAGCACATTCAAGATCAGAGACTCAATCCTGAGATGGTTTTTCCCATCCTCAGCCATGAGCATTTGTGCTAAATGCAGGTGAGTGGCACTCAAGATGACACAGGAATCCACTCCAGCCTGTCCCAGGACAGCAGCAGACCTGGATGCAGAGGTGCTTTAGCTGATTCTTATTTTTATTCTATAGTTTCAATGCCCTGGAACAACAGACAGGAAGGTCTGACTCTCAGGATATTAAAGGGTCACTTCATCTGCTGGATGGAGTATAAGTGTCCCTCATTCTCATGCCCCAGCAGCCACCCAGGGGAGAGACCACTTCAAATTTAAGTTGTTGGTGATGTAGCTTCATGCCACACTCCATAAGCAGCACTCAGATGCTTCTTAAAGCATTCATAAAAAGCAGCAGCTCCCAACACCGGGTCTTCTGCACTCCACCCTGGAGGTGGCAGCAGCAGCACGAACAGTCCTAGAGTATTTAGCTACCTCTGTATTCATCAGGAAAAAACTGATTTCTCTGCCTCTTCCCCACCCAGACAAGTCCACACAGCTCCTGCTGCTCTTGACTGAAGTGCTCAGCCCCCAGAAAACTTCAGAGCATTTCCCTGAGCCCAACCACCCCACAAATCCTTTCAGGCCCAGCAATCCAGGGCAGTAGGGTACAAACCAAGAGGCAGCCCCCCACAACTTACCCTGAGGGTGCTGCCACACTCGTGCAGCCCAGCCACGAAGGTCACGGTGGTCTCAGAGGTGCTCCAGACCACGGGCAGGCAGGAGGCAGGTCCCAGGCTCAGATCTGCAGCCCTGACCAGGCGCCCGGTGCCAAAGAGGTCCCTGTGCACCGTGACCACCAGCTGTGCCTCCTGGCACTGCACGGCCACGGGGTGCAGCGGGGCCATGGCCTGGAGCTGGGACACGTCCACCCATGCCCAGGGCTGGGAGAAGGTCCCAGCCTGGCCCAGGGAAGGAGCCCCTCTATACCTCCAGAGCTCTGCTTCCCCTCTAAAGAGACCCGAGGGGTCGTAAGCAACCCCACCTCCAAAAACCCAGCACAGAAGAGCCAACCCCAGCCTGCCCCCAGGCCTCATCCTGCCTACCAGGGTTTAGCACAGGGAGCAACTGCTGCTCAGGAGGCTTTTATAGCTCACCTCTCCCACAGCTGCTCCCAGCCCAGGTGATGCTCGGCCCACCTCCCATCAGGGCAACTGGAAACAGATGACAGCATCCAATTCCCTGTGGAACCCCTGTGCTGGGATCTCACAACATGCTGGCTTGGGTCCCTTGCTCACAGAAATGATCCTGAGTTTGCCATGTAGGCAGCTTCAGTTTTTCCCTGTTTTTTGGGAATAACCATCTAGGATTCACAAAGGTGTGTCCCACCTCCAGATCAGAGGGCCCTTCTGCAGCAGGGCTGCTGGGGGATGGAACAGGGGGTGATAATTTCCTCATCAGGAATAATTTAGAGTTATTTGCTATAAGAAATAATCATTGTTTCTAAAAATTATTAGAATGGTTAGGCCTGGGGCAAAATGGTCCCCAAGGTGTGTGGGAGTTGTACTGGGAGGCCCCAAAACCATCACAGTCTGTGGGATTTGAGCCAGGCAGGGCAGGAAATGACTTACCTCTGAGGGCTGTTTCAGTGCATGCAGTGGCATGTCTCATGCTGAGATGTTGGCACCTCGGCCAGAAAAGTGCCTTCAAGGGACAAAGTCTGCCCTGGCCCTGCAGCCCCGTGTCCAGCCAGCTTGGTTGATCTCATTCCCATGAAATCTTGGAAAGTCCCAGCCACGAGCCAGAGCTCAAGCAGCCTTGAAGAAAAGCCTCTGCAGAAGGTGCAGGTGACCCTGGGGGCACCTACTCAAAGGGACACCTCCTGGAGATGCTGCTGAGGCTGAAAATCAGGAGTCAGCTCCAGGCTGGGCTGGAGAGGTTCTTCCCAATTCTTCCAATTCTTCCCAGGCACCACCTATTCACCCATCCTTACACTAAATCCTTTCCTCCAGCTTTCCCATATGGATCTGCTGTCCTCCCACCCACCCCAGACCCATCAGCCAGGAGGTGCCATGCACTGCAAAGGAATGAAAAAGGAAAATTAGACTCATGTTGTTCCTGAGAAAGTTATTGCCACGCAGCAGAGAGCACATTGATGGGGGAGCTGCTGCCTTCCCAAACCCAGCAAAAGACCAATACACTGTTCATCCCAGGAGGATTTATTGGCATGGCAAGGTGAGTTAGAGCCCTAAAGGTCTCCACAGGGACCTCTGAAGGGTTCTCCAAGCAGCCACAGTCCATGACAAACATCCTGCTTTAATGACCATCATTTCCTCCGCTTCCGAAGCCTCGTGCTGGGCTTACCACGACGCTTGCCCCTGGTGGGATGCATTGATTTGGAGAGTTCCCACTCAGAGTCTGAGCTGGGGGCCTCCGAGCGTGCTGGGCTGGGGGGGGACATGGCAGGAGGGGTTGTTGTAGGGGAAGGGGCCGCAGCAGCTGCTGGGATTGGCAGTTCATCCTTCTGCGGGGTGTTGGATGAGAATAAATCCAGCAGGTTGGAGGGCAGAGATGGGTAGTCCACGTCGGCGGTGGAAGGGTTCTGTGGGCATGCCACGGGCTGCACCAGGGGTCCCACAGCAGAGGAGATGGTGGTCAGGGACTGGGACATGGCTGGGATCTCCTGGGTCATAGTCACCAGGTGCCTGTTTGCCCTCTGCTGAGCTTGCAGGAGGCGAGTGCCTATCCTCAGGAGCTTGTCCATCTGCTGCACGTTGGACCTGGCCCAGCCACTAAAACCTTCCTGCAGGGAGGCCAGAGTGTCCTGGATGCTTCTGGAAAGAGGCACAGTGTCCCCATGGGCCGAGCCTGAGTCTTCCTCTGCTTCTTGCTCCCTCTGCATCAGAAGGGCTGGAGCTGTGGGTAGGCTGGGGGACATATCTCCTCCCTGGTTTTGTCCTCTGCTGCCAGAGGGGTCTGACACGGAGGCACAGGGCTTGTGGTGGGCCAGCAGCTCTGGGGAGAGATCTCCATGTGGTTGGCAACCCTCCCCAGGATGCTTGAGGTCAAGGACCACAGTGCTCTCATCAGACAGGGAGTTGTGCCGGGAAGTAGAGGTACCTGTTGTGGGATGAAGGAAGCAAGAGGAGACAGTCAGGGCTCCAAGGGTCCTCACAGCATGCCTTAGTGAAGTGGAGAAGGGAAACAGAGGGATGATTCCTACTGTGCAATGGAGATGCAAGGAATGGAGTGGGGTGCAGATTGTCCCCAGGAAACTCCAAGATCCATCCAGAACACCCCTGGACTCCTGTATGGACCATCCATTGCACATGAGCTTGCCCTGGGAAGCTCAGTGGTGGACTCACAAAAAGCTAAGGAGGTCATAGCCCAGGTCTAGAGGCAGCAGCAGGGGAATCATTCCAAGGGATCCACCACGTTCCCTCCCAGTACAACTGTGTTTGGGGACCACCCACCATACTCTGCAAGGGCAAGAGACACCGATGCTTTGGCAGTGATGAGAGCAACAACAGCATCCCATCCCTGGGGGAGGTTGCAGAGTGCTCAGTGTGTGAGCAAAGGCTGGGACACAGCTCCATCAAGCCACACAATGGTTTGGGTTGGAAGTGACTTTAAAGATCTTGTTCCAACCTGCCTGCCATTGGCAGGGGTACCTGCCACTCGACTGGGTTGCTCACAGTTCCATCCAGCCTGGCCTTGAACACCTCCAAGGCTGGGAATAGGATCAGTCATGACGTTGAAGGAAATGAGAAACCCACTGGGAATATGGCCTACACAGGGGTCATAACCTTCATCTCTGCTTTCAGTTCCCAACTCCCCAACCCACTTGGCCAAGCATCTCCTCACCTGGTTGTCCCGTGACGCGCTCCACCAGCGCCTGCAGCCTGGCCCTGCACTCAGCAAAGGGCTCCACTTGGTCCATGCCCGTGGGCACTGGCAGCCTCTGGAGCTCCTGCAGCGAGCCCTTGATGAAGGGCTGCATGTCCATCACCTCCTGCTCCGTGGCGTAGAGGCCCATCT
>JAXCLP010000241.1:0-16183 GCA_035584035.1 Lepidocolaptes lacrymiger | reverse complement strand
AACCTTCCCTTCCCAAACCTTCCCAAACCTTCCCTTCCCAAACCTTCCCTTCCCAAACTTTTCCAAACCTTCCCTTCCCAAACCTTCCCTTCCCAAACCTTCCCTTCCCTTCCCAAACCTTCCCAAACTTTTCCAAACCTTCCCAAACCTTCAAAATCAAGGCAGATCCAAGGGAAAAAATTGTTGAATAGTAGGAAATATTGGCTCTTTTGATGACAAAAGGGAACTGTCAGTAAAGGGAGAAGAAACAAACACATCATGAGGTGCCACCTCGTCTTGCTGAGGAGAAGATCTTCCCTACCTGTGGGTGACAAGATGAAAACTGATCAGACCTTCCCTCGTGGGACAAACTAACAAAAAATCTAAAAAATGCAAGGTTATAATGATAATTTGTTACTGAGAGGGAAAAAACTGTCCAAACACTAGAGAAGAGAGAAAGAAGAAAAAGAAAGTAAGAAAAAATAAGAATAAATAAATAAGAAAACCCCAAAACAAACTACCCCTTGAGTAGAATTCAGTGTTTCCCCTTGTTCCTGATGTGTGGGATCAGCCCCAGGAGCCAAGACCCTCCTTCCAAACCACCTCTGGGGATGGGGAAACGGAGGGGCAGGTGGTGACCCCATCAGCACATGACTCAGAAGAGCTATGGATCCTGAATTCCCTGCCATGGAACGAACACATGGATCAGCCTGTTAAACCCACGTGTGTAGGGCTCTGCTTTGGGAAGCAAAGGCCCCAGAACATCTGAAACTGCTCCATTTAAAGGCTCCACACTCCAAGAACGTACCAAGAAACTTCCACTCTGCCAAGCCTTCCGTACCTGGCTCTTTATTCTTTCTATCCCTAATTTCTCTCAGCCCTGCTCCAAACAGGTTCATCTTCAATGCTTTCACGTCCGTCAATCACAAGGATCTTGGCCATAAAAGCTTTCAGGGGCTCAAGAAAATGAGAGGAATGGTTACCATCAAATGAAGAGCATTACATCTTAATATTCCAACACATTAAGTGCTTTTTATTCTTACAGCCACTTGAATAGAAGTGTTTAAATGATTTTCAAAGGTTGTTTTTACAATAGGTGCAAGCCGGTAATATCCTGACACCCGACATATTTCATGCTTGTAGTACAACAATGAGGTTTTATTCCACTTTGCAGCTCCCTCCAAAGCTGCTGTTATATTTTATGGAGTGCAATCAGCCCCGAGTTTGCAGATGAGAACTTCTCTGCAGTAGCTTATTCTGAATTCATATCAGCATTGATGGGAACAAAATCCTGCAGATCCCTGAGTGATAAAATTCTGCTTTGCCGAGGTTCTTTGGCTCTTCTGTGACGAAAACTCGGTGTAGATATTCTATAGGAGATGGATACCAGGAGGGACACGGAGCATGAGCACATTATCGCTTTCAGAGAGTGCTTTAATCTTCAGAAGAAGAATTTGGAGCTGCTGAAGAGAGTCCAGAGGAGGCCACAAAGATACAGCGAAGCCTGGAGCTGCTCTGCTCTGGAGCTAGGCTGGGAGAGCTGGGGTTGTTCACCTGGAGAAAGGAAGGCTCCAGGGAGACCTGAGAGCCCCTTCCAGTGCCTGAAGGGGCTTCAGGAGAGCTGGAGAGGGACTTGGGACAAGGGATGGAAGGATAGGACAAGGGGAATGGTTTCCCACTGCCAGAGAGCAGGGATAGATATTGGGAAGGAATTCTTCCTTGTGAGGGTGCGCAGACCATGGCACAGGTAAGGCAGAGAAGCTGTGGCTGCCCCTGGATCCCTGGAAGTGTCCAAGGTCAGGTTGGATGGGGCTTGGAGAACCCTGGGCTAGTGGAAAGTGTCCCTTCCTGTGGCAAGGAGTAAGACTGGATGGGCTTTGAGGTTTCCTCCGACCCAAACCATTCCAGGTTTCTGTGATTCCTGCCGAATTTCGGATGCTGGACCAAAGACCATCAAAGTTTAGCGTTTCCAAAAGTTTTCAATATTTGGGATAGTCAGCAGGAGCCAGAGCTGTGGATCTGCCACCATTCCATGACTTTGCAGTCTGAGAAACACAGTTTGTGTTGTGGTCATTTGTAATATGTGCCAGAAGAAGATGGTTTGTTTCTTTGTTTTTACCCTTTTGTTTTTTCTTTTCTTTTTTTTTTCCTTTCGTTTCATGCAGGAAATGCATATAATGGACGCTTAAAATTTGCAGAGTTTAAATTTCAATTAGTGGTATGTAATATCTGGCAATCAGGCAAGAGTGTTTCCCCGGCCACTGATCCCACACTGGACTTCCTGCTGTACCTGCAGAGGCCAGAAGACAGTAAGGGAGAGACATTAAAAACCTAGGACAGCATTCTGTGGGCTTTTCTTGCCCGTGGCAGGGCGCACAGGGGCCATCACCCCTCGTATTGGGTGCTCAAAGCAAGTTTGTGGTTCAAATTTGCATGAAGGTTTTTTTGCCATGAACAGATGGAGAGCGGTGGCATCAGTCCTTGTAGAAACTGTGCTCATCTAAAGGGTTAAGTGGGATCTTTCCTTCTCAGATCTTCCCGAGGGGAAATGAATCCCACCCTGGTGAGTGCTGGAGCGAAGAGACCTCCCTCTACAATTCTCACCCACTAGATGGCAAGTTTGTTCTGCACAAGGCATGGCCCACGCTTGGCTCAGAGCTCTTGGAGAACTGCGAATCCACGGAGAACAGGCAGCAGCTCCTGTTTCCCAGCAGACATGGAGGGTTTTCCTGCTGCAAAACCAACAGGATGCAGAGCAGCAGCTCTTCTGTGAGCCAAAGGGGCAAATCTGGATGTAGCTGGGCACGTCAGACCAGGGCTTATCAGGGAAGGATGAACCATGTCCTTTAGGAAGAGCTGAGGCGAGACTGACAGTCCTGCAATTACCAGGGTCTTCTTCTAACCCTCTTGGAAATTGGGATACCAGAACTATTTTTATTATGATAATCCAAAGGTAGTTAAGGATAATGCTCAGTGTCTTCCTCAGCTGGCTAGAGAATGGTGCAAGGTTTAGTCCCCATATTGGAAATTCACTAAAGAGCTGGATTTGATGACTGTGCAGAATAATCTGTGATTCTGTGAATTGACTGTACACTTGGTTACAAAACCATGGCTGGGTGAATCTGGACTGTCTCAGCCTTCCTGTGCCTGGAATGACTCTGTTTACTAAGCACTGCCTTTAGGGTTTTGTCATTACTGGTGGTGGAGAGCTGAGGGATCCTTCCATGACTGCGAAGATATGACACGGAAAAACGTCACCAGCAGACGGTCAAATCCAACAGGATCCTCCCCTACGATCCAAACCTTGGATACAGAAACTGAAAGCCAACACCTAAAAGTCTATATCAGAGAATCATAGAATATCCTGACCTGGAAGGGACCCACCATGACCATCCAGTCTGATCCTTCGCCCTGCACAGGACCATCTGCAAAAATCATCTCCTGTGTCTCAGAGCATCATCCAAACACTCCTGCAGCTCTGGCAGCCTTGGGGTTGTGCCCACTGCCCTCGGGACCATGTTCAGTGCTCAGCCACTGAATATATGTCTTTATGTATATTCTTAGCCCCAAAGGAAAGATGAGGAACTCTTCGTCCTCCTCACTGGTATTTTCCAGCCTTTCCTGTGCTATTCTCTCTGTCTGGTCACCACCAGCACAGCAATTCACCACTTCCCAGCAGAGCTGCTTTGCCCAGACTTTTAGTTGGGTTTGGGCAGAGCAGATCTCTCTCAAAGCACATCCTCTACTCCAGTGAAGCCTCAGGTGGGTTTTAACAACATAGCTAAAGCAGAATGGAGAAACGTCTGTTCTATAACGAGACCTATGTGTCCAGGAGAGCCAACAGTGTCCTTCATGTTCATCTGATCACCATGTTCTTACCCTATTCTCTTTGACCATTCCTGCCTGGACAGAGGTTCTTTCAACTTGGCTCAATCTTGCCTGCAGTAAAATGCAGCAGCTGGGAGAGGGATCTGACCAGGCTCCCCAGGACAGTGGGCACAGCCCCAAGGCTGCCAGAACTCCAAAAGTGTTTGAATGATGCTCTGGGGCACTGGATGTGAGTCCTGGGGATGGTTCTGTGCAGGTGTAGGATTTGGACTTGATGATCCTTTTGGGTCAATTCCAACTCAGTACATTCTGGGAACCTGTGACACCTTCTATGGACCCCCTTCAGCAAATGGAATATGTTTCTCTGAGGGCAGCACCACCCCTTCCAGCATCAGAGGGCATTATTGCTGGTTCTGTGGCATCCTAGGGAAAAAATGGGTCAGGAAAAATCATACTTTAAATTCTCCAGATCTTAATCATCATCACTGACATTCAGGGTTTGCTGGCACAGGGCACGGCCCAAGGAGAAACCGGAGCTACTTCATCCTCCAGAGCAGGAAGATGGAAGGAATAAAGAACCAGTGGCACCTTTAGTACGTGGTGATACAGTGAGCAGAATATTAATGTAGCAGAACTCACTCTCACAGGAAGACAGTGCTTGTAATAGTAAAGAAAAACCAGTTTTTGCTGAATACACATTCCACCAAGCAACCAAAGCCAGAGCGAAACACCTGAATCGGAGCTGGAAAGGTTGAGGGGAACGGGAGTCTTTGATATTTTGGGAATACTAGTGAATCTCTTACAGGAGAAGAAGAAGATTAAGGGAGAATATGGAGTTGCTTGGTGGAGAAAAAGATGATGTGAGTGAAGCTGAAGCTGAAGCTGTGGCTGACCCATCCCTGAGAGTGTCCCAGACCAGGTTGGATCTGGCTTGGAGAAACCTGGGCTAGTGGCTTCCTTGCCCATGCCAGAAATCAAAGAATGTGATTTAGGACAACCCTAATTTCCCTTCCACCGACTGCATTGGATAGGGAAAACTTCCACTAGACCAGGATGCTCCAAGATCTTGACCTTGGGCGCTTCCAGGGATGGGTCATCCACAGTTTCTTTGCCCATCTTGTGACAGGAGCTCTCCACCCTCAAAGGGAAGAAATTAATCATAGCATGTAGTCTAAATGTCTCCTCTTTTAGTTTAAAACTATTCTCCCTTGGGCTTTCACTCTGACCATGGAGAAGTTCCTCTCTTTTTGTACCTGTTTGGTTTCTATACCATACAAGATCAATGTTAACTCCTTTAGAATGGTTGTTATTGTTGTGGGGAGGGCAGGCAGCAGCAGGAGGTGGCCCGTACCCACATGACTACGAGTCCCTTGGTCATCTACCAGGAGCAGAATTGCCCCAAGAAGGCAGGGGGACACCTCTGAGAACATCACCCAGCGTAGTGAGCACGTGTAAGCTGAGGATGTTCTAGCAGCACTACTAAGTACCGATTTGCTTTTTTCTTTCCATCATAGAATCCTGGAATCACAGAATCAGGGAATGATAGACTTTATGAGATGGAAGGGATCAATCAGAACCATTGAATTTCTACTCTTGCCCCTCCATAACACACCGCAAGAGTCTTACCCTTTGCCCCACACTGTTGTCCAAGTGCTTCATGAATTCTGACAGGCTTCGTGCTCTGACGAGTGCCCTGGGGAAAGCGATCAACAGAAGAGGTGCCGGATAGTTCTCATTCCAGAGCTCTAACCTAATTCAAGAATGAAATAGAAATATTATTAACTGCATTAAGTTTACTGTGAAAACACTCAGTTAAAATTTTCTCACCATCAGAGACAAAGAAAGCCACTGCTTTGACTTTGATTTGAAAAACTGCTTCTGAGCAGATTGAGGAAAACCAGATTATTAAAGGTGGTGCCTAAATGAAGTAGAACTCTACTACCGAAGGGAATGGGGGAACGAGGAAGTGAGATATATTCATGGGGAAAATTCAACCAGGTTTTTCTGAATGGAGTCCCTGCCTTAGGAGGGACTCCCTCGTAGCAGACTCTGGTGGAATCATTAAGGGTAGCAGATAAATTATCTCAGGGAGGTAGTTGACATAATATACTTGACTAAAGAAGTTAACAAATCTCTAATTAAAGGACCTGAAGGAAAAACTTCACAGACACATTTTCGGAAACACATGTAGTTCCAGGACAAGAGCAGTAAGTTTATGAACAAAGAGGGTAGTTTTAGTTTATATTTGAGGGAGAAATTCTCCCCTGTGAAGGAGGGCAGGCCCTGGTATAGGATAGGCAGAGAAGATGTGGCTGCCCCTTGATCCCTAAAGTGTCCTTAGGCATTGTTGGGCGGGGATAGAAGGAACCAGTATTAGTGGGAAGTATCCCTGCCCATGGCAGGGGCTGTAACAAGAAGGGCTTTACATTCCTTCTATCTCAAACCATTCTGTGAAAAGTTGAAGGATCCCAAAGTCATTATGAAATGAGAATGTTCTGCCAGAAGTGCATCAGGTTAAAGACGTGGAGAGCGGGGAGGAGTAAGAGGCCCCCCTTCCCAGGGATGAGCGCTACAAGAGTTGGTGTTCATAATTCTTGAAAACCCCAGGCTCCAGCCTCAGCCCTCAAATGAGATATAAAGAAAGATGGAAACGGAGATAGGCCATCCCGCATATGCACAGAAAGTAAAATTCTTAAAGAGTGTCTAGGAGAAAGAATAGATGAAGCCAAGAGATGCCAAGGCAATGCTCAGAAGGGAGGGCAGTGCTTGGAATAGGAGCTGCTCCTAATGTGGATCCTCGTCTTGCTGCTTGTACAACCCTGATCCCTCCCCACCTGTGCCCAAGGGGTTGGGAATATCGAATCCCGGTCATTTCCCGCTCTGGATCTGCTCTCCTTGAGCCGTAAGAAGCACATTTGTCAGTGCTCAGGGAAGCCTTTGAGAGCAGCAGCCTATAGAGATATTTCTTTGTGTCCAATAGTCTGATACTTAGGGAAGCACTTTGACCCGCTTTAATAGCTCTCGATGCATCTCATTTCAATAATGTCTGGTTTTCCTACTTCTCTCAGTAAATCCTTCGACTTTGCCCTGTGCCCTCAGAAGGATGGGGAGCGGGCAGACCAGGATGTACTCCTTGTTTGTGAACCTCAGTATTGAACGAGCGTAGTTTACTTTTCATTCTGGGTCTCTCACCAACATTCAATTTTCCTTTTTTTCTGACCACTGCAGAGAGTTGCATTGATATTTTCCCAGAAATGTACATTATAACTGCAGCTCGTCTTCCTGAGTAGTAATTTCTCAGAGTCCATAATGTTATAGTTGGAGTTAAATTTTGTTTTTCCCCTGTGTATCACGTTACATTTATCTGGACTGAATTTCGTCTGCCATTTTGTCACCCAGTCGCTCAATATTACTTACTAGCTGTTGCTGGAGCTCCGTGCAGCAGCCATTGCCTTTACTGCTTTCAGTAACTCAGTGCTGCAAATAAGGGGGTGTTTGGTCCTGCTTCCTTCTCTGATCCCAGGGTCAGTGTTGGACCCAGTCCTGTTTAAAGTCTGCTGATGATTTTGATGAGGGAGTTGAGCCCACCAATAATAAGTTTGCAGATGACACCAAGCTGGGGGTTTTGTGGATATACTGGAAGGCAGGAGGGCTCTGCAGAGGGACCTGGAGAGGGTGCAGAGATGGAAGAGATCCAAAATGAATGAAGGTTAACAAGGCCAAGTGCCGGGTCTTGCCCTTTGGTCACAAGTCCTTGGAGTGATCCAGATTGAAGGCAGAGGGCCCTGTGGGGAGTGATAGACAGCAGCTGGACATGAGCAGCGTGTGCCCAGGGGACCATGAAAGCCAAGGGCATCCTGGCCTGCAAGCAGCAATTGCGTGGGCAGCAGGAGCAGGGAAGGGATTTTGTACCTGCCTTGGGCTCTGCTGAGGCCACTCCTCGAGTGCTGTGTCCAGGGCTGGCCCCTCAGGTCAGGAAAGATGCTGAGAGGCTGCAGCGTGTGCAGAGATGGGCAGCGAGGGTGGGGAAGGGTCAGGAGCACAAGAGCTGTGAGGAGCAGCTGAGTGAGCTGAGGGTGTTGGACCTGGAGAGGAGGAGGCTCAGGGGGACCTTCTCACTCTGTACAACTCTCTGACAGGAGGGTGCAGCCAGGTGCGGGGCGGCCTCTTCTCCCAGGGGACCAGCAATAGGACAAGAGGGCAGAGTCCTGAGCTGTACCAGGGGAGGTTTGGGTTGGATATTCAGAAGAAATTCTCTACAGAGACCGTGATCAGACATTAGAGCGGCCTGCCCAGAGAGGTGATGGATTCACCATCCCTGGAGGTGTTTGAGGCATGGTGACGTGGCATCAGTGTCGTGGCCTGGTAACCATAGTGGCGTTGAATCAAGGGTTGGGCTTGATGATCTTGGAGGTCTCTTCCAACCTAGCTGGTTCTTTGATTATATGATCATGGATAAGTGTCCTGCCTTCAGCAGATATCTCTTCAAAATACTACCCCCTTCACTTACGAAGCAAGCACTAACTCCAGTCCTTTGCTTTCCTTCTTCTTAGACATTTTTCTATACAATTTATACACTTCCTTTTAGACTTTGGACTATGAGGACCTGCTCTTATCATCTTAGATGACTCATCAGGTTTTGATGGGACAAAATTCTTGTTTAAGCAGCATCTTCCAGATTTCTTAAGCCTGCTGAAGTGTTTTTCTCTCTCACTGCTTTTTACAGGGAAAATTTCTCCCAGTCCATATCCACTTTTTTTCTTGAGCATACTCAAGATTTTAGCTCCTGCAGTTTTACCTGGCAAGAACTCGTCAGATCTAGTTCTTGTTGCATGAAGAACAATCTCTTTTTTTTTTTGCTTTAGGCATGATCCCACTTACTTTATATTCTCCCGCAGGAGGGGAAATGAAAATCTGAACCTTTCACGTCCTCTCAGAGCCCACGTTATTTTGTTGAATTCTTCCATATCTTTATTATAGTAATCTCTTTTCTCTGTTGAAGAATTTTGCTTTTCATTTTTCCCAGGCCATTCCAGACTTTTTTCACCTTCTTATCCCCTCTGATGTTTTCCTAACTTAACTGTATCATGTAATATCTTGGGTGGGAGTGGATCTTACGGATCACCTTGTTCCAGAGATGTCTGAAGTGAGAACATGACAGGTGTATGCAGAAGCCAAAGCGCAGCAAAACCACGGATTTATACAGCACTCAAACTGCATTTTCTATCCACCAGGCAATTTATCATTTCCTACAAGGTTTTCAAAAGGCAAGACATTATATGTTGACATATTTGATGTTTAGGATGCTTCTTTACAAAGGATCTTCCTAACCTTCCATGAACGTTGGGCTCTTGTCACAATGAGTCACTGACACGTTTTCCTCCCGGGTTTCTGTGGTGATTACATCCTTGTGATTTAGAGGTCTCCTGTGACACTTCTTGTCCTTCCCCTCCTTTTTCATGATTTTATAGATTTTGGACTCCCATTCATCTTTTAAAACCAATTTGCAGGGTTGCCCACAGTGTTGTTTCCCTACTGGTTTAGGAACCCAGCTGATTTTATTAATATGGTCAGATTTTAGAAAGAGGTGTTGATGAAGTAATCCACAACAGAAGAGAGTGATGCCCACATGTTGTGTTGTGGTTCAGGTCATCCTTAATGGGACACTCTAATGATGCTCTATTTGATACCTGATGGTGTGTCACAGCCTCTCTATAACTCTTCAGTGGATATTTTTTTGCAGAATGGGGTTTCTTTCCCGGGTAGTGAATGCTGAGCTCTTGGCTCTGAGAAGGAAGGTGGGGAAGTGAAGTAATGCAATCAGGGATATCTGATACATAATTTATCCCTAATATTCTAAGAGAATAATGAAGTTGTATTTGGGCTCAATACTATGCTAACGTTAGAAAGTAGATGTCTGAGTGTTTCTATCCTCATGTTGTTTTTTCCCATCGAAATAGTAATGGCCCTTTGAAAAAATTGAACTGCGTGTTTCCTTACCAGTAATTAATTACCCTTGTAATATTTCACTGAAAGCTTCTCCCAGAGTCAAAGATTTGATCTCCAGGTATTTCTGCATTTCCTCCATCTCCTCAGGTCGGCAGTTCTAAAGAACTCTTTTTTTTATGTACCCCATGTTCTTGATGACATGGAAATACATAGAGTCCATGTTGATGGGCCGCGATGTGTTGGAAGTTTGGAGGCTGAGTCGCTTTGCCCTGTGAGTCTCCAGCAGTCAGCACCAGGATTAGTCACTGCTAATACCGTTTCTGCTTGTCTGTGTCACACACTAAGGCTCAGGGGCTGTGGAGGGATGCACAGCAGGAAGGGAGCGATCAAGCCATGTATTTCATATTTTCAAATATGTATTGAAATAATCTGGAAAAAATTGAAAATTTTTGTATTCAAGCACAAACCCAGAAAGTACATCTACAGATGTTTTAGAGTTTACCCTGTACCTTCCTCCAGTCTTTGAGACTCACTTCTGAATGATACCTTTGCTCTCTGCCAAGACTGAATACCCCCGGTCAATGATACTGCATTTTTTTCCATGGAACCACAAAGTGGGGTTGTTCTTCCACCTCTTTGAAGAATGTCTCCAGGAACCGCAACTCAGCTCACTAGGCTCTTACTGTAACTCTATTTTGTAGCAGACCCATCCCAAACTTGCAGCTGTCGGTGCCCTCTCAGGTTGTGCTGAGCCCTGCAGAGTCGGGCATTTCCCATGGCAGAGGTGGTGACCCTTCCGGACTCTGCTGCAGTTTTGGGTGAAGCCACTGGCTATTTTTCCTGCTGCTCATCTCCATTTTGGGAGGAGTCAGCTGAGCAATTCCCTTTTTTTTGATAGAGTTTCCTTTTAGAAGCTGGCCTTAATACGGACCATCTTCTCATGCCTTGGGATGACCCCGGGCAAATCTTATTTGGGCATGGAGGACCTCAGCTCCCTGTAATTGCATTCTGTTGAGTGTGTTGGTTCATTCTCCTTGATTCACCAGCAACACCTCATTCTCCTTGGGCATTCTTAATTCAATATCTCTTCGCAGGCTTCACAAAATCCCAGGAGTCTCCTGAGCTGAGTATCCTCCCAGGAGCCCAGTGAGCAGCTCTCCAGCCTTGCATGGCTCTGGGCTGCACCAGCTACCAGTGAGGCAGAACTCCAATCTTTGAGTGGTGCAGTGCTCGCACTGCGCACACATTTCCCGTCTCTGCCCCTCTCCTGTCTCTCCCTACCCTTCCTCCCTCCTTTGCTGGGGAGGCTGATTCCTTTGTGTGAGCCCGTGGAGGACAAATGTCACCAGCTCTACGTGTGTTTGGGTCCCACCACTCTGTACTGCACTTTGTGGTCAGCTGGATCCTTCCCTGTTTGCTTTCCAAGTGTTAATTTGCCCTTGAGTGCCAAACCCAGGGAGAAGTTGTAAAAGCAATTTCCAGGCCATATGGTGAGGATTTCTCTTTATAATCATGTTGGCTTAAGCAGCAAATCTGGAAAGAGAATCATTTTTGTGTTTATTACGCATAAGAAGATCTCGCTGGTTAAGAATATACATGGCTGAAAAGGGGGGAAAAACCAACCCTTTGATAAGCCTTAAAGATTTAAGAGATAGAATATGCATCTGTGTTACCCAAAATATCCCTGTTAAACCTTCCGGCCTGGGGAAAGAGTGTGAGCCGTGCCGCCCTACTGTGCTGCAGCACAGCCTGGTACCACCATTATTCAGTCAGTTGTCAAAACGCATTGTTCTTGTACAAGAGCATCAATCCCTTCAGCCTCCAAAATTAGTTTTAAGTGAAATCTAAGCCCAGTATTTTTGTTTTCACTTGATGTTTTTCTTTATTCGAAATCTTGTTTTTCTCTGGTAGAATGACCTGGAGGGGCACAGAGATGTCAAGAGCACACAAGTGTTTCCCGTCAGCAGGTCGAGGAAATGAATTTTGTGATTTAGTTTTGCTGTTCCCAAGATTTCCCACAGCCCCTCCAGCTCCTGCTAATCATTAATTCCCTAATACCCTAATATCAATTTCCTGTAGCAGCCCAGTCTGTGCAGTTTGTGCACAGATACATCTCTTAGAGAAGCTCTTCAGCATCTCATGCGGTTGAGGGCACCTCCATGGTTGTTCCTGTCCTTTTACCTGAAAATCTCCTTACGATGCTGCTAAAGCTCTCAGTGTCGAAAGAGATGACCCCACTGGTGTTTCGTTCCCACCCAAACCATTCAGTAAGAGTTTCTCTCTTCCGCTACCCTGCCATATACACAGATCAGCTCAGCTATGTCTTTTATTCACGTATAGCTCCTAGAGCAGAAAAACATCTCCTTTTGGAACCTCAGAGAAGCAGCACCCTTTGTGAAATTCTACGTACCCATGGAACAGTAGAAAGTGCCGCAGATCATCCCAGCAGCACCAAGGATGTTCAAAGGTCACAAAGCACAGAGAAGGTGTGGAATTTCCCATGGAGATATTAAAGAACCATCTGGACACAATTATCTGCCATGTGGTCAGGCATGACACTGATGGAGCAGGGAGGTGGGACCAGAGGACCCTCTGTGGTCCCTTCCAGCCTGGGCCACTTTGGTTCTGTGAGAAATGGTCTCTTCTTCAAGGTCCTGGTTGAAGGTTCTACTGCAGGTGGGTTTTGCAACTAAAACCATGGTAGCTTTAGAGACCTGTGATGGTGCTGAGAACACACAGGACACATCTCACGACAAGTCTGGGGTCGGGAGCAGGGACCTGTGCAAGTGTGAAGATATGGGCAAGGGTGAGGGGAGAGGAGAAGGTTGATTTGGACACACCACCTTCAGTTCTTTCCTTGCCCACCTAGAGTACTAGTGATGAAAAGAGCAGGAAGGGAAATTGGCAAACGTACACCAGAGCAGAGTTGAAGGTTACACCGGTTTTCTTCTCTCTGTTGGAAGGGCTTTCTGAGAAAATAAAAGGAGACTTCACCAGAAAAAACACTTTTTAACCTTGGCATCAGTTAATTAGTGAAGCTGTGGCTGCCGCATCCCTCGATTAAAAGCCAGGTTCGACACCGCGTAGAGCAACCCAACTTAGGGGAAGGTGTTCCTGCCCTTGGCAGAGGTAGCATAGAATGGCCTTTAACATCTTTTCCAACCCAAGACATTCCATTACAAAAAAAAATCAAGTAAAACCACGAGTAAAAGTTGGAATTTTCTCCCGCATTCTGGGTATTCACAGTTATTGGAAATCTCCAGCTAAAAGCAGTGACAACCATAGAGGGATTGCCAGACCTGTGGATATGACAAAACAGTGATGAGCTAGAGAAAGACTTTGGGGGGTTAAGTAGAAGCTGGTATTTAAAGACATTGAGCCATTAGAGAGTGTTCAAAGGAGGCAATGGAGATGGTTCAGGGACCGGAGGGGAAGAGTGTGAGGAGCAGCTGAGGGCACTTGGGGTGTTCAGCTGGAGAAGAGGAGACTGAGGGGAGAGCTCATTGCAGGTCCAACTTCCTGGGGAGGAGCAGAGGAGGGGCAGGCACTGATCTCTGCTCTGTGGGGACCAGGGACAAGACCCAGGGAATGGCTGGAGTTGTGTCAGGGCAGGCTCAGGTTGGATCTCAGGGAAAGGCTCTTCCCCCAGAGGGTGATGGGCACTGACCAGGCTCCCCAGGGCAGTGGGCACAGCCCCAAGGCTGCCAGAGCTCCAGGAGTGTTTGGACAACGTTCTGAGACAAAGCACGTTACTATGGGATTTTCCTGTGCAGGGCCCGGAGTTGGACTTGATGATCCTTGTGGGTCCCTTCCAGTCCACCACATTCTTTTTGACCTGCTCTCTGCTTTCTTCTTTCTCCTGGCACAGACCCTGTTCTGCCCCTCCCCATGCCTCCCTCCCTTCCTCCCTTTCCTGCTGCTCTATGTTCTTGTCTCTAAGATCTCTATCTGTGCTCGGCTGGGGAAAAGAGTTTAAAATTTGCACATAAAAAGAAGACCACGTCTGCTACCAGGAAAATTAATAAGAATTAAGATCCTTTTAAGAGCTCTGCACTCCAATTTTTGAAAATTAACAAATTAAAAATATTATTGAGCTGGAAATGCTCTTGTATTCTTCGTCCAGGTTGAATAGACATTTTCATTGATGAAAGAAACTGTTTCCACCCCTCAAACGAGGAGAAAAATATTTATCCACTGTTTTTATGGAACAATTATATATTTCAGAGTGGGAGTACCCTTCCTATGAGATGCAGAAAATCATCTTTAAGAGAATAATGAGAACAGAATTGCAGGCAGCAGTATGTGACAAATTATAAAAAGAATTTTTTTATGGGGTGAAATAGCAGGAAGGTAATTCATTGGGATACAGTTTTAAATAGACTGTCAGTCTGAGAACTGGGGTTTTTTTGAGACAAGATGAATATTTTGGAAAATGCTGTACTCATTAATAATAATTTCTTTTATAGGTTAGAGAAATTGAGCTGTTTGCTTAAATTGTGTTTTGGGGTCTCTACCTTGTTCTTGGCCCGGCTGGAATGTGCAGCAGCACTGGGATGGGTGTGGATCGTGCTCAGAGCAAGAGGAAGAAAGTTCTGGATCAGCACTGATATTCCTGACTCTTCCTCTTAATGCTCGGGTTCTTGTTCTTCTTACAGATCTGAGTGGTTTGGCACTGAGTTGTGCATCCCTTAAGTGGGACTTGGCTCTGAGGGTAAAACATTACAGTGTCTGTTTTGGACGTGACTGTGAAAAAGTTCCTGGGGTCTTCTTGTAGGCAGTGACTGCTCCAACGTGTTGGATTCACCTGAGATGATGAAGGATGACCTGGGTTCCTAAAGGAAACAGGTGCTGGGGAGAAGGAAGGTGCCCACACTGGAGACACCTTCACTCACTTGGAAAGATGCTGCTGCTGGGTTGGGACTCCTGGAGAGTACTGTGTTGCTCCACAAAACACCAATCCAGATATAGACAATGCTGCAGGGCTTTCCAGAAGACCACAAGAAGGTGTGCTGTATGCCTGCCTTGACCTTCTGCAGATAGGAACTGTCTTGTTTTCTCTCAGCAGCTGGGATATAGATCTCACCGCTTCATCTTTTTCCTAACTTGTTCGTCCCTTTTTCTTTCATGGCAATCAGAGCGTTATCTGGTTTGAATTTTCTTGGCCACATATCAAGTGCTGTAGCTCTTTCTATCCTCACTCCATCTCAGCAAGTTCCCAATCCATGCAGAGAGGAGACCTCAGGGTGGTCAGCTCAAATTACTCTGGCCATTTGTGAGGCCCACTGGGAGGTGGGACAGCTGGGAACTTGGGGTGACCCAACATGCACATCTTCTTTGTCAGCACTGAGACGTAGAGCTGTGCAAGACCAGTACGCAGGAAAGGACAATGGAGAGGAAGTAAGACACAGACCAGGGCACAGGGGTGGGGACCTGTCCCAGCTGAGGAGCTCCAGCCCTTCCAACTGCAGTGCAGGTGTCTTTGTATGTGGGACCACTTTCAAAGCAGTGTCCTAGAATGCCAGAATCCCTAAAGAGTTTAAATTGGAAGGGACATTAAAGCTCATCTTGTTCCAACCCTCTACCATGGGTAGGGAAAGCTTCTACTGTCCAGGGAGGCCCAAACCTTTTCCAGAATGGCCTCGGACACTTCCAGGGATCCAGGGGCAGCCACAGCTTCTCTGCCCAAGCCCTGAGCCAGGGCTTGCCCACCATCACAGGGAAGGAGTTTTTCTTAAGCTCTAATCTAAACATCGTGTCCATTTGATTACATTCCTTCTTGTTCTGTCACTTCTGCTTTTGTAAAACATTCCTCTTTTATGTCACAAGCCATCACAGAGCTCTGGTACATCATCACCAGACCGGCATCTCCTCAACTCCCTCAGAACTCACTTGAGTTCTTTAGGTCGGAGAAATTGACCCAGGTTCGTCTTCTCTGAAGGGTTTGCTTTGATAGGACTGTCTATTCCTGGGTCACTTCTTCCCTTCCAGTAATTCCTTCTTTGAGTGTCCCACCTCCTGCCCTCCAGCTCCCATGTCAGGAGTTCACCTCTTCGACGGGGTCCAATTCACATCTCCAATGGGGACCAACAGGGACAAAGGCAAACCGTGGGTGCTGCACTGCTGCACACTGATTTAGAAAGAGAGAATCTTTGTGGTTGGTAAAACCCTATAACTCTGTCTGCTCTCCAAGCAACACCATGGTTGCCACTTACCATGTCCCAAAGTGCCAAATCCACATGGCTTTGAAATCCCTCCAGGGATTAGGACTCCACTAGCTTATTCAAGCACCTGAGCATCCCGCTCCATGAAGGAATATTCCTCAATAACCAACCTGTCCCTCCCCAATCCTAGTCCGATGTTTTTCCAACCCCTCCTTTCCCTCTTGCCTAGGAGCAGAGCCCTCTCCTTTCCCTGAGTCCTTCCTCCT
>JAXCLP010000240.1:0-16187 GCA_035584035.1 Lepidocolaptes lacrymiger | reverse complement strand
GAGATGCAGTGGTGGGGCAGGATGGAGAGGTTCTGGAGAGGTGCCATGGGGAGGAGCAAAGGCCAGTTCCAGAAACTCACAGCCAGGTCAAAGATGTCACTGTTGTCCGCGTTGGAGGTGGGCATGCTGTATAGTGGCCAGTCCTCCATGACCCAGAGCAGTGCTGGCAGCACCTTCTCCACTGTGGTGGCTGAGGAGGCAATAGACCTCCACAGCACTGCAGCGTCTCTGTGGGGCCAGAGCTCTGTGTCAGGGGGTGTGGGCCACAGTGCAGAGGGCTTAGCAGCACTGCGGGCCCAGGTGACCGAGCCACAGTGCCTTGAGGGGCCAGGAGGGAGCGTGGCATCAGGATCGGGGGCTGTCATGGCAGGGCTGGGAAAGGGAGGGGCCAGAAGGCCCTGGAACTCTGCGTCTATGTGGCAGAGCATGTGGGACAGGCTGTGCAGGGTGCTGGGTTCTAAAGGCTGGTGAACCCTGAGCCACCAAAGCAGGTGGGCCCTGTACCTGTCACAGGATGGGGCACAGCGCACGAGAGTCGTCACCACATGGCGAGGGTGAGCATGGGCCAGGCTGTGAATGTCCTTCTGCAGCCTGTCATCTGGGGACACGTGAGCCACTGGTGAATGGACCTGATGACACCTGGCACCTGGAGAGGGATTGGGGCACAGTTGGGGAGCTGCCAGAGCCAGCAAGTGTCCCAGCTTGCCCCAGGAAGGGATTCCCTTCCCACCACACTGTCCTGGCGTCAAAGCCTGAGGGGGCCCAGCAGACCTGACTTGTGGTGCCACAAGACCCCTGTGGGGCTGGAGTCCTGGCCACAGGCTGCTTACTTGCTCTGGGTTGGAGACACTTTTCTCCTGGTAGACATCCAGACCTGGGGCATCAGTTACACTCTGTGTGGTCATAGTGTTTCCAATGCCCTCAGTCAGGTTGTAATCCTTTTCCTTGCCATCAAGTGGTGCACTGTCAGAGTTGGTCTGGACGTTGGCCAACACGGTGTCAGGGTTTGCCATAGCATCAATTAAAACAGTGTCAGATGTTGTTGTTCTGGCCATCGGTGTCATGTCACTGTTGGCAGTACCATCAATCTGTGCTGAATCACGGTTGTCTTTGCCAGCAGTCAGTGAAATGTCACTGTTGGCTGTCCCATCAATTGGTGACATGTCACTGTTGGCTGTCCCATCAGACTGTGCCACATCAGTGGTTGGTGTGTCATCAGCTGGTGCCACGTCCCAGTTTTCTGCATCAATTGTTGCAGTGTTGACATTAGGCATTGCAATGAGCTTGGCTGGCCTGGTGTCAGGTTGGGCCATGACCTCAGTTGGTGTGGCCATGGGTGTTGTGCATCGAATGCCCATGAATTTCAGCAACGTCTGCAGGAGAAGAACAGGCAGGGAAGAGAGGGAAGTGCCATGGAGTGCCCTGGCAGCGGTGCCAGGCTGGGCAGTGAGAGCAGGCCCAGCCCAGGGGGATGGCTGCAGGTACCTGTGCTGCTCTATAGAGGCAGCCACAGGCGTGGTCCTGGCCTGGGTGTGGCAAAGAGAGCGCAGTCAGAGCTGAGGGGCTGCAGGAAAGGTGGCAGAACAGAGCCCAGCCCTGCACTCCACAGGCAGGGCATGGAGCAGGGATGCTGGAGGGATCAGCCGTGGTCCCTCTTTGCCCCTACCTTTCCCTGGACATGGTCCAGGAGAAGGGAAGGGGCCTGTGTGGCTGCAGCCCCCATTGGTGTGGCCCAGCTCCAGCACTCACCCTGCTGCTTGGGCTGGAAGTGCTGCATCTCCTCAGGGTGCTGAGCTAGGGCAGCCCCAGGGCCTTTCCTGTTCTTCTGGCTCCTGAAGAGCCTGCACAGGCCGAAGCATCCCCCCACCATGGTGCAGTGTGGTGTGGATTATATCTGCAGGAGAGAAGCCTTGAAAATGACCCTGGTGCTAGAAAACGCCCTCGAGGGCCCCTTCCACAGGGAGTTGTGATGCCTGGGAGAATCTCTGGGTCACCAAATCCTGTGGTGTGGCGTCGAGGGCACTTGATAGAGCTAGAACTCTGAGAAATGTTTTGGGTTGGCAAGGAACGAGTTGGCTGTGAGGAGGCTCCTCACAGCACTGTTCCGTCCTGTCCTGTGCCGTCACATGATCTGAGCACTGTGATGTGGTTGTGTTGTCTCCAACACCTATATGAGGGTGTGTCACAAAGGGCCCTGGGACATTTTGTACATTCCATCCCTTTGGCAGTGGCCACCGTGTCACAAAGGGCCCTGGGTCATCCTGCCCCATCCCAACCCATCGGCAATGGTCACCATGTCACAAAGGGTTTGGGGACACCTGGCCCTGTCCTATACCATTGGCGATGGCCACTGTGTCACAAAGGGCCATTGGACACTCTCTGCAGTCCCATTTGATCAGCAATGGGCACTGTGTCACAGAGGGCCCTGGCACACACTGCCACATGCCCTGGGGCCTCCCTCAGCCAGACCAACCTTCCCCATGTTGGAAGGAATCCATCCTCTAAAGCATCCAAGACAGCTGGATGTCAACTTTAGGAATGGTTCCAAAAATAAATAGACACTCCCCTCTCTTGCCTTCCCATGGCAGCAGAAGGAGCCCCCACAGCAGGTGTGGCAAGTCCTCGCCAAAGGAGACTTGCCAGCACCGTGAGTCCTGGCAAGGGTGGTGCCCATGTCCTGCCATGAATATACAATGAACTTAACATTTTCAAGCAACTGAACAACTGGAGGAAATGTTTCATAGTCTCTCTGTTCAGTATTTTCCACAGAAAGAAATGGAGGTTTGGACAAAGTTTGTTAGACATACTCTCTCACTGTGTCATGAGGTGCAGAAGGGTCCCCCTTGCCTTCTAAACTCCTCAGAGAGTATCCCAGATGCAGCTGGATCCAGTCTCAGCCCCAGACTTAGTCAATACTTTATGTTGAAAGATTTATAGAGGTGTAATTGAGCCTTTATAAGACTTTATCCTGCAGGATTAAGGGAGGAAACCAAATATATCTATAGGAAAAATGTAAATTATGTATTCAATTTGATTGTGATAATAATTAGACTAAAATCTTTAATCAGAATCAATTACTAAGCTGTATAGATAGTATTAACTACTAGTATGGTGTACTGCTTATGAAATTAATAATTTAAAATCTAGTAAAATAATTATTAAGTAGAGGTTTATGGTGCTTACCCATACCAATGATCATGGGCAAATGTCTTTCACTCAGCCTTGAGGAGAAACGTTGAGAGGCATCCCCACCATAGTGAGGAATCTGTGCACACACACTCCCAGAAATGTGTCAGAAGACCCTTCTGTTAAAAAGCAGGGCTGGGATTTTATGTATTTATTCTTTTTGCATTATGCTCCCACTGATAAGGCACAAACTTAGAGATTCTTTCTTCATGTACTAACAGCAAAGGAATTAGTGCCTTGTTTGGGTAACAATTTCAATGGACAATGACCTACATGAACACAGAGCCCCTTAGTGGTGTGCAAAATGTAGAATAAGGGTTCTGCCTAGATTTCTTGGTAAAAGAATGACTTTATTTCTTGTTTGCAAATTAAATTGTTGGTAACATTGAAGGGAAGTCACTGATTCTGCAGTGACGTGTTTGGCTGTGGCCAGTCTTGCTGCAAACACTACAGTGGTTACTGGCTTCATTCACTGTATCTTGTTTTTCCTTTTTATTCACGTTATTATATATACAAATATAATAAATATTAATGTAGTTGGTATAGCTAATATAGTAATAAGTAATATTTTAGTAAAACAATATAATTACATTATATACGTATTTTTATATAATAATAACATATAATTATAGACAAAATATAATATAATTATGTAATAATAATAATAATTATTGATTTGGACTTCTAGTATTTCTAAAAGATTCTGTGCTTCTCCCTGCACTAACATGTATTTAATCATCAGTAGAGAGTAAAAACCCCTAATTTTTCATGAGTGAAAATGTGTTACAGCAAACCAATTTATCCTTCACAGGGAAACTGAAGAAATAGAAAGAAGTGGTTCTGTATTCTCTTTAGGATCCATAGAGAAGAATATCCAGTCAAATAAGAAATTGACTGGAAATGACTAAATAAGAAAATATTTGAATTAAGCCACAGAATCATAGTACATATTCTCTCTATGCACTCTGCCTGCAGAGAAGTGCATCTGCTTGTCAGAGCAGATGAACTAAACAGTTACTTGTTCACTACTGGTACATGTTTCACACCAATGAAGTAAAAAACCTCAGTGAATCAATGCAGAGTTAAAACACAGACACCAATCAGTGACAGACTTGATATTCCAATGCTATGCCATGCTAAGTTCAGGACAAGGTTTTATACCTCAAAATAGCCTATGCCTTTTAAAAATAAGGACATTTTATATAGATATATTGACAGTTTTATTAAAGTCTTGTGACTGGGTTTTGAAAATGGAAAATAGTTCTTTGTAGAGATATTTACATATGGAATTTATTAATCCTTTGTTCTGTATTTTTTCATGGAGAAATGAGCTGCATGAACAGTCATATTCTCCTGGGATGTAAAAAAGACATGGACAAAACTTGAAGCCCTGATTTACCTGTTGATTAGGTGAAACAAGTTAAGAAACTAAGAGAAATGTAGGCCCTTAAGAGGTTAAGCTGAAATACAAGTAAGTTTTATGTATGTTTTATTTGTTCACTTGTTTCTCTTATAAATGGCTGTAATTATAGTATTCATTTGGGGCAGTTTTTAAATACTGGGAAAATGTTTATAACCTAGAACACAGAGCTAATCCTGTTGGATTTCCTGGTTATAAAATCTATTGATGAATGGCACACCTCTCCTGTTGATAATTGCTTTTTTGAAAAAGGAAAAGTGAATGACATATACACAATACTTCTATATGTAGGGTCATCCCCTGCTAACAGCCAAGCCCCTTCTTTCCCTATGCCCTTTCACTGCATCCTTTGTCCCCTGTCCCCACCTCAGCAAGACAGCGGGAGAGAACAGGAGGAACAGGAGCAAGAAGGGTTGAGACAGAGATGCGGCGATCACTTGCAAATTACCACTATTGGCAAATTGGGTTGGATTTGGGGGAACTTAATTTATCACTGATTTATATATAGAGTGATAAAGTTATAAAAATAATTACTGGGTCAGATAGGTGGAAGCAGAAAGATAAACATTAAAACACAATGGCAAACACCTTTTCCTCTCCCCTTTTCCAGACTCACCTTTACTCCTCTACTCCCTACTTTTTACTGTTGCAGGCTACAACCAGTCCCTCCAGAGGTACATGTCAGGAGGTCAGTGCACAGCAACTCCTCTCTGCTTCTCCTTTCTTCTCCCACTTTCCCTCTATGCTAGTATCAGCTTTCTGGGGACTGCAGCCTGTCAAGAATATCCATCTGCACTAGTGTAGGTCCTCCATTGGCTATAAGAGAGTATATAATAAAGTATCTGCCCTGGTGTAGCACTCCAGCCTCAGAGATGGGGGCTTACCAAGGGTATTACTTTAATATTTATATATTAATATTTTTTAATGTATATATATACATCACAACACACTTGATGGTAAAAAAACCCCCAAACCTTTAATGGAATAACATCTTCTCAAAGAAAGGTAGTTTCTCTAAATTGCAATTTTTTATTCAATCTTTTCATTTTTGATAGAATTAAACCGAAGAAACACTGAGAGATTTTGAGCCTGACTTCTGTCAGGCAGATTTTGAAATATTCCTGTACCTCTGCCTGGCGGCTCAGCAGCCCTCTCTGTGGGCTGACACATGGCTCATTGCCTGCAGCCACTGGGAACATCCCTACCCAGCTCATGGTGCTGCTGATACCTCCAGTTCCAGAGTTCTGGGAGCTGCCACACAGCCAGGGTCCATTGCCTTCAGAGAGGCATTCCAAAGGCTGGATTTTCACTGCAAGTTTTATTGTGTAAACACCTTCACAAAACTGAATTGCAGTTATTCACATAGTTTTATTAATTTTTTTTTCCATTAAGAAAGAATTCAGTGTTTTAAGATCAGATAATAATATTTGAGTTCTTAAGCTCCTTATTCTCCAGCTGTTGTCGCACCGTGACTTTTCTGGGACTAGAGAGACTCTTTTTTTTCAAGTTCTTAGACCAATATGACGTATTTCAGAGCTGACATACCTTGGTCATTGAAGACAATATATTCCAGTGTTAATATTAGAAGGTTTTTTTGATCCATTTTCCAAACATTAAGTACATTATTGAGATGAAATATGGATTCACACAGAACTGTAGAAGTGTAACCTAAGTAGAATATGATAGACATCTTCACTTAAAGTGAAAATTGAGAGTGGTAAATAGGTAAAAAAAACATATATATTTTTGAGATCTGGATTTCTTTGGTATATGATAACTTGAAATGAATTTATACAGAAAAGCTTTAAATTGATCTAACCTTTGAAAAAAATCAACTGTCTAACACTCACAGTGTGTGTTATTAACAGCACATAACAAAAAACTGCAGAAGGAGCATTGAGTGATTCTGGAGTAGTGAAAGAAATTCAATGAGCAGAGTTTATAAATCATTGTCATAAATGCAGACTTGAATTCACAGCCAGAGCATTGCAGAACAAGAGAAGGACAGTCAGGAACTGGAAAAAAATTAAGTAGGAGACTCTTCCTGCCACGTTCTTGTTATGTTCTCCCCAAGGGGCTTAAGAAGTAAACCTTTCCCAAAATCTGTGTGTTTTGGGTCACCACAAACGTAGGAAAAAGTGTGGAAGCAGACCTAAGTTCAAAGGCAGGATGAGATGTGTTTCATTTCCTGACAGGGGTTAGAAGAGTATCATGGTAATAGGTATTCTTTCCCAGATATGGCTTTTTTTCCCTTCAGCTGGTCCGCCTCTGCTCTTCTTCATAAGGTAGAGAATGTAATGCATTACTTGTTCTTCATAAGTGAAAACATGGGGTTTTTTGTTGTTGTTTTTCTGTTGTTGTTGTTGTTGGGTTTTTTTGTTTTTGTTTTTTTCCAAGCTGTAATACAGCTTGTCTGATCACCTAGTTTCTGATTTAGCCAAACAAGCAAAGCCCTTCCTACTGTGTTAGAATTCTGGTCTGCTTTGTGGTTATGAAATGTTGTGACATACCCCCAGCTGGAAAGCAACTCTGCTGATGGTCTGAAGCACCACCTGGGTGTTCAGATAGTTCACTGCCTGCTTAACCTGGTTATTGACTCTGTGAGGGAATGAGAGGACTCCTTTCAGCTGGTTTCTGAATTGGAATAATGTAAGAACTTATAGAAAAAATGCTGTGTACATCTAGGGTTTTCAGGAATACCCTAAATAAAGTGATCATCTCTTTTGATTTCTTTAAGTCAGGAAAGCCTCTGGATGTTTGCTAGACACTTTGCACTGCTGGTTTATAACTTGCATCTCTTTCCCAGTGTATGTTTTTCAGCTGTGAGTCATTATTTTAAATTATTCACTCTGTGTTAATTTCTTTTGGACTTTCACTCTAGCTTGCCATGAAATAGAGTTAAAAAATCACTGAATTCAACTTACTGTGGAAATTTAAATGCCCTGATGGAATTTAGTATGGGTAGTCTATCCTGCACTGTCAGATTCACTGAGAAGAGAGAAAACACCAGTGCAGTTCCATGGGAACTCTTCATAAATGGTTACCTACAAGTGCAACTTTTTCTGAAAGGCCCATTCCTGCAGTTGCCCATCTGCTTAATTCTGTCGAGAAATCAATCCAGCAAGTGCTTAACAGAAGTCTGCTGTATATGCTTGTTCCCACTGGAGAAGTGTCACTATTTCCACAGCTGGTAGTTAAAAAGCAATAACACAGGTTCTTTTGCCAGATGGCATGTGAGTCTGTTTTCAGAGCACTGTGAAATCATTCCTAAATAATTGAAATGCTTGAACTTTTGAAGGATTGTTCTAAGTCTTTCTAGTGCTCCATCTCTTAACCATAGAAACTGAAAATATTAAACTTTATGCTTTGTAGTTGTAAACCATTGTCTCACTGCAGAGGTGACTTTCCTTTTGGAAGGACAGTTTTCTCCCTAACAGAAAAAGTGGTGCAAAAATCTCCTTTATCATTCTTCCTTAAAGATGTCAGGTAAGGTAAATACAAATTTAATACAAAATGTTTACAATATGCAACTGTTCCCTAGATCTCAGTTTAAATCACTCTTTAATGTGTTGTAGAGTTACTGTGTGGTCACTTTCTGTTAGAGTTTTCTAACATATAAAACTTATTTTTCTTTCTACTTGGACACACGACTAAAAGGGCCACTAGGTAAGTTTGCTGATTGTATTAAATTGGGCAGAGTTTTTGACAGCCTTGAGGGCAGAGAGGCTCTGCAGAGAGACCTCAACAAATTAGTGGACCAGGCAATCACCAACTGTGTGAAGTTCCACAAGAGAAAGTGCCAAATTCTGCACCTGCAGTGGGGAAACCCTCATTGTGTGTATAGACAAGGAAAAGAGGGGCTGGAGAGCAGTGCTGGGTAAAGAGACCTGAGATCCCAGTCATTGTCCAGTTGAGTATTACCCAACCCTGTCCTGGGGGGCATCAGGCACGGCATCAGCAGCTGGGCAAGGGAGGGGATTGTCCTGCTTTGCTCTGCACTGGGGTGGCCTCACCTGCAATGGTGGGGCAGAAAAGGCATTGGGCTATTAGAGAATGTTCAAAGGAAGGCCACAGGAATGGTGAAGGGACTTGAGGGAAAGCTTGTGAAGAGTGACTGAGGTCACTTGGCGTGTTCAGCTGGAGAAGACTGAGGAGAGACCTCATTGCAGGGACAACTTCCTCGGGAGGGGAAAAAGAGGGGCACTCACTGATCTCTGCTCTGTGGGGACCAGGGACAGGACCCCAGGGAATGGCCTGAAGTTGTCTCAGGGGAAGTTAAGGCCAGACATTAGGAAGGAATTCTTTACCTAGGAGGTGGCTGAACACTGAACAAACTCCCCAGGGAAGTGGTCATGGCACCAAGTTTGAGTTCAAGAAGTGTTTGGAAAATGCTCTCAGACACATGGTGTGACTCTGAGGGAGGACCTTGTGCAGGGACACAGGTTGTAACTTGATGGTCCTTGTGCGTCCCTTCCAACTCAGAATATTCTATAATTCTATAGTTCTGTGTTAAAACATTGATTTCACTGGCTAAACTAACCAAGTCTGGGAGTGTTTAGCTTGTCCAGGTTCTTCATAGAGACTCCATGTGCATCTTAAGTCTTCCTCATCCCTGCTCCATCCTAGGGACTCCTACTGATTGTAGTAAATACTTTGACCATCATCATGGAATAAATTATTTTTTTCCTAGCTGAACATGACACTAATCAGTCTATGGGTGACATCTTTGGATCTGTCTCCTTGTCCTGTTTCTCTTTGCCCCTCTGATAGCTGAAACTCTAATCAGTTCAGTAGGTGAAAATTAAGGTTTGCTAATTATGCCAAAGAAAGAACAAAAAAACTAACAAGAAAATCTCCAAAACTATTTATTACTGTGTTATTTCTATGTTTTCCGTTTTAATACTTTCTTGATATTTGTTGTAGTCAATGCTGCAAAACATTAAAAAAATAAAATAGACATTCAAGTCTAGTTTTAAGACTTTCAAAATGTGGACATTCAAGTTAAATGCACACATCTTTTGCAGAACAAAAATATTTAATTAAAGTCCACATGAAGTGAGGACTGTGCAATTCTACGTTGAATTCCTGCACTGGCTTTTTTGAAACAGATACATTTTTTGGACATATTATAGTTCTTATGCAGTGAAGAAACTGACCTCAATTTCACATGATATCTACAGCCTTGAAGTATTAAAATGATGCATCATAATTGCATGAGGTTTTCCTATTTCAAGAAAGATACGGCCAATACAGTGGTATGTTCCAGAAACCAGAGATAGTCATAGGGGAATTAAAAAATTAATTCTTATGAATCTTGGACTAAAGTCAGCTCATTCTGAACAGCCAGGCATTATCCTGTGTATTGTTTCACAATAAAATTTATTTTCAACTTTTTCCCTCAAAATCTTCGTTCAGTTTGTGTTTTGAATAAAGTAGAAGTAACCTAATTATGTTTGTAAACCAAACATTTTTAGTCTGTACATAAGAGTGACTTTCAACTGATTTATATAATTTTTACAGTGTTGATTTAGAACTCCTGAAGGATTCTTTTCTAGTGGTTGAAGGAACAAGAAGACTAGTCCTCATCCTCATAACAGTGGGGTTTTTTTGTTGTTTTCAGAAAAAGGAATGAAGAGGCATGGATAGTCTAAATTTCCTTACAGCAGCTTGTCAGTGATATGAGAGTGACGCAGACCTGCTGGGTTAACAGGAAGGACCACTCCGCATGAGGGATGGTAGGGAATGGCCACTTTATTAAGAGAGCATGGGGTTTATATAATCTCAGGGAAGAAGGGTCCAGAACTAGGGAGGAGTTGGGGTGGAGGTAGGGCAGGCAGCATCAAGAAAGGAAACTGAGGGTGGTGACCATACCAAACATAGAAGAACTGGGGAGTGGTCAACCATATAAGGAACTGGTGCACTGCACCAAAGGTTGACCAATACAGAAATAGGGAATAACAACCAATCATGGGGCTGTAACTGGGGATGAACTAACAAATGATAACAAACCAACAATAGGAATGGTCATATTTCTATTCTAACACATATAAACGTTAGCTATTCTACTTGAACATTTAAAATTCGAGAACTCATTGGTCTATGGTGCTTCTTCTCCCAGTCTGGAGCGGGTCCCTCTGCATTCTTTCTTGGTCTTCTTCCTCTTGTCTTGTCTCCATTTCTGGTAATCGCCTAACTGTACCCCGACATCTCCCCCTTCTTTGTTTAAAGAAAAGGAGAGGTGGCCTGAAACAGACTTAAATAAAACACATTTAAAACAACTGAACACACAAGACAGCATGAAAAGAACTAATAAAATGATAAAAATGCCCATAATTAACATGATAACAAACTGTTTTAACCCTAGCGAAATGTTCCAGTCAGGGAACCAGTTGAAGATGTTGCCAGAGGAATTACCTTTTCTTATTTGTATATCCTTAACCATATTGCGCAGTTCACTGATTTTTGAGTGAATTGTTTGGGAATGGGTGGAAAAATTCATACAACACATCCCCTCAAACTCTTCACACCCATGCCCATTCACCAGTAGCAGGAAGTCAATTGCTGCACAATTTTGAAGTGTGCCTTTTTCTTGCATTTTAGTGTCAGTGAGCAGGCCCTCTATAGCATCCATTGTTGCGTTTACTTCTTTTGAAAGCCAGCAACTGAGTTTGTTTAACAAACTCAGTGCATGGGAGGTACCAAGGGCTGGCAATAGAATGGAACTCTGTCTTGTTTAGTGGTCCAGTAATGGATAGCTGAGTCACAATTTGAAGAAAAGGGCAAGGAATTTGGAGGAGTGTCTCTTTTTGGGTGGAGGCCAGTGTTCATCTTTGCTAGATGACTTGATAGATTGCGGTCAGGCAAAAATAATGTTAGCTGCCCAAAGGTGCAGGGACCTCCCACTGCTCCAGTGGGGATCCCCTTCCACACTCTTTTACCGCATATCAGAAAAACCTTATGGGGAGATCAACATTCTTTTTCGGGGCTGAAAATCTCACTATTAGGTCTAGGGACTTGTTACACCAGTTTGAAAACTTGGCATAAACAGTCCCTGGGTCAGGGAAGACTGGGTATTTATGTAAGGGAGAATAATTTCCAGCAAGGGTAAAATAAAGGCAGTAGGTTGCAGGAAGTGAACCTTTGATTTTTACCTCTTGAGGGGGCATATGTTTGTAAGAAAGGCTAATTGTTTTTTCTGGGGGATTTTCTGGCCAAAATGCTCATGGTTTATCTTTTCTATAGCATCGTGAGAACGGGCCGTTCTCGAAGTCGTATGTGGCACACCAGGGAGTGTAATTGTTCAAAAACCATTTCCAATTTTCTTCTTGCCAGGGTACTCCCACCAGACACGATTGGAAAGGATCCCCTGGGTCTATCACCAAAAGACAAAGTGAATCCTTTCTGATCATGTTGGCTAGTGCGACCCACATATTACCACGAGAAAGGTCTGTCCATTGAGCTAGGTTTTGAGGTGTTGAATCTTTTTGTTCTGTTGATCTTTTAGGTCTGATAGTATGGCTTGGATTGGTCTCCTTTAGATTACCCTTTATGGGGCAGGCTTCTGCGAAGGCACAGTGGATGATGACAATGTCGAAGATTCTTTGAAGGTCTTGACCACCTTTGCTGGTGCCCATCTTTGTCCTCTCTCTGTAGAGACACGAGCATAGCCCCTTCCCCATGTGACAATGGAAAAAGGACTCTCCCACTGGCCTGATTCTAAATTTTTACATGATACTTTTGCTCCCAAATTAAGCAGGTCTTTTTTAGGGCCAAAATAGTTTTCTATAGGCATTAATTTTTGGTCATCCAATCTATTCAGAAAATTTAGGACATAGAGGGCTTTATTTAACTGTTCCTGAGGGGTTAGACCTGTACTCCCCCTCTTTTGTTTTACTAACATGTTTTTTAAGGTTTGATGAGCCCTCTCAAAAATGGCTTCTTCAGTAGGAGAGTGGGGAATGCTGGTGACGTGTTGCACTTCTCACATGTTCAAAAATTCTTTAAAGGTGGTGGACGTATAAGCAGGGCCATTGTCGGTCTTGATCTTTTCTGGAACTCCCATTGTAGCAAAAGCAGTGGAGAGATGTTTTTTGACAGCCTTTTCTTCTGCATGTGCTGTTGCTACAATGACTCCAGAAAAGGTATCAATGGATATGTGTATAAATTTTAGTTTTCTGAATGATGGGTAATGTGTCACGTCCATCTACCATACCTGTCTTGCATGTAACTCTTGAGGGTTTACACCCGCAGGAGCTAATGGAGTAACTTGCTGGCAGTCTCCACAAGCTGAAATGACTGCTCGGGCTTGGGGAGAAAGAAAGGCCAAAGCTCTGCTTTAGAGTTTTGGCTCCCTGATGGAAAAACTCATGGGAGAGGTGAGCCTGCTCCACATGGTTAGGGAGCACAACTGAACTTACCAGCAAGTCTGAGGTGTGATTACCCTCGGAGATGGGTCCAGGCAGAGTGGTGTGAGACCTGGTGTGGCAAATAAAGAATTTATTAGTGCGGGAATGTATTTTCACAGAGAGAGATCAGAATAGTGTAGCTAACACAGGGTTGTTGATGTCACGTAAGCATGCGTGCTCCAATCGTTGAACGACTCCCACCACATAAAGGGAATCGGAGACAATGTTTATTTCCTCAAGGAATAAATCAAAAGCTTTGCCGATTGCTGAAAGCTTGATGATTTGGGGGTAGCCATTGATAAAATGGATGTCATGCTCCCACTTTTTGTTGGACTTCCAGCAGATAGCTGCTTTCCCAGTTTTCCCTGACCCATCAGTAAAAATGGTTTTGGCTGGGGGAAGAGGAGTTATAGAACATAAAAAATCTGGGTAAAGCCGAACATTAGAAAGAAACTGAAGCAAAGGCATACGGGGCAAATGAATAGAAAGATAACTGGTAAAGTCTGCTAGGCCTAACTGAAAATCATTGTTGAAACATAGCAGGCATTGAAGCATTAGTATGGTAAGGGGAAAGTAGATGGTTGCAGGTTCTTCCCCTGTTAGTTCCCAAATCCTAAGTCATGCTTTGGTGCATAGATTAGCTCGCATTTCTGGTAGTGATGTTACAGTTTTAGCAAATTAATGATGCAGAAAAATCCACTCCCACAAATTAATCTTATTTTTTGAGGTTAGAAATTGACCTAACACTGCACAGAGCTGGGATTTTCCCTTAAAGATGAAAACTGCACAGGGGACATTAGACCATCACCTAGAGATGGAGGCTGTTGCAAGCTTTTTATGAACAACCTTCAAAGCTTCGGTGGCTTCACTGGTGAGAGTACGGGGGGATGACAAATCTGGATCTCTTTTCAGAAGATGGAACAAAGGCAGCAACTCATTGGTGGTGATCCCTAAGTTAGGTCTAACTCAATTTATTGTGCCTAACAATGATTGCAGGTTGTGCAGTGGTTTTATATTAGTGTCAACAGAAATGTTAGCAGGGGTGATGGATTTTTGTGAGAATCTCCACTCGAGATACTTCCAGGGGAAAGTTGATTGAATTTTCTCGGGGGAGATCTCAAATCCATGCTGTTTTAGGATGGCTAAAGTTTGGTTTGATGCTGAATTTATTAAATCTGGTGATTCTGAGGCAATGAGAATATCGTCCATGTAATGGTAGAGTATAACCTCAGGGAATGATCTCTGCATGGCTGATAGCAAAAATGCTATCACATTTTGGCAAATAGTGAGAGAATTTTTCATTCCCTGGGGCAACACTGTCCACTGATAGCGTTTTGCTGGTTCTTGCACATTAATTGAGGGCACAGAAAAGGCAAAACAGGAGGAATCTTTGGAGTTCAGTGGAATTTGGAAAAAGCAATCTTTTATGTCTATGACTTTAATTTGGAAGCTTTGGGGGATCATTGCGGGCAAGGGCATGCCAGGTTGAACTGCCCCCATAGGCTCAATGACTGCATTGATTTTTTGTAGGTCATGGACTAGATGCCAATTGCCATTCTTCTTTTAGACCACAAAGACAGGAGAATTCCACAGACTGGTTGATGGAACAAGATGACCTTTGTCCAGTTGTTCCTGGACGAGATGTGATAAGGCATGCAGCTTATCCCCTTTCAGTAGCCACTGATCAAAGCAGACTGGCTCATCAGTGAGCCAAGTCAAGGCGGGGGTTTGCTGCCCATCAGTGATCACTGTTATAAATTTGCAGATAGGGAAAAGCCCCACTTACTTAGCACATCTCTTCCCCAGAGTGTGGTCGGAAGATGAAAGGAAATGTTGTTGCCAATTTGTCTTCTGGACTGATTATAGAAACGATAGTAGCACTCATTTTTTGGAATTTGGCTCCTCCTACTCCAGTAATTAAATTAAGCGATGTTTCCACCTGCCAAGTCTCTGGCCAGTCCTTTTCGGCAATGATAGTCATGTCAGCGCCAGTATCTAAGATTCCAGAGATTGGCAGAGGTTTGTGGTCAGCTGAATTGTAAATTTGGCACTGGAGTACTGGGTGGTGTTGTGAGATAGGCTGCACTTACATTGCCTGGGTACCTACCTTTTCATGGACGAAATTTTCATTAGCCAGTAAAGTGTTAATAGGTGTGGCGGTGGCTATCACCTCCCTGGCTGGAATAGAAATAGGAGGGCAAGCCACTACCACTTGTATTTCGCATGGAACTGTTGATATAATGTCCAAGATCACAGGCATTACTTGAATTCCGGTATCAGCTGCTGAAGGAGAACCTAAAACAAGAGCTTTAAACTTAGAAACATTAACACTTGAAGGCAACGTAACAGTAACAATTTGAGGAGAACAGGATGTAAAAGTAACTGGGTGAGGTAAAAAGTAACTGGGTGAGGTAAAAGTAACTCATAAATCCAAGTGGTTGAAGAAGAGGCTACTCCTCTATTGGAGGCAGGGTCTGGAGATGCCGAGTGCGGGGGAGTTTTGTTGTCAAGTGCTCGCACCTCCATTTCCCTGCCCCTCCTGCTGTAAGGGTTTGGGAGACGCTCTGGGTGATAACGGTCTCCCGTCGCCAGCAAGGATAGACCGACAGATGCTAGACCAATGATAGCCTTTTCTACATCGGGGATGTAGAATGGGTGGCTTGATCATTGGTCTTGCGACAGCCTGTGGACAGTCCTTGATGTAATGGCCTATTGCATTACATTTTAGGCAGAGGCTCGTCGCTGCCACCATCACTTCAGAAGCAAAACCTTGTGCTAAGGATAGGAGTTCTTCCTTATGTCCTTTTTGGATTTCTTTTAATGTTTGCTCATTACTCAAAACTTCTTTGATGGCTGTGGAATTAATTTCACCAGTTTCTTTAGCAATTGACTTTTTATAAGTGTGGGTGCCAATGCTCCTACATGCCTTTATCATATCTGCTGTCGATGAATCCTTCAGGCTGTGGAGAACGCTCTGACAATCATTGGCATTCTCCACAGCTAACTTTTGAAAGAGTTCATCCTGTGCTTGCTGATGTTGGAGGCGGGCTTATGAAGCAGTGCAGATGATCCAATATGGATTAACTACAAAGCTCAGTCTATTAATGGCGTTTCTACAATTATAGTATTCTCTGAGTGTACGTGCATTAACATTACTGGTGCTCACACACACAAAC
>JAXCLP010000239.1:0-16246 GCA_035584035.1 Lepidocolaptes lacrymiger | reverse complement strand
TCTCTGGGCACCCTGTGCCAGGGCCTGCCCACCCTCCCAGCCAGGAATTCCTTCCCAACATCCCACCTAACCTTGTCCTCTGGCAGTGGGAAGCCATTCCCTGTGCCCTGTCCCTCCATCCCCTGTCCCCAGCCCCTCTCCAGTGTCCCTGGAGCCCCTCAAAGACCCTGCTCAGAGCTCTGCACACACACACACAACCTGCTCCTCTCCAGGCTGAGCAGCCCCAGTGTTCTCAGTGCTTTGTGCTGACAATCCAGGGCTGGCTCTCCTCGGAGCTCTTTCCTCTGCTCAAAGCCTGAGTGGATTTGTGGGCTGGGGAAGGGAAGAACAAACTGGAGAGGGGCCAATAATGCTGAAGAAACTCCCAGCTTCAAAAGGATAAAAGTTTAACACCCAGTTAGTAAAAGAGTGATTTATTCTCCAGGGGATCGTGTGGCTGTGTCAGGCCATACCTAAACCCTCGTGCTGCACAAAACATGCTCCGACAAGATGTTTCAGGGCTCCCTTTGAAAAGGACAACCCTTCTAAAGGGGAGAGGTGGAAAAAGGGATCGCTCCTGACAGAGGAAAGGGCCAAACTGGAGCAATAAAGTCTGTGGACCAGATGATGAACCGAGCCCCAAATTGCTGCCATCTGTTATCAACCTCTGCCCAGTGAAATGAATTTCATGTGAGGTCAAGAAAGCCCGAACTGCCATTTCCTCATTACTATTAATCAGGGCCAGGTGCCACAGAAACCAGCAGTGGCTCCAGATGTCCCTCACGTGGCTTTGATTACCCTTCTGGGCTCACATAATGAGGGGGGGAAAGCACTGCAGATGCACACGCAGAATCCCTCAGGATTCATCCCTCTGCAATGGAATTACTGGACATGAAGAGCACCATTCACCTCCCACCCCACGGGGCAGGGCAGCTCTGGCTGCTCCCCCAGCAGGTGACAGAGCTCTGGGATGATGGAATGATCTGCAGATGCTACATGGGCTCCTCCTGGCTTTTTCCATGAGTGTGGATGGAAGAATCTGTGTGGGCTTCTTCTAAAGGCCACAACAACAGAGGTTTTTGTGGATGTCCCTTCCCTGGAAGTGTCCAAGGACAGGCTGGACAGGGCTTGGAGCAACCTGAGACAGTGGGAGGTGTCCCTGCCATGGCAGGGGGTGGGACTGGATGGGCTTTAAGGTCCCTTCTAACCCAAACCATGCAGGGATTCCATGAGCAATGCCTGGTACAAGCAGCAGCCAAAATACAGGCGAATGGCTCCCATTTGAATTCCATCAACCCCCTGTTGGATACTCTGGAGTGTCTAAAGGAGTGTTGTTTTTCCCTGTCTCTGGAATGGCCACAATTCAACACCTACCAACGTGAAAATGTCCAGTCCTGGAGTTTGGCTGAGATGGAAATGCTGGGGAAAAGCTGCTCCTATGCACTATTTCTGGCCCCATTTGTGTGTGTTTGGGGGCCAGCCCCGTGCTCCAGAAGGGATGAGGGATTGCAGGGCTGGAGCACACCCGGAGGAGGAGTTTGCACGCACTGTCTGCACTTCCCCCAGCTTATTTACGTGCTGGAGCACTTGACTACAAAGTGAGGAGAGCATTGTTTTAGAAGAGTCAGCATGGCTATGAAATTCAGCAGGGAAGCAATAAATATTTCACATCCTGGACTCTGCAAGGCCGATGGTTTAACCAGTTACAGCCCAAGCCCAGAGAACACACGGTGGGAGAGACTATTCCAGAGTCCTGTCGTCGGCCTCGCCAAACTCATCGTCAGCATCACATTTCCCAGGGACTAAACAAACATCAAGTTAAATCAGATCTTGCCAAAACAAATGCAAATCCTTGTAGTACATCTCGAGTCATCCCAGCGATCCCTCCCCAACGGAAACACAACATCCAGCCTTGGGAATATCTGTCCCCAAATGTGGCAACAAGCGATGCCGTGGAAACATCCCGAGGAAATGGGAAATGCCACCAACACAGCACAGCAGAGCCTCAGGAATGAGGGACAAGGGGTGGAAACACCCACGGACTGGGAGAGCATCTTCAACAAAAACCCCACTGTGACCTCACCAGTGAGATCTTTCCTGGGGATGGAACATTCAAGACAGGCTTGGACGGGGCTTGGAGCAACCTGGGGTTGTGGGAGGTGTCCCTGCCTATGACAGGGGGTGGGATGGGATGAACTTTAAGGTCCCTCCCAACCCAAACCAGTCTGGGATTTGGTGATTCCTTCAGTGGAAACCTGAGCACTGAATTCATGGTCCTAAACATTTCCTGACTCCATAGGGACATTGTCAGCCCTCAGAACGTTCCTCCTGCTCTGCTCTGGCACAAACCATCCTCTCCTCTCACAGTTCCCACAAGTCCAGACCTCACCCAGCCCCTGCCTGTGCCCCCTCCCTCACACACAGGGGCTCACCCCTATTTTCTGCCAAGCAACTTTCAATGGTTGACACAAAACCCTCAATCCTGGGCACCACGTCCAGCCTCTTCCAGTCTGGATTGGGATTTCTCCAGGATCTGTGCGAGGTCAGTAAAGGTGCAGCTCCAGGAGCTTCTGGTCCACCTCCTCCCTAGGAATGCTGTGGTCAGGAGGACAATTCCAGCACCCTGGTTTGCAGCACAGCCCCCAAAAACTGGATGGCCAGAGCTGCTGGCACAGCAAGAGGAATGTTTCAGGCTGGCTCTGCTGCCACAGACAGCCCATTGTACAGCTGAGCCCTGGGCAGTCCCCAAACGGATCTGGGGATTTAAACCCCACTGTTCAATGGCCAAGAAGCCAAATTTCTCCTGGAGGGGACCCACAGAACGAGGCTGTTGTTGGGACCCCCCAAATCCCCAGCCAGGGGACACCCCCAGCCACTGCTCCAAGCCTGTGGTCCCTGGAACACCCAGCTTGTTTGGGACACAGGGACAGCTCAGGTTGCTCCAAGCCCTGTCCAACCTCTGCTTAGCAAGTCCTGGGTTCTCCTGGGCCTGGGATCCTTATTCCTGCTGCTGGAATGAGGATCCAACCACCCTGGACACCTCCCCACCAGGCACTACATTATATGGCACAGGCAGCTTTCACACTTCCCAGCAGAGAATCCTGAAGGCTCTGAAGGACCTCCAAGTCCTCTCCAGCAGGACAAGCTGATGCCTCCTCACATGGGGAATACTCTGAACACAAAAATAAGTTCTTGTGGCTCTTGGAGCCCCCCGAGCACGTGGGGTTCACTGCCAAGCCTTGACCTGCCCTATAACCCCCTCCATAAATCCAGAGGAGCTGCATTTCCTGGTGCAAACCCCTCACTGTCTCATTTCCAACCTTCATTTTACAAACCACGCACACTAAAACACAAAACTATGAAAATAACCAGAAACCTCCAGAGGACTGAAGTGGAAACATTTGCAGGCAGGCCCTGATGGAGGGACCAGTCCAGAACACAGACCCAAACACAGAGCCACCCTCTCAGCTGGGTTTGAAGCCCATTAAGAAGTGTATTCTCCCCTGAGCCAAAGGCAGTGCCCGCAGCTTTGTTACCAGGGCAGTGGTTTCAGAGCTGCAGCTTGGCAGACGTGACTCCCAGCCAAGGCAGCACTTGGAAGACAAGGAACTGAACAAACTCCTGCCTGTTCCTGGCTGGGCGATCCAAAACGTGATTAAGGGCCGAGGAATGTGATTCAGGGAAGGCATGAATGGAGGGGGACGTGGCAGAGCCCGTCCTGCCTCTGGCTGGGACCTCTGCATGGCACAGAGCGAGCCCAGGGAAAGCCACCCAGCCACTTCTGCGAGTCTGGAAAACATCTCTGGTTACTCCAAGGCAGGGCTGGAACCAGCCCAGTGCTCTCCACTGTCCCAGCCCCTGTGTGACAAAGCCTGTCCCTCGTGCTGTTTGTCTGCTCGAGACAACAGGACCAGGGACTGGAGCCCTCGGGACCAACAGGGGTCCCTCTCCAGTTGAGCACCCCAGAATTCCAGAGTGGTTTGGGATGGAAGGGACCTTAAAGCTCATCTCATTCCCACCCCCTGCCATGGCAGGGACACCTTCCACCAGCCCAGGTGGCTCCAAGCCCCATCCAACCTGGCCTTGGACACCTCCAGGGATGCAGGGGCAGCCACAGCTTCTCTGGGCACCCTGTGCCAGGGCCTGCCCACCCTCCCAGCCACCAATTCCACCCCAACATCCCATCCATCCCTGCCCTCTGGCACTGGGAAGCCATTCCCTTGTTCTGTCCCTCCATGCCTTGTCCCAGGTCTCTCCAACCCCTCTTAGCTCTGCCTGCTGGGCATGGCACAGACTGCAGAAGGCAGCTGGGAACGGCTCCCTGAACTCGGGAATGCTCCAGGAGAGGGGATTTCTCTCTCTTCAGACACCAGGTCCCTGCAGGGACTGTCTCCATTTCAGTGCTCATCCCAAGGCCACAGGAAGCACCACCCCAAGATTCAGGGATTTGTCTCTTCCCTGACTCAGCCACCACAGGGCACTGAAGATCCACCAGAGCAGACACTTCCAAGACAGTAATCCTGACGTGTATCCATGGCTCTTCCCTGCCAAGCCTTCCTCCTCACATCCCAAAGTCACCTGCCAGGGGCAGTGCTGCCAGCTGATGAGCCAGGTGAGGGTCTTCTCCACCTCCACTACCTGATGGCACCACAGACCTCCCCTTTCTTCCCAAAATATCCACTGACAGATGAACTCCAGCACTGTGGAGGACGGGCTCCCCACACAACTTCACATCCAACATCTAACTGGCTCTTTCAGGAGCCCTTCTAGCTTTGACTGAGGTTGGATGGAGCTTGGAGCAACCTGGTCTAGTGGAAGGTGTCCCTGCCCAAGGCTGGAGGGCTGGACTAGATGAGCTTTAAGATCCCTTCCCGCCCAAACCACTTGGATTCAATGACACCCTCCAGGAGACCCAAGAACATGCTTGGTGTGGGGGCACCAACCCCAAGCTCCTTCCAAAGCTCTGCCCGTCCACATTAGAGAGCTGAACCCCACCAGGGGTGTCCCTGGCACTGGAACAAGGCAATGTTCAGGCTCCAAGTGTTGCAATACTGGCTGGCAGGGCTGGCACACACCTCAGTGAGGACATTCCCTGGCAGCTCCCTGGCACACTCCTCCCAACACCACTGGCAGCCACTGGCTCTGGAGGCCAAGGAATCCCTGGATCAGGGATGTTGGAGAGACCTCCAAGGTCATTGAGCCCACCCTGTGCCCAATGCCCACCTTGTCCCCCAGCCCAGAGCTCTGAGTGCCACGGCCAGTCCTGCCTTGGGCACCTCCAGGCCTGGAGACTCCACCTCTGCCCCCTTGGCTGATGGATGAAGAACTAAATAGCAGTCTCAGACCTGGGTGTGGACATGAGGCTTCTCCAGGTGATCCAGGATCTCTGCAGGGGTGGGAATCTCCACCCACAGGTTTCTGCATCCCTTGGGAGGGGACAGAGGTGTCACCCGAGCTGGTTGCTGGGCCCAGCTTTGCTGTAGCCACGGCCAAGAAGGTTGTCCTCATGAAGGGGATGAGCACTACTGCCCTCGCTCTGCTCAGGCTCACTGGAAGGTCACACCAAAACCCTCAATCTGAATCTGGGAGGAAAACAGAACTCCTGACCCCTCTCCGTGGGGTTAAGGAAAAGCCCTGCCATGACTTCCCAAGGCTTGTTGGGTGAGGGCACATCCCCTTCTGCTGGGGGATGTCACCCTGAAAGGCAGGAGCCCAACGAGCTCTGCTCTCCTGACAGTTCCCACCATTTTCTGGGAGGAAAAGATTCCACTCCAGCATTTCAGCCCTCCCATGTGAGCTCCTCCTCTGCTGTTCCTGGGCCTGTTTGGCATTAGAGCTGTTCTCTGGAGCTGGAGCACAAGGGGCTGACGTTCTTTGGGGTCTGCTGTGTGGATTGGAGGACATGCCAAGGACACCATCCCTGTGATGCACATCCTTGGGAATCCCATGGATGTTCCTCTGGATACTGAACAGTTCAGCTCCTCTGGCTGCTCATTGGGCTGCACAACAAAGAGGGCTTAATATCGAGCAGATTATCCAAGTTTCTCACCAGCTGGGACATGGAAATGGTCCTGTTGTAAATTAGGATCCTCACTAGCTGGGACACAACAGTGCCAGCAGTGGAGAACAGCGTGGTGGGCCACGAACAGCACGTGGCCCAGATCACATCTCTGCACAAGGCTCTGCTCCTCCAGGGTGTGCCCAGGACTGGCTCACTGAGCCCCAGACAGGACAGAAACTCCACATCTTGAGAGCAGATCAGCTCTGAACAGAGAGCACAGAGGTTTTGGGACTTGCTCACGAATTCCAGGATCAGAAATAGTGGTTCCCTCCTGAGACAAATTCCCTATAACTTGCCATGATTTTCTGGCCAAGGCAGGAAGGGACCTGCAGCCCCAGCAGTGACAGAATATCAGAGGTTCCCCCAGAGGATGCAAACGTTGCTGCTCTGGATGTGCTGCTGGTCCTAATCCATGTGATTTGCCTTAACCTTCCATGGAATTCCTGCAGCCACCACACAAGTGATCCATCCCCCCTCAGACCCCTTGGACACCTGGGGACACTTCTCTCCCACAGCACCCAGAGGCTGCTCCCCATGTTCCCTCACAGAAGGCCAGGTTGGAGGGGGTTTGGAGCCACCTGGGCTGGTGGGAGGTGTCCCTGCCCATGGCAGGGGGTGGCACTGGATGGCCTGTCAGGTCCCTTCCCATCCAAACCCTTCTGGAATTCCATGATCCAGGGGATGGTCTGGGTGATCTCAGAGCTGCCTTTCCATCCCAGCCAGTCTGGGTTTCTCTGTGTTTCTCAGCCAAATGGATCCCAGCCTTCTACCCTTCCAGGCTGCACCTTCCTACCCAGGATGAGAACAGATCTCAGTCCAAGCAAAGGAAGGATGTCAAGTTTCAGCTCCTACAGACCAGCAACGTGCCCTTTGGTTGGTCAAAACCTGCCTTCCTTGAGGCTCTTTGGCTCCTTCATCCCTGATTCCAACAGAACTGGCCCACACAGAATGTCACTGTGTTGCCATTATTTTAGTGTTGGCTCATTCTCCTTCTCCTGACAGAGAGTTCCAGGGAAAGGAGGGAGGTAAAAGGGGTCAGAACCTTCCCTGATCTCACATTTCCCCTTTTGCTACATCCATAACCCAGATGAAAGCAGAGCACAGGACAAACGAGCTCATAAATGACACTGCCTTTCCCTGCAGGGGATTATCCCTAGGAATGATGCTGGGGAGGAGGGAGACACACACTGCAACATCCCCTGGCACAGTCAGAAGGGGGAGGGCAGGGATGGTGGGGCCTGGGTTGTTTTCCTTCCTCCAGGACATTCCTTGAAGAGCCTCCCACGTGCTGCAACCTGGTCCCTTCAATGAGCCAAAGCCTCTCTGCCAGGAGCCCCAGCAAAGCCAGGATAGGCTGAGATTGGATATTATGAAGAATTCCTGGCTGGGAGGGTGGGCAGGCCCTGGCACAGGTGCCCAGAGAAGCTGTGGCTGCCCCTGGATCCCTGGAAGTGTCCAATGCCAGGCTGGACAGGGCTTGGAGCACCCTGGGCTTGGGAAGGTGTCTCTGGGGATGGAACAGGGTGGTCTTTAAGATGCCCCCCAACCCAGGCCATTCCACCATTCCATGAATCTCTGATTGCCTGATGATGAGCTGGGCTCCAACAGAAGGTGCCCCCCTCACCACCACCTTAAACTGATGGCAGAGCATTAATAAAAGGCCACCCAGGAGTCACCAAAACCAATCTCAGCATCTGAAGAACCGAAGTGTTTCCACCAACAGAAGCTACCCCAAAACACACACTCCCTACAAGGAACAAGTCACCAGAATTTCTGATTCAATATCCAATATCCAATATCCAATTTCCAATATCCAATATCCAATATCCAATATCCAATATCCAATATCCAATATCCAATATCCAATATCCAATTCTGTACGTGACAAACAACATGTAAAACCCCCGACTGTGAGAAACACGGGATTAATGGGCATTAAAGCTTTGGGGAGGAAGGAAACCATGTCTGAAAAGGCTGCAAACGTGCTGTGTGGAGAGGAGACAGCGAACATCTGGCTGCTCCCGAGGAAAGCAAAAGGGCTCCCTCTGGAGTGGATCCCGAAATCAGCACAGGGCAAAGGGAAGGAATGGGCAGCAAAGCCAAGGCGTTCTTGTCTCCTCTCAGTTCACTCTCCTGCTCCCCAGGAGCGTCCCGGGCTCCTCCAGGAGCCTCTGCCATGGCTGAAGGGGATGGATTCATGCCCAGAATATTAAGCCATTAATTAGTTTTCATGCACTGACTTGTATGTGGCAAGGAGGCGAATGAAAGGGTTCCTGAAGAGACAAGAAACCTTTCTTAGCACGTCAAATACTCCAAAGGCTCTCCAAGAAAAGGAATTCTGAAGCCAGCTGAGAATCCCCGTTTTCAGCCCTGGCTGGTCATGCACCATTGCACAAAAGCCTCATGAATTCAGCCACCACTTGTGTCCCCATGGCAATAAACTTCATTTGGAAGGGAGGGAGAGGGGAGTAACTTTGAGGACATACCCAAAACATGCTCCTCTGGAAACCAATGAAGGCTGTTTGCAAACTCACAGGCAAGAAAGGCCCCACAGTCCCAGGGTTTATTTGCATACAAGCCAATTAACAGAAAAGGGATTTCATGCAGGAAGAAAAAAGAGTCAGATCACCTACAAAGTGAAGTCAACTTACTGCCTGCTTTTGCTCTTCTTCCTGGAAATGTTGGCAAAAGAAAAAGGTGAAGAGAGAAAGAGGAAAGATTAATTATCACAGGAAAATGATAATTTTCACACAAAATGCACCACGGCCCCACTAAGAGAACAGAACACGGGAATGGTGCAAACCCCTCCAGGCACGACAGGAACTGGGGCACAGGACACAAGGGCTGTGCTGGGGGAGCCAAGGGGACACTTGGCACCTTCTCCAGAGAATCCCCCTTTAAATGGGCCCTGCTGTGGGCTGGAGTCCAACAGGCAGGGTGGGGATCACAGGATGGATGTCCTGGGTCCAAGGGACCCTCCTCTGTCACATGGGACCTTTACTGGCCTCACCCTGCTCTGGGGGAAGGTGCCCCTGCCCATGTGGGGTTGGAACCACGTGAGCTTTAAGGACCATCCCAACCCAAAGCACTCCAGCACTAAGATTCTTTCCCCCTCTGGACTCAGAAAGCCACTTGTGATGCCCTCAAGGCACCAAACACCAGACCCCTCCTTGGAGCACCCTGGCCCAGACCCCCTCCCACCCTGAGTGCCCAATGCTGTGTTCCCTCAGCACAAACCTGCCCTCCCAGAGCCCCAAAACTGCTGCAGCCCCACAACAAACCCCCCCTTTTGGGTCAGTTCCCCCTGGCCATTCCAGGACCTCTGCCAGTGGCACCACGAGGGCAAAGGGACCAGGGCTGGAAGGGGACACAGGACACTGGGAGGCAAAAGCACCAAAGATGCTGAGGAAGGAAGGAGATGCAGAGAAAACAATTCCTGGGCCAGTGCAGATCCCTCCCAAGTTGGAAGACCAAAAAAGGTGACATTTGGATGGATTTACTCCCTTTTGAAGGAGGGAAATGTCCCTTGTGACCGGGCTGGGCTGGTGGAGGCACATCCTGCCTTCAGCTCCAGGAGAACTCCTGGGAATGAGCCAAAGGTCCCACAGTGGGGAGTTTCTGTCCTAACTCAGACACTTCCACACACAACAACCACCACGAGTCTGACTCTGTGCTCTGGCAGAAGGGCTGGGGCAGTTTGGGTGATCCACCTACCCCAAACCATCCCAGCACCCCCAGGTGACCCCCCCAGGCTGGCCTGGCCAGACCCCCAGCACAGGGACCCTGCCAAGCACATCTCCCCAGAGATCCAGGGCATGGAATTAAAATTCATGGGATAAAAGCTCCTTCTGGCCTTGAAATCCCCCAACCCATTTATCCACCTTCCCTCCCTGATCACCCATCTGAGCAGGATTAACCAGAACCTTTCCCTTAATTCAAAGCAGCCTCTTCTCCCTGAGCACTGAAATCTGTTTTCCACCGTGCAGAGGAGTCTGGGAATGGCTGGGGAGAATTCTGGGTTTCTGGGCAGATGTTTTTTGGTTTTCCTGCCAAGAGTTGGGGTTCCTTCAGGTGTGTTTTCAGGTGTGGGCTCTGGCTCCACTCAAACCCAGCAGCATCACTGCCCTCCCCACATCCCACACCTTTCCAGCTCTGGGACTGGCAGGACCAGATGGGGAGCCAGGGCAGGGAAAAGATCTTCAGTGATCTCCACTCCACAAAAAAATTGCTGGTTTGAAAAATGAGGCCTTGGGCTTAACTACAGATGTGAAAACACCCCCTCAGGGGGGACAGAGCTTGGTAGGTCTGAGAGTGGGAAGATAAATCATCAGAGCAGCCAGTGGGGAAACTGCCCGTGGGGAGATGGAGGGAGTGAGATGGGCTCTGGCTGCTGGATCTCTGTGGGGCTGGGGGTGAAGCCCTGGGAGCTGCAGGAACCATCCCCATGGAATGCTCCTTGGAGCCAGGACAGCTGATGGCACCTGGGATGGCAGGAGAGCTCAGGAAAGAGAGGAGAGCCAAGCCAAGGGCCTGGCCAGAGTCACAACCCCAGGATGATCGGGGTGGGAAGGCAGCTCAGAGACCACCCAGTGCCACCCCTGCCATGGCAGGGACACCTCCCACCAGCCCAGGGGGCTCCAAGCCCTGTCCAACCTGGCCTTGGACACTCCCAGGGATGGATCCAGGGGCAGCCCCAGCTTCTCTTCCCTGTGATTCCATGACATTCCTGTAACGGGGACCCCCCCAGAAGTGTCACATGTCACTGATGGGATGTGGGGGACACTCCATGAAAGCCCCAAGTCTAAATGGCAGTGTCTGGGTGGGTCCTGGGTGGGCTCCCAAACACCAGGGCAGGACACTCATCATGACCTGGGGGTTTAATGAGCAATCAAACAGTCCTAAACCTGGGACCTTAAATGGTTTGGGCTGGAAGGGACCTCAGTGAGGCCAAACCTCCCAGCAGGGGAAAAGCAGAGGAGCCTCCAGGGGACAACTGTGGCCTTCCAAAGGCAGGACTTCATAGAACCTGGAATATCCTGAGCTGGGAGGGACCCCCAGGGACCACCAGTCCAACCCCTGGCCCTGCCCAGGACACCCCAACCATCCCACCCTGTCCCTGTCCCTTTGTCCAACCCCTCCTGGAGCTCTGGCAGCCTTGGGGCTGTGCCCACTGCCCTGGGGAGCCTGGGCAGTGCCCACCACCCTCTGGGGAAGGACCTTTCCCTGAGATGCCCCCTGACCCTGCCCTGGCACAGCCCCAGCCCTTCCCTGGGTGCTCTCACTGGCACAGGGAGCAGAGGGCAGAGCTTCACATGGAAGGTTTTGACATCTCTGGGGCCTTTTGTCACTTCCCTTTTCTTTAGAGAGGGATTTGAGGCCCCAAACCCTCAGACAGCCAGAGCTGGGCAGGCTGAATCCAGCCCTAAATGGCAAAATGAAGGCAGCATTAAAAATGTAAAAAATACTGCATAAGAAAATGGAAAAAAAACCCATAAAAGCTTAACAGCTGATGTAAATTATAGATGAACATTTCTGAAGAGCACCAAGTGATGAGAGAAGCTCAAACCTTGCGGGGAAAAACCATGTCTGGCAGGGCTAAAACCACTGAGAAGGAGAGTTTGAAGGGAACACAAACACCAAACCAAAGCAAAGGCACCACTTGGGGTCAGTGGGGTGAGACCCTTGACAGGATTCCTGTCCCTGCTCAGGCTCTGAGTCCCTGCACTGCCCCTGGAGCTCCTCCCAGCACAGGCACCAGTAATGGGAAAAGGTGTTAGAGGATCCACTAGAAACTCTATTTTTGGATCAGCAGGCTGGGGAACTTGCAGCTTCAGATAATTAACCTGAGTGAGGAGCTACCTGGGGCAGGGAAGGGAGTTTTAATGCAGGTTGGGGAGCCCAGGGCTGGGATGGGGAGATCCAAACAGGGAGGGAAGACAACTGAAAGAACATGAGCCTTGGGGTGACCTAATTGTGACCTTCAGTACCTGAAGGAGCCAACAGGAGAGATGGGGAGACCCCCTTTGGAAAGGCCTGGAGTGCCAGGACAAGGGGAATGGTTTCCCCCTGCCAGAGGGCAGGGATGGGGGGGATATTGGGAAGGGATTCTTCCCTGGGCTTGGAGCAACCTGGGAGAGTGGAAGTGTCCCTGCCCAGAGCAGGGCGTGGGACTGGGTGGGCTTTAAAGTCCCTTCCAACCCAAACCAGTCCCTGATTGGTGACCCTGCCACCAGTTTACCCAAAGGGACAGAAATGCTGACACAGGACCCAACTTACAGGTAACAGGAGATTTGGATCTTCATGGAAAGGAAGTCTTGACAAAAAAAAGCCAATTTTGCCATTTGAATGTAAGACAGGTTTGGCTTCTACAGGGACTGCCCAGATGTAAGAGATTTGCACAGCAGAGGATTTCCCCACAACATCCTCATTAACCAGTTACCACCGAATGAAATGAATCCACAGAGGAAGAGCTGGATGACTGAGTGCCTTCAAAAGGCACAGAAAGGAAAGCAGGGATGGAGAGCAGTGAAAGCCCTGCTGGGACTGCACCAGTTGCTGAGGGGCAGGGAAGAATTCCACAGCCAAGTTAAAAAAAATATATTAATAATCTGGGGAGGGCAAAGAAACCATCCATTAAATAAAGGCAGGAGTGGAGCATTGGGGGGCCCAAAAGCTCTCCCTGTTTCCCTGGGCTCCAATCCCACTGGGAAGTGCCTTGGTTGGGCTGAGGAAGGGGCTGAGCAGGCACAACCTGGGGCAAAAGTGCTCCTTGAGTTCATGCAGGGAGAACCAAGAGGTGTCCACTGAATCACAACTGAAAACCAGCCATACATTTCTAACTGTTCACCCCAATTGGCACTGGCAGGGGATTTTGCATTTCTGATTTCTCCAGCTCAAGGCCAGATGTCTCTCTGGGAGGTGCTTTAATCAAGAGAAGCCACCAGGATCTACAGAGAGCTCCGAGGGGGAAATGCCAACAGCCCCATTATACAACGTGTAGGACCAAGTAATTCCAGTAGTGACAGCCTGGAGGACACCTCAGGAGGGAGGGAAGGGGCCTCAGGAGGGAGGGAAGGGGCCTCAGGAGGGAGTGAAGGGGCCTCAGGAGATCTCTGGTCCAGTTTCTTACTCAGAACAGGCCAAGTTACCCTCAGCCCAGGCTGCTCAGGGCTCTGGCCAGGGGGATTTGGAAAGCTCTGAGGATGGAGATGGGGCAGCCCCTGTGGGCCCCCCTCCCACTGCCTGGGCATCCTCAGGGGATAAAGCTTGGCCTTATACCCAGTCCTATTTGCTGGATGAAGTTCTTAAACCAGTTTGGGAACTACCAGAGAGCTGGAGAGGGACTTGGGACAAGGGATGGAGGGACAAGCCAAGGTGGGAATGGATGAGCTTTCAGGTCCCTTCCCACCCAAGCTTTTCTGTGAATCCTGTGGTTTTTAAAGCCCCACCTTTATGGGCTGAGCAGGAAAACCCAGAGTGCAGAACCCCTGGCTGAAGAAACCTCCTGAATGTGACAGGAGCTCGTTTGCACCAGGGAAATGAAGCAAACCAGGCACCTCTAGGAGGGTTTGGTCCTCATCTCCTGCACAGACATCCCAACCCCAGGCTGCAGGGACAGGGGTAGGAGTTCCTACTCCAGGATAAAGGGTAGCAATGGGAATTTCTGCCCCAAGATAAAGGTTAGGAGTAGCTCTGAATTTTCCTGGAGCCCCCAGGATGTGCCTGAGGCTGATCCAGAACCCTCCCTGGCCCTGTCCCTGTCCCTGTCCCTGCTCCCTCCCTCTCCCACTCCCACAGCACCTCCACAGCCCCTTGTTCACACCAAAACCTCTTTAAGGCCGAGGTTTTGCCATTTGCTTCACAGAGAGGTTCTTGTCTAACTTAAAGAAGGGAAGGAATAAAGGTGTAAGAGTATTTCAGTCTGCAGTCACCAGCTGGGAGCTCAGCTGAGGGAGAACTCTGCAAAAACAAGAGAGGGCCCTGACCAGAATCCCAAACAATGATATTTTGCAGTTCAGAGCTGCCACCACCCGCTCAGGGCACAGCCCAGAGGTGGCAGGGGCTGGGCAGGGTCCCCTGGAGAATCCCCCATGTCCCTGGGGACTCACACCCTGCCCTGCAGCAACTGCAGCTCCCACGTTGTTTCCCACTCAGAGCTGGAAGAACAGAACTGGTGCCCAGATCAGGCCCCACTTATCAAATCAAATCAAATCAAATCAAATCAAATCAAATCAAATCAAATCAAACCCTTCTTTCAACCCTTCCAAATCTTGGGTTATCCATATTATAACTACTTGAACCTGAACATTCTTTAGCCACCTGCACCCCCCCACAGAGCCAGGATGGAAATGGCCTTCTGCAAACTCCTCCTGTTCCTCAGGAAGTGTTTTTGAGGTGTGACAGCAAAGCAGGGATGGCAGAGCAGCCCCAGGGCCAGGGAGGGGAGGGATGTGCTGCCAGAGCAGCCCCAGGGCCAGGGAGGGGAGGGATGTGCTGCCTTTCTGCCAGGAGGTTCCTTACTTTGAGCAGCTTCATCAGCCCCTCCAGCTGCACCATCAGCTCTCTTCTGCTTTCCTGCAGCGCCGACATCCTCTGCTCCAGCTCATCCTTCCTCTGCCTGTCCCAGCCACATGCAAGAAAGAGGCACAAAATAAACTTGGGCTGTTTCAAACCACTCCAGGGAGTTTGCCTGTGGTTCCCACCATGCCCCCTGGTCCCCATTTAAAAAGCTCAGCCCAGCCCATGAATGGGAAGGTGACAATTCCCTGTTCTCAGATGTGTCCTCAGCCAGTGGCTCAGGGAAACCCTTCTCAGGGCACTGCATTTGGAGAGAAAATCCACTTTTTTCTTCCTTTGAAGAACTCAGTGTCAGGGTCTGGCACCCTGTGGAGAGCTCAGACAATCCAGGATGAGCTATGGGAGGAAAGGCAGGGGGAAAAGAAGAGCAGGAAGGGCTGCAGATGTTTGGGGAGGGAAACTCAGAGGAGAGAGAGACTCAGGTGAGCCATTTCTGTGCTGAGCTGGATCCACTGGGACACCTTCAGTGCACCAGGTGACAACAGAGGCAGAGAAGGAGTGACCTTCCCTTCCCTGGCAGCCACAAACCTGTCTGGGAGCTATTTGAGGCAATATGACTGTGTAGTTTTTGGGTTTATAAAAAGAAAGGATGACTCAGAGAAGGAGCAGCTCCCAGCCAGACGTCAGCCCGGTGCAGGTTCCGTGTCTGTGATTTCAGAAATGCCAGGACCACAAACCCCAGGCACAGGGGATGAGACAAAACTGGGGGGAAAAGCAGGTGAAAAAGGCTCCTTTATTCACCCACTGTTATTTTTGCGGACACCAGGATGTCCTGATCCAAAGTTAAAGCATCCCCCATTACAGACTGAACTCTTAAATGTCTTTGATTAGATCTGAGTTCTCACGTGACTCACTTTGGATAAATCATTCTGGGAATTTGAACAAGGGATCAGTTCTGTAAAGGACGGAGACTGTGACATGTTAACCATCCTGGGGGTTTCTTTCAACATCTTTTTGTATTTTGAAGACTCGTTATTCAATTATGCAGCCTTCCAGAATGTGGAGGTGCCTAAAGGAACCTGGAGGGGGACGGATCATCAGGAGCTGGAGAGACAGGGCAAGGGGAAAGGGATTTCCACTGCCAGAGGGCAGGGATAGGTGGGATATTGAGAAGGAATCCTTCCCTGGGAGGGTGGGCAGGGCCTGGCACAGGGTGCCCAGAGAAGCTGTGGCTGCCCCTGGATCCATCCCTGGGAGTGTCCAAGGCCAGGTTGGACAGGGTTTGGAGCAGCCTGGGACAGTGGAAGGTGTCCCTGCCCTGGCACGGGGGGGCACTGGGTGGGCTTTGAGGTCCCTCCCAAGCCAAAGCACTCTGTGTCAGTGTCCCCAAGGCAGTGCAGGCAGGAGAAGGCAGGGGGACACCTGCACGGCCAGGCAGGATCCACAAGGACATGGATCCAGCCCTGCCTCCTCCAAGGTCACAGCTGCCAGCAGAGCCAGAGCTGCCTCATCCCACAGCCTGGCCTGGGCTGGGCTGAAGGTTTTTAGAGCTGGGACAGCTTAATGGACTCCCAGAATCACTGACATTGGAAAAGCCCTCCAGGATCACACAGAGCCCCCCCTGTGCCCGATGCCCACCTTGTCCCCCAGCCCAGAGCTCTGAGTGCCACGGCCAGTCCTGCCTTGGGC
>JAXCLP010000238.1:0-16558 GCA_035584035.1 Lepidocolaptes lacrymiger | reverse complement strand
TGTCCCTCCATCCCTTGTCCCCAGTCCCTCTCCAGCTCTCCTGGAGCCCCTTTAGGCCCTGCCAGGGGCTCTCAGGTCTCCCTGGATCCTTCTCTTCTCCAGGTGAACATTCCCAGCTCTCCCAGCCTGGCTCCAGTCCTTGGAGCATCTCCGTGGCCTCCTCTGGAGCTGTTCCAGCAGCTCCACATCCTTTTGCTGTTGGGGGCTTCAGGAAACCCCTGAAAACCCCCTAGAAATTTTGCCTGCAGTGTTTTAAAAAGTGAGTTTTGTCTTTGAGAGCTGTTTTTCCTCCTGGCCCACAGCACTGCTGGGCAGAGCTGGAGGCAGCAGAGAAGGTCAGGACCTGCTGGGGGGTCTCCAGGGGAGCCCCAACCCCCTTTTCAGGAGTTCTTGGAGCTCCTGAAAACCAGGAGCAGTGGAGGGGCAAACATTTGAGGGAAACACCTTTGGGAAGCCCTGCAGGTCCTGGTGCTGTGCAATTCACACTTAGGAGACACACACTTTATTCAGAAATTCAAATTATAGCCATCCCCGCCCCAGATCATGGTAATTGCTGTTTAATACTTTTACATCCTAATTCCATTACAAAGCACAAGGAATTATTAGGTGCCTTTTGATGAAGAAAATATTCTCTGGGAGTTGTTGGCATTAATTCTGACTGGCTGAGAGGGGTGGCTTAACCTAAGCTGGGCTTGAGCTGGCAAAGGAGAGATTTCAAAGCCCAGAGTGACACAAAGATGTGGAAATGAAGTGACACATCCATTTCAAAACCAGCTGGAGAAGAGCTGGGAGAAATCAAACATGGCTTTAGGAGTTTAATCCACCAAGGCTTGGGAATGCTTAACCCCAACCCTGGATGCTGCCAGTGATGGGACAGAAAGGGGTGGCATCACTTTGGGCTCGCTCTTTGTTGGTGCTTTAGGAGGTTTGGCTTAGTTTTAGAAGCAAACAGAAGTAGGGATTTCGTTGGAGTGAGTCCCAAAATCCCAGAATGGGTTGGGCTGGAACATTTTGTTCTGCTCCCTGCCCTGGGCAGGAACAACTTCCACAAGCCCAGGTTGCTCCAAACCCCATCCAACCTGACTTGGGACACTTGGAAGGGGCAGCCCCAACTTTCCTGGGAGAAGAAATGGTTCATACAGTTGTATTTCTTACTCAGAAGACTTTTGAGGTCAGATTTCTGATTAATCCCAGCCTGGCACCTCAAGGTGGGACTGGATTCCGAAAATGTTTTATGCTTGAGGAATTGGCCTGATCTTGGAGGGGAACCTTGGAAAGGCAATTTTCAAAAGGGGTTATGAAGTGATACCCATCCTTCAGAGGTGGCTGCTGTCTCTGAACCCCCTGGAGTTTAATTAAAATGAATTATTGAGGTGTTCTTGCTTAAAGAGTCCTGTTGCCACTAGGCTATTGCAGAATTTCTTTATCCCAGTCTGTTTTTCCATGGAATTAGGGCTGGTGAAAGGCACATGTGGGTGCCAGGGGGCCATGCCCAAAACTGGCCAGTGCAAGAGGAGGAGGAGGAGGAGGAAGAAGGGGAGGCTGGACAAGCTGAGCAGCCTTTTGGGATCCCCCAGTTCTGCAGGACCAGGGACTGGCCCCGTGGATCAGGTTGAAGAACCACGGGCAGGCTTTGTGAAGGAGCAGCAATTTTTAAAAATGCCTTAATATTAGTTTTCATAACGAGCCATTATCATTATCAGCAATTAATAACGAGCCAATAATGGATGTGTCTCTCTCAGTGCTTTCCTCCAGGTGTTTTGGGATGTGAAACCAAGGATAGAAACCTCCAACAGGGCCTTAAATAAACAGGGTTTATTCTCCTGGAATCACACAGTGGTTTGGTTTGGAAGGAGCCTTAAAGCTCATGTTGTTCCAACCCCCCTGATTTCAGATCAGCTCCCTTAAGTAAATCTCTCTCAAATACACCTCAAGGGAATAAACAAAGCACCATTCCAGTGACATATTTAAAAGCTGCTGTGCTAAAAACCAACATGTTACTGCAAACCACGGGCAAGCAGGAAGAAATGGGAGCATTAAACCGAGTTTTCCATAAATGTTAATGCATTTTAATCTGCTCTACTACCTACCTGCCCATTAAATTCCACAATACACTTGTAATAATGAAATAAAACATGGCAATAAAAGGATCCAGCAGAGCTAACCCTTGGCTGTCTTGCAGAGGAGGGGTGGGAAGAACATGTTCTTCATCCCTCACCTGGAAAAGGTTGGACAGGGTCCAACCCATGGCTTTGCCAGGGCACAGCAACACTGAATGAAAAATATTCTGAGCAAATGACATATTTTTAATTGCAAAACTTTTATTGCTGGGTTCTAAGAACCTAAAATGGATTAAAGGGGAAAAAAAACCTGCCAATTTTGAAAACTCTGGGGAGCTGCAGAATGCCTGGTGCTAATTATAAACCTGAGCAGAGTGAGAGAAGCGAGAGGCAAAATTGGAAGTAAATAAAAATGACAGTGGGATTTAATTAAACCAGAAGGAACCGTTTGAAACCTGTGAACTTTCTGTAGCTGTTTGTGCCTGGGTGTGACAGGGGGAGGCTTGTCTGGCTCCTCTCTCCTTAAACTTGAGGAGCAAAGTGATTCTGGGTGGTGCTTGGTGGGTCTGCTCTGCTGGACAGGACATGGAGAGGTTTGGATTGGGGATGCTCTGGAGCTGCAGAGCTGCTGGTTCCCAGTTCCTTGGCAGGGGGATGGGAATGGGGGATGCAGCTTTGGATTGGGGATGCTCTGGAGCTGGAGAGCTGCTGGTTCCCAGTTCCTTGGCAGTGGGTGATGCTGCTGGAGATGCTGAGGTTCCTTCCTGATGTTGGGACCACAGTGACCCCAGTGGTTTCCAGCAAAAATCAGGGTTAATTCTGGGTGATGACATTACAAGTTGGGCCAAATCTGACTCATCCAACAGGAGGTTTCTGTAGCTCTGGGAATGCCACCCCAGCAGCTGCATTTCCATGGTCCCCGTGTCCCTGCCATGCCCTGGGCTGTAGGGGGTGCCAAGTGCACTGGTGCCCACACCAAAGGAGCCCCCAAGGGAGGTGCCACCTCTCAGCCCCTGTCCTGCAGCTGTCTCAGCACTTTTAAAGGTGAGCTGATGAAATATGTATGTGATCACTCCAGGGCAGGTCCCCTGAGCTCTCAGTTTATGGCAGGTCGAGTCATTGCAGCCCTTTGATCCAAGGCAAGTGAAACACAAGGCAGATTTCCTTTGGTGATGAGCCCCTGGATGCCAAGGTGGCTTTGGGGGGTGGTAGGTGTGGGTGTCAGTGCCCCTGGGCTGCAGTGCCTGGTCCTGGTGGTGACCTGTCAGTCCCTGTCACACCTCTCTGCTGCCTCCTGCCATCCTTTTTCCCCCTTTTTCTGCTTGTGGAAGGTGAGGGGTGGATGGCACAGGGGGTGGAGGGCAGTGAGAGGCAGTGCCCACCCACATGCCACTTAGCAGAGATGAGCAGCCTCTTGCAGGGGCCAAACCTCTTGTCCAGGGGTGACCACCAGATCTTTGTGTTTCCCTTCTCTGAAGGAGGTGATGGGTGAGACTGAGGACCACATGAGGTTGGGCAGATGGGTGAGTGATTTCCCTTCCAGGAGTTGGGCTCAGTGATCCTTGTGGGTCCTTCCAACTCAGCACATCCCGTGATTCTGTGACTTCCATCCATCCTCACTGAGGGGAAGTGTCACCAGACTTGGGCTGGATTTTTGTCCAGCCTTTTCCCTCTTGTTGCCTTCAGTTTATGCCCACCCCATCCCTCCCTCCTTAATTTAGGCACTGGGATGTGCTCTCAGGGAGCAAGGAAGGCAACATACTCACTGCTGCTTCAGGGTGATGAGTTGGGGAATGTGATGAGATGTGTCCCAAAGATGGCCATGGGAAGAGGGTGATGGCATCAAGGAAAACTTCTTAGCTGCAGAGATGTGTTTGTTTGTGCTCCAATCTCTTAAGGAATTAGCAGAAACCTATTAGGGAAAGTCCTAATCCCATATTGGAAAGGGGGGATTAAGCAACCCAAAGAACCGTCCATGCCTGACCTGTCCATATTATGAGCAGTTCATTAATTAGCACTTCCAGCACCACAGTCAGGGACAAACTGCCTCTGGATAAAGGGATGGAAGGACTGAAGGAAGAGAAACAAATTTTAATGCCCCAAACACAAGGTCCTCCTCCCCACATCCCACCTTCAATCACCCTCAGTAAAATCAGGATGCAGCTCCCAGTTGTGCTGGGTAGAGGTTTTTCCTCGGTTGAAATCAGTGATTTCAAACACCCCCCTAAACTCTGAGCGAGTTTCCCAGAGTTTCAAACACCCCCCCTAAACTCTGAGCAAGTTTCCCAGAGTTTCAAAGCCCAGATCTGGCTCCTGCAGGAGCCAAGGACAGCCCGTCCTCCAGAGCAGCTCCACGTTCTCAGCCGGGGTAAAGTCAGGGTAAATATTGACAAGATTCCCTTCGGTGCAAAGTCCACAAAAAGGGGGTTTTGTTGAAATTGGTGCATTGTGTGTGTTCCTATTTCGGCTGCAGGAGCCTGTGAGTTCCTCTGTGCATCCCAGGTGCCCTTCACCCTTCCCCTCTCACATACTTAGCTTAAATATGGGAAAGAAAGAATGTAAGGAATAATAAAAACAATGAGTAGCTTCGAATTTATTGGCGGGGCTTCCCTGCCGCTGAAATGTCATTTTTGCTCAGATAACAGGGCAGGAATTCCAGCTCTTCAGCCTTGATTGGAGCAGTGGGAGCTGAGGGAAGCGTTAAACTCCTGGTGAGGAGCTAATTGCTCCATCCCTTTTCCAATGGAAAGGTGTTATCCCTGGAACGGGGTGGACTGTGGGATCTGAAGGGATTGGGGGCTGAAATGCTGCAGTGAAGCTTCAGAACCCCAGGTGAGGAAGGGCTGAGCATCCTCCAGGCACTTTCATTCCCTTCCAGACCCCAGGTGAGGAAGGGCTGAGCATCCTCCAGGCACTTTCATTCCCTTCCAGACCCCACGGAGTGCCTGGCAGTGCCACCAATGCCACCCGTGGGCAAAGCTCCAGGGACAGATCCCTGTGTGAGCCAGAGGGGGCAGAGCCTGACCTGGCCACCGGCATCGAGAACGCCACAATTTTCCACCAGCTTTCCTTCCAAAGGATTTATAAAAACCCCTTTTCTGGAGTTTACAGCACTGCTGCTTTCCTCGGGGTTTTTCCCTGGGATGCTGGAAGCCTCCCCTTCATTCCCCCAGCACACAGACTGGGAAACGCTGCCAAAAACAGGAGCCCCAGCCCAGTTTGCGGGGTTTTAACTGGAACCAGCGCCGCTATCCCCGCTCCCGGAGCTGCTGGAGCGGCGCTTCCCACCGGGAAGGGCGTGCGGAGGGATGGAGGGGTTTTTTTACTGGAATAAATCAAACGGGTGCTGAGTAAAACATCCACCAGGGCGCGATTTCCAAAGCAGAGGATGGTGCGGGAGAAAAGAAGTCCGAGAGGATCCCGAGTCATGACATATTAATGATTTGGACATGTCTGGAGCCGGCGGAACGGGAAAGGAGGATGAATAATTCAGGCGAGCCAGGAATTCCCTGGCAAGGGCGAGCCTGGTGAGAGGGGAGCGAGCAGCATCCTTCGCTCCTGGAGCTGCAGAGACACCTCCAGCCATCCATCCAGAGGGTTAAGGAGACTCCAGCCTTGGCACGGGCATCACCCTGGTACCCACGGGCATCACCCTGGTACCCACGGGCATCCTCCTGGTACCCACGGGCATCACCCTGGTACCCACGGGCACCGCGGCACTCCGGGCAAGGTCCAGCCGGGATCTCCCGTGCCACATGGATTGAAAGGCTCTTTTCCCAGCGCAGTGTTGGAGGGATGGGCATCGGCGGGCAGGGCGAGGAGGGAGCCGAGCCGTAGGCACAAGCGCTGCCCGTGCCCAGCCGTGCCCGCAAAATGCCCTGAAAGAGGAGCCCGGGCGGGAAGATGAATGTGAGTACCCTGCAAATCGGATGCTTTCAGGCTGGCCGGGCTCGGGTTTAGTTCAGCCCCCTCTGCGGAGACACAATCTGGGCACAGATCCTTTAAATAATTCCCCACCCCCCCCAAAAATACCCCTGCATCTTGCTGGAACGGGCAGGATTTGTATAGGGAGGAAGGTAAAGGAGAGTGGAGAACTTCAGGGACTCTGATTGCAGAGCCTGAACCCACCTCATGCTGCTTTCCAGCAGCTTGCAAAAGCATTATTAAAACCTTTATTTATTCATTTATTAAGACATTTATTCTTATTAAGGGTTCCGCAGCGTTCCTTAATAATAATAAATGTATTGGCTCGTGCTTTGCATCCCAAATTCATCCCAGCCTCCAGTCTGAGTCCAGCAGCCCAAAATGTTCGTGGGTTTTGTTCATCTGCCAAAGCAGCAGCCACAGCAGCCGATATTGGATCCTTGGGAGAGATCCCAATTGATCCCGAGTCAATATTTTTAATCTTAATTTAACTTGTTTGATGAGTTTGACTCAGACGGTGTCTCTCTCAGCGAATGTATCGAGGGCAGGTGACAGATTTCCCGGTGGGACCCTAAGGGGGGTTGTGGGAGGTTTAAAAGGGGATCATTGTGGGGGTGTTTGGAGGTTGTAGGAGTGAGTGAGACCCTGCAGGGCTGGCAGGATTTGGGATGCTGGGCTGGGCTGGTGACTCAGCATCTGCAGGATATTTGTCTCAATGCTCGGGGCTCTCCAGGATGAAAAGATATAAATTGGGTCTTTAAGGGGGCCAGAACTTGAGAGTGGCCGAGACCCCGTGGGAAAATCCAGTGTTTGGATACTGGCCACACTTCCAGGAGCCACAGGAATGATCCTTAATTCGTTTCAACGACTCAGACAAGACACGTTCACATAACCAGCCCTCGGGAACAGCTGGACAATTTTGGGGGAAATCTGTGATTAGAAAAGGGGGCTTCAAACTTGTTTGTGGGGAAATGACTCTGCCTGTCCAGGTTGGGATATCTGGGGGGAACCCCAGCATGGCCAGCCCTTCAGGAGCTGGGAAAAGTGGAATAAATCCTATGGGAGGAGCTCAAAGAGCCCTTCAGGCTCAGCCCTGGCAGGACTCTGTGAGCAGAAGCGATGCTGGAGCTCCTGAAGGAGAAGGGATGCTGTAGTTAGAACTAATTCCTGGGAAAATCCCGTGTCCCCCTGCTCCCCATGTGTGATCCCTGGAAAGCTGAACACAGAAATGCAGAAATGGGGGGGCTCCTGAGCTGTATTTGGGGCAAAACCCCAAGGGCTGGAGGCTGCAAAGCCGAGCTGTGACCCTAAATCTTTGCATCCCCTGGGGAAATGGCATTTCTGGGCTCGTGGCAGCACGGCTTGTCCCTGCTCCTGCTTTGGCCCCTTTTCCAGAGGCAAGGACACAGAGGGACTGACACTTATCCAGGGTTTTCTGGAGCAGGAGAGCAGAGGGAGCTGTTTCTCCTCAGCCAGGGCTCGAATCCCTCAGGGGGTGCTGTAGGTGCCCGGGGGCACAACACCCATCCCACTGCCAAGGATCCCATGCCAAGGGTGGAGAGGGAGAAGATGTGATGCCCCCTCCACCTGATCCAAGCTGCAACCCTGTAGGAACAGGTCCCCCAGCTTTGTGGGGTTCCAGTTTGGGAGAGGGGGAGATGCTCCTTCATCCCCCTTCCCTGCAGAGCTTTAATAACCACGGCACACCAGAAGAGGAGCTGGCTGGGAAAGTCATTCCTAGTTGGATCTGTGGCAGCTCCCAGTGCCCACCTCTGCCTCTGACCTCCCCCACCAGGATCCCAAGAGCTGGTGCCCTGTGCCATCTGTGCCTTGGAGGGGTTTTCCTTCCCAATCCTACAAGAATTACTCCAGTTTTCTCTAAGCCTGGCACCCAACAGCTGCACATTGATTAATTCCTCTTGGATGAGCAGATCCCCTAATCCCATCCTGAGGATAATCCCTTTCCAGTTGTGCTGCAGCCTGAGAATTCCATGGGTTTGGTGTCAATGAACACGGGGAGGGGAGGAAAGTGCCAGCACACCCACCCTGGGCACGGGCACAGTTGGTCTCTCAAAGGCTCCAGGCATGAAAAATATGGGAAAAGCAGCTTCTGGAAAGAAGTACTTTCTTCAGCCACCCTCATAAGGCATCTGTGTGATCAGAGCTGGAGTGATCCTCTTCCCCACAGCAAGCCCTGGGATGCTGGAATTGCACTTTCCTGGATATCCACAATATTCCCGTTCACATCTGCCCAAACAGCTGCCAAAACCCCAAAAGAGGAGAGGGAAAAATCATCTCCTATGGCATGTAACAATCTTGAGCTGTGCTAAAAATTAGCATGTGGGACAAAGCAGAGTATTTTTAAACATGATGTCCCTTTAGAGACATACAATTTTACCTGGCAGTCCCGTGGAAAGTGCTGGTTTTTGGAAGCAATTCCCTATTTTATGTAGCCAGTCTCTTATCTTAGGGGCATTCTCATTATTTCAGGGGTTTCACTGTTGAATGAAAGGTCATCAGGTGTTCTGGAACTTAGAAAGGAGTTATTGGAGGACCCCAGTGAGCACAGAGGGCAGGGTGAGGGCACCTGGGTGGCTGCAGGGAGGGAGCAGAGGATGCTCTGACTCCAATCCCATCACGTCCTGTGCATGTTTGAGGAGCTTCTTGCTTTTTCCCCCAAGAAAAACCACTGAAAACTGCTGAATTCTGTGTTTAAAACAAGCAAAGACTTTCCTGTGGGAGCAGGGCAGCTTTGGCACCCCAGCAATCACAGTCCCACAAGGCAGGGAACTCAGAGACCTCCTGTTTGGGACAATTTCAGATTCAATATCAGCTTGGGCAGGTGAAGAGGAGCAGCTTCCACTTCAAAAACCTGGGTGAGCTCAAAGCAAAGCTTGGGCTGTGCTTTGGGGTGGGTTTGACCCTATGGATGGGAAAGGGGTTCAGTTTGGGGGGCAAAGCAGAAGTTAAACTCCAGTAATATCACTCATTATTAATGAGTGGGGGCAAAGGCAACCCCTTGGATGTCCCCAGAGCCACCAGCCCCAGTGACCAGGAGCTTTGGGCTTTTAGGAGGGGTCTGTGGTCACTGGGGTGGCTTGGGGGGGTCCATCCATTGCTGCCAGGACAGCAATTCTTCTCTCCCTGCAGTTATTTCAGGCCATGTCCTTTCTCCCAGCCCGAGCAGCCGTGCCCTAGGCATGCTCCATTCTCCTTCAGTCCCGTAATTAATAACCAAACGGTATTAATTGGAGCCCAGCAGGGCCGTGGCAGCTGGTGCCAGCCCTGGAAGAGGATTATTCACTTTCTGTTCCACTGATTTCCAGTTCCAGGGGGAAATCCAGCAGCACGAGGCTGTTTCCAAAGCCCTGGCTGCAGAAATCAGAAATGAGAGGCACAAAAAGAGTCATGGAACGGTTTGGGTTGGAAAGGACCTTAAAGATCATCTCATTCCACCCCCTGCCATGGGCAGGGGCACCTCCCACTGTCCCAGGTTGCTCCAAGCCCCGTCCAACGTGACCTTGGACACCTCCAGTGATGGAAATTTATATATATATATATAAATATAGAGAGATTATAGAGTCTGTCAGCCTCAGGAATTGGCTTTGGGTTTTTCCTTCCATATGATGTAGGGTCAGGCTTTAGACCCCTAAGAGGTCCTGTGCCTTGGCCCTGCTGCCTGCCTGTCCTGCAGAGGAATTTAAATGTTGGTCCCACCCAGCACAGCCAGAAATGCCCGACCCACCCACTTTGCAGCTGAGGAGCAGCCGAAGGTGGAGTTTCTGCCTTCCAAAGGTCGTGGAAAATAAACAGAGAAAGCTCTCGGGAGCCGGGTTAAATCTGCCACTTCTGACCGTGGTATGTTGATTATTGAGGCATTTAAATCGACACAGTTGGTTTGTTCAGGATGTTATCCTGGGATGACTGTAGGGAGCTGAGTTAGGGTGAGACACAATCCTACAACCAGAACACCACCCAGGCCCCCTGAATTTGATGTGCACCTCAAAACCTCTCCAGGACCAGACCCTGGGGGAGATGCCCTCAGCACCAACATCCCTCTCCATCATCCTGAGTGCTCTCTTTTCTCCTTGGCTGCATCCCAGGGCTCAGGGAACACCGAGGGCTTATGGCAGGGCTAATCCTCTTTGTGGCTGCCAGCAGGAGACCTGCTGGTGCCCCGTGGGCTCAGATGAAGTTCCAGGACTGGATTGCCTCTCCCTGTGCCCTGTGCAGAAGGCAGAGTGTGCCCTCTGAGTCTGCCCTGTCACATGGCAGTGCCCCCTGCACCTCTTCTCCAGCCCTGGAGAGGATCTGCTCTCCCACCCCACCTCAGGGTTAGGACTAAGAACCCACAACCCACCAGAGCTGCAGTTTAAAGGCCTGGAACCCATCCCTGTGTACCAAAAATCCAGCCTTTTGATCAGTGCTGTGTTGTCCCCGTGTGATAAGGTGGCTCAGCCTCGTTGTGCCCTGCTGTGGCTCCGTGTGCCACCGGTGAGCACAGAGGAATGGCTCATGGCAATGTACTGTCTATTTTTTGCTGTCCTCCCCTGGTGCTGAGTTGAGCAGCATCCCTTGACCTGTAGCTATGGAGTGGGAATGCTCAGGAACATGGATGTTTCCAGTTTTCATGGGGGGAAATGCATGTTCTCTGTCCCTGGGGCTTTTGTGCCATGGAAATGCCTTTGTTCTGATGCCCACACAAGGGGAGAGGTGAGGAAGATGCTCCCTGGGGGCAGGGTGGCACAATTTGGGTAACCCAAAACCCCCTAGTGCCATCTTGAGATGTCACCATTCCTTTCCCTGACTCAAACCCACTTCCACGAGGGTTTCTGCCTTTGTCCTCTGCCATGGGAAATGCTTTGGGAATGCAAATGCAGGAACTGGTGACCTCCTCCATCACTCCACTTTTTAGCTGGATATTAAATAAGGCCCCTCAGAGGGGAGGAAAATAAATCCTCCCCGAGAATTATGTTTGGGGGGACCCTATAGAGAAACCCATAAATTCATCAGATGCAGTTTGTAAAAGCAATTAAGAATAATTGAGCTTGACACCGAGAGCGTTAAACGAGATTAAGGAAAGCTGAAAACAAATGGGCTCCCTGTTTAATAAGATCATCGTGTCCCATACCTGTTCCTTTCACCTTTGCAGGCTGAGTTGGTGGAATATTCCATCCCATGGAGGTTCCCACTTCCATCTTTTCTTTGGGAATAAGAAAAGATTTCCTGGGGCAAACCCACTGCCCACCCCAGTGGGGCTTTGCTGCTCTCCAGCAGCCAGCCCAGCTCCAGGGAAACCCATCTGGTGGCATCACACTATAAATTATAAATTCTATAAATCAAATTACAATTACAACAGCCTGGAGTGACAGGACAAGGGGAATGGCTTGCCATTGACAGAGGAGGGCTGGATGGGATATTGGGAAGGAATTGCTGGCTGGGAGGTTGCCCAGAGAAGCTGTGGTTGCCCCTGGATCCCTGAGAGTGTCCCAGGCCAGGTTGGACGGGGCTTGGAGCACCCTGGGCTGGTGGGAGGTGTCCCTGCCCATGGCAGGGGTGGCACTGGATGGGTTTTAATGTTTGCCAGGGTGGAGCTGCACTCCGAGGCCCCAGCCCTGCACTCAGCTGAAAAGAGCAGTGAGTGACAGAAACGAGGCGAGACAAAGCACACCCAGTCGCTTTCAGGCTGATATGTAGATTTATGCAGAAAACAAATATAAAGAGCTGCATCTGTTGCAAGTGGAGCATAATTCATCATCAGGGAGGAGAGCTTCTTTCCTCCCAGCTACATTTGCTGTAGTTACATATTTTATTTTCCCTGGGTTTGTGTGTCACGAAGGAGTTTGGGGGGGTTTGAAGTTACATTCCTTTCTTTGAATACAGATGAGCACAAAACCACTTCCCCTGGGCAGGGTGACCAGATTCCTAATGTGGCACCTTAGAAACCTCTGGCCATTGGCTCTTTGGGGTGTTTTGCTGGGGAAAAGCCAGCGAGGAGCCTTTGAGGAGTGCAGAGCTGGGGGGTGTGATAACAGGTATGGATTTCCTGGCCTTTCCCTGTTTGCAATCCCTTTAGTCCTCTGCATCCCAAGGGATGAGGGAGGCAAAGCTTTCAATTTGCCCTCCCAGGTGGCTGTTCCACACATGTTCTATTTTGGAAAGCAATTCTCCTTCGGTGCTTGAAAGGAATCTGTGGCTGTGCAGCTGCGGGTTCTGCCACCCTTTGCTGCCTCTCTGGGCTCCTCTGACTTATCAGAGAGTGGTGATTCCTTTGAGGAGCAGCTGAAGGAGCTGGGGGGGCTCAGCCTGGAGAAAAGGAGGTTCAGGGGGGACCTTCTGGCTCTGCAAGTCCCTGATGGATCCAGGGGGGATTGGACTCTGCTCCCAGGGAACAGGGACAGGAGCAGAGGGAACAGTCTCAGGCTGGGAAAGGGCAGGGGCAGGTTGGAGAGTGGGGAAATTCCTTCCTGGAAAGGGCTGCCCAGCCCTGGCATTGCTGCCCAGGGTCCCCATCCCTGGAAGGATCTAAAATGTGGATGTGGCACTTGGGGACATGGTTAGTGGTGGCCTTGGCAGAGCTGGGGGGTGGTTGGACTCGATGGTCTAAACAAATCTGTGATTCCATGAGACTGTGATTCTATGACTTTGTGGTTATATGACCTTATGAATCCCTGATCAGGCCAAAGAGGAGCATTAATTCCATGCTTTAGCTAATTACAAAGGGATCACACGTGACTCGTTTGTCATTTGAATGAAAACTCTCCATTTCCCCCCCAAAGAGGATTTAACTGCACAGTGCCTTGTCCTGAGCTGGCAATTCCAGCCCACACTCTGAGCTTGGCACGGGCTGCCCTCCCAAATTCCTGCAGGAATCTCTGAATAGCTGCTCTTTCAATACATTCCAACAGATCCTCTTGCTTTGCATCCATTTCAATGATCCCCATCCACGGCTGGAACACTCAGGCTGTTGTGCAGGGCCAGAGGAATCCAACAAGTGCAACCAGCCCCTGGTGGAGCTTTTCTTTAAAAATCTGAGTTTGTGGAGGAGGTGAACAATCAGTGTGGGCACTGCCAACCCTGCAGCCCCCCTGACTTGGTGCTGTCACAGGGCAGAGAAAAGAGCTGGGACCCCAAAGTGGGAAATTCAGGGCGTTTACATCGGGTTTTTTATGGCTCTTTCTCGTTTTCTGTTAACTCTTTAATTGATGGATACATTAGTTGCTCAGATAATATCCAAACCAGAGATGTACAGCCTGCTCTAGGTAGTAATAATAACAATAATAGTACTACTACTACTAAAAAGAAGATAAGGAGAAGAAGATTAAGAATAACGGGGAGGTGAAGAAGACAAAGAAGGAGGAGGAGGAGGAGAAGGAGGAGGAGAAGAAGAAGGAGGAGGAGGAGGAGATGGAGGAGGAGGAAAAAGAGGAAGAGGATAAGAAGCCAAAGAAGGAAGAGGAAAAGAACACAAAGAAGAAGAAGATAAAGAAAAAGATGAAGAAGAAGATAAAGAAGAGGTGTCATTATCAACTTCTGTTCTGAAAACCCTGGTGAAATTTTCCAAGGGAGATAGAGGGATGGCTCTTCTCCTCTCACTCCACAGACACTCCTGTCACCCTCCACACATGTCCAGGCACTGGAGGTCTGTGATTTCTCCCCATGGTGACCCTGGGTGCTCTCTCATGGGATGGACGTGGGATTCAGGGATGTCCCTGCAATCACGGAGGGCTTGTAGGAGGGTGAAAACACTCTGGATGCCTCCAGAGCCTGATTTTTGGGTCACAAGTGTCTGGCACTCTGGGAAGGACCTGAAGGCATCTCAGCCTCGGTATCCTCGGGGGATGCTTTGCCGGCTGCCCTTGGGGTTCCCAGGAGATGGGATGGGAATTCAGATGCCCTCCCCTGGGATTGGAGCGGCAGGAGGGCAACAATTACGGCCTCAAGCGCCTCTTTCCGCAGGAAGGAGCGGCTTAGAGCTTAGTAAAGCGATTCCTTAAATCGCTCCCTGTGCCCTCCCTGCCCTCGAAGGAAAGATGAGTTGGGCTTTGGGAAACAGATTAAGTGCACTTAAATTGGGAAGGGCTTGTTGATGTTCCTCTTCCTTGGGTGGTGAACCAGACCCTTATAAGAAAACCTGTGTTCTGGACTGAGCTGCTGTGACCCCACAGACCACCTGGGCTCATTTAGGAATACTGGGTGCTGTCCCATTATTCTGGGTGCTGTCACATTATTGTGGGTGCTGTCACAGGATTCTGGGTGCTGTCCCAGTATTCTGGGTGCTGTCCCAGGATTTTGGGTGCTGTCCCATTATTCTGGGTGCTGTCCCAGGATTCTGGGTGCTGTCCCAGTATTCTGGGTGCTGTCCCAGGATTCTGGGTGCTGTCCCATTATTCTGGGTGCTGTCCCAGTGTCCTGGGTGCTGTCCCAGGATTCTGGGTGCTGTCCTATTATTCTGGGTGCTGTCCCAGGATTCTGGGTGTTGTCACAGTATTCTGGGTGCTGTCCCAATATTCTGGGTGCTGTCACATTATTCTGGGTGCTGTCCCAGGATTCTGGCTGCTGTCCCAGGATTCTGGGTGCTGTCCCAGGATTCTGGGTGCTGTCCCATTATTCTGGGTGCTGTCCCAGTGTTCTGGGTGCTGTCCCAGGATTCTGGGTGCTGTCCTATTATTCTGGGTGCTGTCCCATTATTCTGGGTGCTGTCCCAGGATTCTGGGTGTTGTCACAGTATTCTGGGTGCTGTCCCAATATTCTGGGTGCTGTCACATTATTCTGGGTGCTGTCACATTATTCTGGGTGCTGTCCCAATATTCTGGGTGCTGTCCCAGGATTCTGGGTGCTGTCCCATTATTCTGGGTGCTGTCCCAGGATTCTGGGTGCTGTCCCAGGATTCTGGGTGCTGTCCCATTATTCTGGGTGCTGTCCCAGTATTCTGGGTGCTGTCCCAGCAGCACGGTGCTCACTGCATTAATAAGTTATTCCATTTCAGTGTGAGGATGTCTGGAAAAGCAGGGAAATGCTGGTTCAGCACAGCCACTCTGAGTGGCATCCAAGGGATGGGGCCGGGACACATCTGACACACCCACCTTCCCTTTCTCCTTTCCCTTCTATCTTGCTTTTCTTTTCTTATTTACTCTCCATTGTGAACAAATATTTGCACTTTCAAACTCCCGTCGTTGCCCCATGAACTTTTTCTGCCTCCTTTCTTTTGTTCCAGCCTGGATTTGCCAGTTCCTCTGCGTTGCTTACAAGGGGATTTCCTTCACTGCTATTTTCATCTCTGCCCAAACCGACCCCTCGAGTCACTTTTCCAGCATCTCCCATTAAATGCTTGTTTATTTGGTCGGGTTTTGACCCGTTTTACACCCCCCCCATTTGCATCCCAAGCATTACAGCGTGTTCCCATGAGCTCTGTGCGTGTTTTCCTGGGGGTATGGATTTCCCAGACTTGTTTGGGGGCACGGGGCTGGCAGGGGGCTTTGGCTGGATGCCTGGGGGTGAGGGCGAGCATATTTACACCCCGGAGGCAGGAGCTGAGCACTTCAAGAGCACTCGGAGAAGCATTTTGGGACCGTGTTTGCTCAAGCACTTCCATTTGTTTGCAAAGCTTCTCTTTGGTTCTGCTGGGTGCCCTGGGCACAGCAAGGGGCACCCCAGAGCCCTCTGCATCCCAGAGCTGCTTTGGGGTGGGCACAGGGGGAGGAGGAGGAGGATGAGACATGGACTGGGGCTGGATGAGCCTTTGGAGTAACAAATTCTGATACCCCCACCCTTCCCAAAGGGCTTGTCTGGGCACAACCAGAGGGGACTTTGGATGTTTCCAGCCTGGGAGAAGAAGGGCAGGAGTGGGGACTGAGGCTGTGGGGGGTTTCCTTGTCTGGAGCTCTCCTGGAGGGCTGGAATTCCCCACCACACCCGGGTTTTGCAGGTTCTCCAGGGATGCTGGGCTGCCCTGCAGAGCTGAGGGGGTGCCATGCCCTGCTGGCACCTCTGTGGGCACCTGAGGAGTGCCAGGAGCACTTTACTATTAAAATGCTCCTGGTTGGGAAGTTTTTTTATTTCTTTTTTAATGACTTTATGTGCTGCTGCAGGTTTGGGCTGGTTTTCTTCTTTCTCTGATTATAGTTTCTCTTTTTTTCATTTTTTTTCTAAGCAGCTCTGCCAGAATCTCAGGGACAGATCCCGACGTGCCAGCTGCGAGGGCAGCATGTGACATTCTCCCTTCCTGAATTTCAGTGTCTGGGTTCCTGTGTGGCATCAACCAGGAAACTAGTGGCAGTGCCAGCCCATGTGCCTGAGCTGAGCCACAACCTGCTGTCCCCTGGCAGTGTGGACCCATCCCTGCCACCTCCTCGTGCCCAGGCTGGCAGTTCAGTGTGTGGGATGTGCCCAAGCACCAGAGGAGGTGTTTTACAGTGTATAATAACATACAGCACAGACACTGCATATCCCAACTGCCAGAGGGCAGGCTTGGATGGGACACTGGGAAGGAATCCATCCCTGGGAGGGTGGGCAGGCCCTGGCACAGGGTGCCCAGAGAAGCTGTGGCTGCCCCTGGATCCCTGGGAGTGTCC
>JAXCLP010000237.1:0-16681 GCA_035584035.1 Lepidocolaptes lacrymiger | reverse complement strand
CTCTCTCTCTCTATATATATATATATATAAACTGCTTTAGTCCTACTGAGGTTCGGGTCCGTGGTTTTCTTCCCTCTTTTCCCCCCCCACCCCGTGGTCAGGAGGGGTCTTGGGGTCTCTGTCGCGGGCCCCTTTGGGAAATTGGCATTTGGCCAATTTCAACCGTTTACAACACAACAATTCCTTTTTCTTTTTTTTAACTTCATATTTTATTCATTTTAGAATTAGTGTCATGGAAGACAGATTTTGGCCTCAGGTTTGCTTTCTGTCTGCCACACTAATGCATGAATCCAGCAGATTCCAAAGTGAAATACTGATTGATCTGGTTTGCTGCCACTCATGATCTAATCATTCTGAAAGGTCACTTGTGGGTGGCCCATGTCCTGTGGAGATTTTAGGTCATGAGGAGTAGGTTGCCATCACATGTGCCCTCAAAAAAAAAAATCAACAAAGAAACAAAAACCACAACAAAACCCAAACAACAACAAAAAAAATCCCAAAGAATTGGCACGTGCAAACTTCTTTCCCCTGAAACAAGTCAAACCACCAAACTTTTTTCCAATGTGCCCTCATTCTTTTGACCTTTGTTTTAGGAAACTATGTAATAAAGCATTTCTTGCTTCTTTTACATTAGAAAGGTATGCAAGAAACAGGTTGCTATCACCACCTCCCTGTAACATTTTAGACTGACTCGCATGAAGTACCATGTACCAGTTTCTATGACACTGCTCTCAAAATAAGGTATTATTCAGTGCAATGAATATTCCTAAGGTAATGCAACCTGATATGTCTTCAAGGCAAAGAGTTACACACATATAAGAAGAATAAAGGAAAGATAGAGACCCTAATGTCCTTGAGCAAATTTTAATTTCTCTGTACTGTTTTTAACTGAACTAATTTCTTTATTGTCACAGGCAAAATTCAGCTTGGACAAGTGGAGACAAAAAACTGCTATGAGCACTGAAAAGAAAAACTGCTTTGTTCTAAGCTGCCTTCTAGTCCTCTGTATTAGATGGCTGAAACGTTAAATATACACCATTCACTGACTTCAAATTAAGTGGTAATGAATGCAGATTTCCATGAAGATTCCACAAGTTAGTAATTACAGTTTTATGGAAATTGAAAATGGTGAAATAAACTCAGTCTCCACTGTCCCATACATGTAACTGATGTCTTAAATTGTCTTCAGCACTCTCACAGTTTTAATATTTCTCCATCAATGCCATGAAAATTAATGTAATACAGAATGTATAAAATCATATTCCCCAAGAAACCACTGCTCACTCCCAGTGAAGCATGTTTATTTAATTTGCCTTTGGCTTGGGCTCATCATACTTTTTCCTTCCCCCTCCCCCCCCCCCCTTTCTTTTCATCTTTCTTTTTCTCCTTCTCTTTCTTTTTCCTCTTCTTTTCTTTCCTGAGTGATATTTTTCAGACTTGGCATTTTATGACATTTTCTGTTTCATATTGTTAACATTCTGGCTGCGGAATTAAAGTACACCCAAAGGAAGAGTTGCACTCAGGCACATCAATAAAGCCCTGCATGGGGTCCTTTCCTCACAAATATTTACAAGTAGATAGTTTTCCTATGAAAAGGCTAAGTTGATTTTTCATTTTATTTTTGTTTCTGCTGTGGTTTCTGTCATGATTCACTTCATTTTACAAAACTTGTGACTCCATAGCATTCCTCTGGGATTCAGTCAAGCAATAATAAAATTGTCAAAAAATAATAAAAAGAAACTACTGCTCTGCATTAATTACACCAGCTGAAGGGAAACTCTCACATAATGGGGAAGAAATAATCCTCATGGAATAATTTCTCTCAATCTTTATTCAGCACACATGTGAAAGAGTGACCTGCCTTGTTGCTTTTTGGTAAGAGTATATCATCTGAATTTCTGCAAGGGGATACTAAGGTTCCACTAACTGCTGTGCAGGCTATGGTGCTAATCCATTGCCAGCCACAGTATTTTAGGGTTTTTGCATATGTGACTTGATTTTAATTGATGCATAGTGTAAAATGCATCCTTCTTTAACCTTCAGAAAAGTGAGAAAAAAAAGGTTTTCTTTATGGGAAGTGATGAGTCAGGACTGTTTGCACCTGCCACAGCTAATTTCATTCAAAAGAAATTTCCTCAATAATTTCTCTAATACCAGTGATAAAATGATAAGATATTCATCTGTCTGACCTGCAGTGTAATTTCTTCAAGGTCTGAAAGTTGGAATCCATCTGTATCTGCAGGCTAAATTAAAATGGAGACATCATAAGCAAATAACTTTTTCAGGTAATATTTCAAGGGTATTTTTTCTAACAGTTTATATACATGAAGTTATTCTGTGTCTGTGTAACTTCCAGATGGTACTCTTCCAGTGACAAAATAGCTTTTCTGATATTTAAAAATGTCACCCTCTATTCCTTTCCATTTTCTTTAAGAAAAAAAAAGAAGAATATTGCTGAACCAATTGATTTTGTCGTAGTTTCAGTTGTTCAAAGATAATAGACAAATATTCAATAAAAATGGGAGAGTTTTAGTGTAAAGGAAAGGCATTGTAGAAAAAGAAACGATTTCTTAACATGCACTAGGACATAGAAAATGAAAAAGTACTTCTTGTTTTCCAGATAACTATTTAGCTAGGGACAGTGGTGGGGGTAGGGATGTGTAATGGGGTGGGAAAGGGAGATGGGGAGTTCTAGAGCAGCTTGGAGGGCAACAGGCGTCCAACCCACCACATATATAAACTTTTCAGAACACCTTACTGAATCTTAGTTCAGAAAGAGGTCTGAGAAGAAGCTCAGCAAGATATCATATATATTCTTTTCCCTGCAGTGTGTTTTCCCTAAATTGAACACACTGAGATTTAAATAGCAAAAGCAAAGAAGAAGCAAAATGAAAGTCTAGAAACAAGCAGAACTCACTGACAGAATATAAATTTATATCTACCTTTGTACCAATATGTTGGTATCTCCTTGCTGCTTCTTTACATAAGTCACTTAATGAAGACATAGTCATTAAAAGTGCCAAGTGGAAGCTTAAGTAACAGTGGGATTTTCATGCTTATTTATTTCTACATAGATTTATGAAAAACATCCCAACTATTCTCCAGGCACTAGTATGAATCCTAAACATATGAATCAAAAGGCTGTGAGACTTGGGGAAGCCAGTGATGGAATTTGAACCTGCCATACAGAGAAACACCCTAAAACTAGCCATCTCAGTCACTCAACCTATGCCTAGCTAGGTACAATCAGCAGAATTAAAGGTCAAACCCTGGATGTTGTGCTGGCCTAATCAGTGAAAAATTATATTAAATTTATGATCATTGCATAGATAACAGAAAATCTCCATGTTTATCTACAAAGCCACTGTGCCTTTGTTTTTATAGATGAAGACTTGGAACATATCAGCATCAGCAATGTTAAACAGCATTACTAATGCATCTACAGAAATAATATCAGGCATGAATGGCATATCAGGAATATCATGCACATTGTTGTTTACTTATACAGCACAGTTGTTTTAATGACCATGCTGTTTATTACAAGGAGAAGTCTGAAAATTCACATTTTCTTGTGATTTTAGTGAGCGTTTAAGCGTAAATAGTTGTTTTCCCCAAAGCACCTATTTTCTGTTCTTACTATATTTTTGCTCTAGCAAATGCCATATTCTGTCAGCATTCATAGCTCCATCTATTTTCATTACCCTTCTACTTTTCTTGTGCATCTAATTACTTTACATGTAACAAAGACCATGCGTGCTACAGATAAGAACTCTTTAAACAAAGAACTGATTTTATACTTGTCTCTTCAGTTTCCCAATACACAAGTATGGTTTAAAGTGTGCAAAAAGACAGGAAAATTTGACACCAAAATCCACTGGTCCTCATCAGAAGTCAGCACAAAATGGAAACTGACTTGTCATCTATAAGATACCTTACATATCAAACAAACAAACAAACAAACAAAAAAACCCCACATCTTTGCTTTATGAGAGCTTTCCTCTCAGAGCTTTGGCCTATAGATAAATGGGGAGACATAAACCTAAACACAGTTTCTAATCTTTTGATCATCATAAACTGTTAAAAATAGAATAAGATAAAGCACAACACTGAACAGCAATAAATAATTAACTGGGAAAAAAACTATTTTTAAAAAGCAGTATAATGAAGGTAGACAAATCATTTATCAACATGCAAGTTACACAAAGTATGCAATAGATGAATGAAAAATTATGTGTATTATTTTTTGAAGTCGCAATTTGTTCTCAGTACTCAGTAGAAAGAAAGCAATAAGCCCAAAGTACAAATAACCCCATCTTGTGAAACATAAAAAAATCCACTTACTTCTAATTGTCAGTAATTACCAAACAAGAGATAAGTTTTATTTTCAGTATTAAGCACTCTCACACAAAACAGATTTTTATTGTATTATACGGAAGCAATATCTCTTTTAAAATACAGTATTTGACTCTCTCTACTCCCTTTTGTGAAAACTCTTAGAGAAATGGTGCACTGCACCAAAATTCATCTGAAAATTCAAATAAAAAAGAAAAACAATACTGTGAAAAATAGAGTGAAAAGAAATGATAAAAAGTTACCTCGATTTCTTAGACAATGGCACATGCAGGGTTTCTCATTTTAAGATGAAGGCAACAAATATATAGTAGAAAAAAAATTTAAAAATACTTTTGTTAAAACAACCTTAATAAATGAGATATTTATTATGATTTTTTTCCAAAATATATTACTTCTGTTTGCATAAGGATATAAAGGATCAGATCAGTGTCTACATGAGTTCAGAAATAATAAAGTCAAATGATGGGTATAATGATATTTAGAAGTTCTGCCAGAGTGCAAAAGAAACATACGCCTCAGGTACCTGTCAGAGACAGGTGTGATGTGTCCTGGTCAGATTCACACTGTGTTTTGGGCTTCATCCCCTGTGTGCACTTGTCATCAGCATAATTTTCTGTTCTGGTAAAATATTGTTACATAGCAGCATCTAGCTCTTGCTATCACTGTCCTTTCTCTCAGGGATGTTCACATTTTCCCTCCACAGTTTTTGATGAAAAGCTTTTGATCTTTTCCTACAATCTGATGAAATAACCTCCTTTGTGCTTTAGTGCAACCAACCTATTCCTTTATCATGTGAAACAGTTCCTGCAAAGGGAAGAAGAGAGTGGTTTGACTTCTCTGGCAGAGCAGCCCTGTGTGTCCAACATTCATTATAGCACCTGACTGTCAGCAGTGTGCTCAAAGTATCCCAGTATTATCCAACAGATGGTAAGAAAAATTATCAAAGCCTCTTACACGACTTATTTTGAGTTGTGTCTATGACACTGATGGCAATTTGTAATCTTCATCAAGAAAGGCATGCAGGTGAGGCAAAACTCAATCTTGGTCCCTGGTCCTTGAAGGAACTTTTGACATAGCGGTCATGGAGCTATTAAATGTGATATCAAAGTTGTTATCTGGAAGGCATTTATAGTTTCAGAAATTTATAATTTTGAACATAAGAACTAGTCTTGATCAACACAGCAAAATGGGGACATGCTTTTGTTAATTGAAAAACTGTGAGGTAAAATAGCAGGTTGTCTGGGAAAAGCTTTAGCATGAGTTAATTCTTTATCAACAACCTAGAATACATTTTCTGTTCTAAGCTTTTTCATTCATTAAGGGAAAGTGTAATAAACTCTGCTGGCAAAATCTCAGTTTCTGTAAGTTGCATTCAAGTACTTTTTTATGACACTAAATAGATTTAACAACACTGTCGAAGTAGTAGTCTTCAGTAGTCACAAGTAGTCTGCCCAAATTTCTCTGAGCTAACACCTCATTGTTTACAGTAAAGATCCTGCTTCCATGTATCCTGATCACATAGGTTGTTTTTGTTTTTTTTTTTCCCTTATTTCAGGTTGTATGTATTTCAGATCATGGGACACTGATTGCTATAAAAAAAGAATGCAGTTCAGTGTGTGGATTCCACCTTCTGTGAGATAAACAACAAAGATATTTTTTCTTCCCCAACATTCCTGGCTAACCCAAAATGCCCTTTCTAGCTACAGCAATAAAAGTAATCTGTCCAATAAGCATTGCCAGCCTCTAAGCCTATCAAGTTTATGCCAGCTACTAGAAAGGAGAATGTGCTCACTGATACTTGGCAAGGAACAAAACTCCAGGAATATCTGTTTGGCTGTAGTTTAAGAATAAATTAATAACTAGAAAATTTGGGTTTGTGGTGTCCAAATAAACCAATAGGATGAAATGAAACATTGTAAACAATACAGTAACTATAATTAACCAGTTACAAAACTATAACTAACCAGTTACAAAATTATAATTAACTAGATATGTTATCTGTCAGTATATACATCACAGCAAGCATAAGAAAGGCCACAACCCGGAAAAAGGATTAAAAATAAAGACAGTGGTACTGCATCTGCGGCACATTGATAATCTTGCTGAATCACTGATACAACTTCACTGCTCTGTGTACCTAATATTACAGAAATCATATATTTAAAAAAAGAATACACACTTGGGTTCCTCTGCGTGATACTTCACCCAACACTCCTCATAGGGTCCTAGTGAAGGAAACATTTGAATATTAGGAGGATAAAATTACCCTGTGGAAATAAGTATATATATGGATATTTTAAAAGAGAAAAGAGAAAAAGAGATAATTCTGCTATATACTATTCTTTCTCTCAGACTAAACATAAAAGTTTCATGAAATGATCATATTTTTTAAAAAAGCTACCCTTTAGGTTCTGATATATGACTGTCTTGGTCGGTTTTCTTATGAATAAAGTAAAGAACTATTTTTCCACTTATTTTAAACCTAGGGACATATTCCCAGCAGCTGTAGAGGTAATTATTACATCAAATAATCTTCTGATTTCAAGATGGTAATTTAAAGTCACTTTTGGTGTGTTCAAAACAATAGCCAAGACAACTTTCTCAATGTTTATTTTGTTTCTCATAGCCTATCACACTCTGGCAAAAAGTGATATTGAACATTTTATATATGATAGTAGTTTCTGGAGCTTGGAGATTTTATTCTGTTGATGACAAAAGGAAATTCTTTTAATAACACTCATCCATTCTTTGTCCCCATACCTCTTTCTATATCAGCTTTCGTAAACATTCAAAAAATTACTCTTTTACATTAAGATAACTGTAAAAGCTGGATAGGTTCATTTGTAGCTTCAGAATTAAAATCTGAACAATATGCATTTTTTATACTTTCTAGTTTAACCAACTTCTTTTAAATAAATTTAATAGCAAAAAATTGACTTTTGTTATAAACTTCACTAAAATTTATTTAATTTGGCCCTTAAGAAAATTATTCAGTTTTTTTTTTAAGAACAATTTAATCATTAATACCTCTTTTTAATGGATAAATTCTCCTATTTCTTTTGTTATATACTAACTTTTGTTTGGTTGACTTTTCTTCCTCCAAAGCAAGTAAAAAAGTCAGTGAAAGTTTCATTTGACTTTATTTCTCCTGGATGAGAGGGTCAGTTGATGCTTTAATACATTCAAGTGATTTTTTTTCTAATCCTGGTGTGTTATAAAGAATTAGACAGAGCTAACATGGTAAGATCAACCCTGGGTCTTGCTATGGCCTTCTTGGGAAGGCCAAATCCCTCTTGGGAAATCTCATACCCCTAACCATGCAACTGGGACCGATTCCATGTCCTGGTCTCCTCACTGAGATTTGGATGCAGGACATGTCCTTGCTTCCACTCCTGCCACTGGCTCTTTCTTGGCCCCTGGGCTGACTCTGGACCTGACTTACGCCCAGGCCATGCCTACCACATATTAATCATAAAAATGAACTCAACATCTAGAACTATGTGAGTATAAACGTAACTTGCACATCCACTGACCAATACACAGCTCTGTCCTAAGCTGTGTGATCTTAGTCCTCAAGATCGAAAGACTGCTCAGATCGTGCCCACTCAACTGTCATGGTAGTGAACAGCAAGGTTCATCAGTAGCTATTTATGTACCTAATCATTTAATCTTCAAACAAGCTAATCAATGTTTGAGCAATTTGAGTGCATGCCCACCTTGTTTTTGATGATAAGCACTGTTGTTAAAATATATTGAACATGTCATAGTTGACACACTAATTTAAAAAAAGGGAGGCTCCTGAGCAGGAAAACTTACTATACAATAGCAAAAGTAAAACCAGTCACTTTTAGTGGCAGTTTGATATAGCAACGTTATGAATTCAGAAACACTACATAGGAAGGACAATCAACCAATCAGCTTGTGCTCCTAATCCATATTTTCTCATATCAACTTTTTTTTTTGTGTGTGTGTGTGTACTACGTAACTGCAATGTCTTTAACCTAATAACGATTAATCACAGGTGAGTTTTTGATACCTAAAAAAAAAGAAATTCCAAAGCTGAGCAAAAAAACAATTTATCAGCATAATGTGATGCATAATTTAAAAAAAAAACAAAAAACAACAACAAAAAACAAACAAACAAACAAAAAAGTACCATAAATTCTCTTGTTTTAAAATGAAGATGAGGAACAAAAAAAAAAAATAAAACATACTCACTGAAGCAACAGGAAGCTCAGTGAGGACTAATTTACAACCTTAAATAGCAGAATTATCCAGTGTTGAGTTCAGTGCACTTGCAGGAAAGGTGGCTCATTTTCGTGATCAAGCTAAGACAGAAAGCTAAAACTGGACAGGGAGAGATGTGGAGAGTTACAGCTGGTGACTGAAGGACTCGTTTCCACTCCTATTCTTGAACATGTCTCTGCACAGGGTATTTCAAGTCAGCATCCCCTGGCCTCTGAATCAGTGGATCCCCTGACTCTATATCCACCTACAGTTTCTCTTTTCTGTAGTCATTTAGCTCCATATCTCATTTCCCTCCATTTTATCTAAGAATATTCTTCCCCTCCTTGATATTCCTGGTTCACATAGTGAGTTAGCAAGCACCATGCTGTGAATTTGGGGTTGGGCTTAAGGAGAAAGAAAGAAACTATAGCTATAGATCTCTTTTCTAGAAGAGAGACAAAGCAGGCAGAGAGGCATTTAGTGACAGGAGATGGATTCCTCTGTCTGGGCTGAGATTTGGGAGGATATGAAAGCTGAACTTCCTGATATTTTTCTGAGTCTGGCTTCACCCCAGACTGAAATCTCATGAGTGCTACCCACATATTCAGACTTCTGAAAAACATCAATATTGCAGCTTCAACACGAAAAAAGGCATGTGTCATATCTTTCCTGTATTTATGGACACTCTACAAAGCATTCAGGAAGAAAAAGGCCTGAGAAGTCTCAGAAAATGCATTTTCATGTTTCTTATCTAAGAAGGAGATTGGTTTTTTAGACCCTGCACCATGCTAATATCAAAGAATCACGGAATTTTTAGTTTTGGAAGGGATCTCTGGAGATCATCCAGTCTACCCGCCCCTGCTAAGGCAGGCTCATTTAGAGCAGGTTACACAAGACCATGTCCGTTTTAGTTTTGAATGTCTCCAGAGACAAGACTTCCCAACCTTCCTGCGCAACCTGTTCCAATACTCTGTTACCCTCAACATAAGGAAGTTTTTCCTGAGCACCACCAAAGAAGATCTGGCACCATCCTCTTGGCACCCACCTCTGAGATATTTATGTGCATTAATGAAATCCCCTCTCAGTCTTCTCTTCTCTGGACTAAACAGTCCCAGCTCCTGCAGTCTCCCCCCATAAAAGAGATACTCAGACCTCTAACCATCTTTGTGGCCTCTGTTGGACCTTCTCCAGTAATTCCTTGTGTTTCCTGCACTGAGAACCCCAGAACTGGACATGGCACTCCACATGTGGTATCACTAGGGTTGAGTAGAGAAGGAGAATCACCTCCCTCTACCTGCTGTCCACAAGCTTTCTGATGAATCCCAGGATACTACTGCTGGCCCTCCTTGTCACAAGCTTATGGTCAACCTGTCATCTGCCGAGACTCCCAGGTCCTTCTCAGCAGAACTGCTCTTCAGTAGATCAGCCCCCAGCCTGTACTGATACTTGGGATTATTCCTGCCCAGATGCAGGACCCTACATTTGCTCTTGTTGAACCTCATTAGATTTCTCTTTACTCAATTCTCCCATCAATAAAAGTCCCACTGAATGACAGCACAGCCTTCAGGTGTACCAGCCACTCTGCATAGTTTTGTATCACCAACGACCTTGCTGAAAGTACATTATATGGATTTCTGTGGGCCACTCAAAAGAGTCTGAAGTCCATGCTCTAGACTGACTGAGATATTCATCCTACTTGGGTGACTGCAGGGCCACTAAAAAGTGTCTGAAGTCCATGCTCTGAACTGACTGAGATATTCATCCTACTTGGGTGGCTGCAGAGCAGCTGTGCAACCACCAGTGCAGCTTTCATTGTGAGACAACAGACAGAAAGTGACGTGCCTGAGTTTATATTGTTACAGATGCAAGTAACGTTTAATAGTCTTATCAGCTTCTCAGTTGGTTTGAATTGATACAACTTCAATGTTCACACTCTGTGGATCCAGCCCTTCAAAATCAATGTAGGTGCCAAAAGTGACAATGGAGCAGCTGGAGCACACTGTTATCTACACAGCAGCAAGAGCAATGAGCCATGGAGATGACCTTATACCTCTCATCAATGCATAACGGTTCTCTGCTTCATTAGAGTTGGTGATAATAAACATGGTATGACACTTATCTCACTATCTTCCTTATGTCTTCTTCCATTAAAAACAAAACAAAAACAAACAAAACCCCCAAACACAAATAAACAAACTAAAACCTACCTACCAACCAACCAACTAAACAAACACAACCAGTGCCACAACTACAGTAAACTGATGTTTTATGACAGTGGCACCTGAATGTTGGTAACTGAACTGCAAGCAGATGCTTCTGCCATGGAACAGAAAACATCTATAATGAATTTTATGCATCTTCATCTCACTGTATAATTAAATCAACAATTTAGAAATGAAAAGCTTTGCATGTCCTTAGCAATTCCCTGTGCTCTAGCAGAAGGAACCATTACTAATCCCCTGAGTTACAAAAGTTATTCTACTGAAATCTGCCAGAGCAGCCATATCTTCCCAGCAAAGGAAATTGATACCTAATTGAAAATGAACAAAGAAAATAGAAACCCTACTCTGTGAATGGAAACAAAAGTCAGTAACTATATTCTACTTTATTACAAGTTACATGTTGCCCTTGAATAAATTCAAGTAAAATGCAAGATAATTTTCTAGAAATCTAAAATATTTGAGTGGTTAAAATCTTTATTTTTTATTTTTTTGTCTGAATTTTTGTAAAAATTGTATGTAGTTTAAGATTATGTGTTATTGTATAAAATTGCAACTTTAATCCAAAAAAACCCAGTATAACAGCAGTTCTTCTGTGAAGTTGTATGCACCATTGAAAGTGCTCCTGTCAATATTTTAATTTCAGTAAGACTGAATAAGAAAAAAACAAAACCCAAACATGTTATTCTAAGCAGATGGTTGTCATGGGCTGCACATGACAACTAAGAGTTACTATACAAGTTTATGCAACTTGATATACTGTAAGCAGTTCCTGAAATTAAATGCTGATTGAAATAATCCTTGGGCAACACTTCAGCAAAATAATTCATTTTTATTATTTCCTTGGTTTTCAGAGTGTTTTTTAACATTTCTAGATACATGACAAATAGACAGTGTCCGGATCAGGATTGATGGCTCCTGCAGTAAATTCACTGTGTTCCCATCTTTTTACTAAGTGTGGAAAACAAGCAGTCCCTACTCCACAGCAGGACTGCTGCAAGCATTCCCTCAGGCTTGACAACAGAAATTATAGTGTTGAAAATAAAATTATAAAGAAAAGCAAGAAGAAATGGCTTTCTGAAATTTAACATAAATATAAGGCATTGCCAGTTTTCATCCCCATTTACTTTCTGAATACCAGGAATTGTTCCAGAAACAGTTCTGTTAAGGTTTCATAGAGGTCACATACATGGCCACATATGGAGACAATCTGCCTTCCAAATGCATACATCAGCTTTCAAGCAATTTAAGTAATTGTTTTACTCACAAGAAGGCAAGTGAACTTGGGTGAAAAGCCGTGTAGTAGCCCTTAGAAGACTTTGTCCAATTATTTAAAAGAACTACATAAAACATTGCTTAGACTATCTAATATTCTGTCATATTGTCTTTCTTCAACTCCTTCTGTCTCCATGTTTTACCTTTCAGTCCTCAAATGAATCATTTGTCACTGTTTGGTTTTCTTTAAAATCCTTATGAAAAATTACAGACCCCTTATAGTTTATAACTAGCATGTACCCGAGTGTGTTAGGGACTGACCCTAAGAAGGTATGCAGACACTGAATTGGGAACTGCTGTAACTTCCAGCAACTGTCCAAGGGCTAACTAAAAAATAGTCATCCACTCATTAAAGCGTGCAGTTAGTACCAGTCACTATGTGATACCCATGCAGGAATAATAGTACCTATTGTGATTCTGAACAAATTATCTGCTCCTGATCTAAGGAAAGGAAACCCTTTGTGTAGGTTTACACTGATAGACTAGTTGGAATTTTATTTTTCCTTTACTTACAAAGAAAGACATTATGGGTTTTTTTAATGTTATATTTTGAAGAGATCACTGTATAAATTATTTCACTTGGAAGGATCTTATGAAATTGCAGACCTTACAGTTTGGGTTTTATTATTATTATTATTATTATTATTATTTTTGTCCTTAATTGGCAGCTGATTCCCTTGGTTTTCATCCATACTTCTTGATTTTTCTCTACAAGTTTTGTTTTGGTGGGTTGGTTTGGGTTTGGTTTTTTTGTTCGGGTTTTTTTTGTTTTTTTTTCAATTTCCTATCCTAAAGAATAAAATCTTCTAAAACTAAACATAGGTATAACTACTTTGATATGCAGGACTAGTTTTCCAGATGACCTAAATCTTTCCAAGCCACACATCTTTCATACGGATCGTGTTCTCTTCCCAGGGAGGTACTCCAATGCACAGGGCTAGAGCTGCCTGACCTGCTCCCTATCTAGGGCTGATAAGACAAATGTTACAACCCTGAGTAGCCCACAGGATCCACAGTGGCCCATCTGTAACATCCCGAAAGTAGTAATGGAGTTAGCAAAGAAGACGAAACGTGAGAAAAGGCCTGGAGATTAGAGTCTGTGCTTCAGAATGTTAATAAAAACATAAAAATACGTTTTTGCATGCCTTTACACAGAGATAGAAAATCCAAAACCTCTATTGATCATTGAAAGAGACAAGCACGTGGGTCACACATAAATCATAGAATCATAGGATGGATTATATTAGAATGGACATTTAAATGTCATCTTGCCTAACCCCTCCAGACAAGGGTAGGGGCATCTTCAACTACATCAGGTAATTCAAAGCCCCATCTGACCTATCTTGAATGTTTCCAAGGATGGCACATTCAACACCTCTGTGGAAAACCACTTCCAGTGTCTCACCATCCTCATTTTAAAAAGCTTCTTCCTCACATCTAATCTAGACCTATATTCTTTTAATTTGAAACTACTGCCCCCTGTCCTGTTTCAACAGCCTCTGCCATAAAGTCTATCCTCATCTTTCTTATAAGCCCCCTTTAAGTACTGAAAAGTCACACTAAGGTCTCCCCAGAGCCTTCTCTTCTCCATGTTGCACAAACCCAAATCTCTCAACCCTTTCTCATAAGAGAGATGTTCCATCTCTCTGACCATTTTTGCAGCCCTCCCCTGGACCTGCTCCCACACCCCCACATATTCCCTGTGCTTAGGACCCCAGATCTGGATGCAGTAGTCCAGATGGGGGTCTCACCAGGGTGGAGTAGAGGTTCAGAATCCCCTCCCCTTACCAGGTGGACACTTTCTTTTTAGGCAGCCCAGGATAATATTGCCTTTCTGGGCCTAAGTGCCCATTGTTGGCTCATGTCCAACCTCTCATTCACCAAGTCCTTCTCAGCAGGGCTGCTCCCAGTCTGTGTATCCCCCAGCCTGTATTGGTACCAGGTGTTGCTCCAACCCAGGTGCATCACTTTGCACCATGAAGTTCTCATGAGCCCACTTCTTCAGTCGTTACATTCCCTCCAGACAGCCTCACATCCTTCAGGTGTGGCAACTGTACCACAACTGACCTGGTGGTGTCTGCAAATTTGCTAAGGATGCACTTGATCCCTTTGTTTGAATTATTGATGAACACGTTAAAGAGTACTGGCCCCAGTATGGAACCCTGAGGGACACTACTCATTACCAAACTCTATGCAGACATTGAGCAGTTGACCACTATCTTATGAATATGACCATCAAACTAATTCTTTTTCCATCAAACAGTCCGCCCATTGAACCCTTCTCTCTCCAGCTTAGACATAAGGATATTATGGGAAGCCATATCAAAGGCTTTACAGATGACCAAATAAATGACATCTGTAACCCTTTTCTTGCCCACTGATGCAGTCACTCCATCACAGAAAGCCACTACACTGGTCAGGCAGGATTTGTACTTGATGAAGCCATTTTGGTTGTCTCAAATCTTCTCCCTGTCCTTCATGGGCCTTAGCAGTGTTTCTAGGAGGATCTATTCTATGATCTTCACAGGTACAAAGGTGATGCAGACAGGTCAGTAATTTCCTGAGTCTTCCTTTCAAGCCTTTTTAAAGATGGGTCCCATGTTTCCATTTTTTCAGTTACTGTGCACTTCACCTAACTGACATGACATTTCAAATATCATGGGAGGACTTTTGCTCCCCCAGTCCCCATTTGCAGTTCATCCACTTGAGAGGTGAGGAAAAAAAAGACTGACAGTGAAGACCAAGGCAAAAAATTTGCTGAGTAACTCAGCCTTCTCCTTGTCTGTAGTTACCAGTTTCACAGCCTTGTTTATTGGGTGGGTAAATTTTCTTAGCCTTCCTTTTCTGACATATCCCTTCTTGTCATTCTTTGCATCACTTGTCAACTTCAGATCCGCCTGCACCTTGGCCTTCCTGACCCCATTTCTACCCAATCGGACAGTCTTTTATTTTTTCCCAAATATCTGTCCCCGCTTCCACTGTCTATTTCCTTCTTGGCCTTTAGTTTAATGAGCAGTTATGGACTCATCAATGCCAGTTTCTCACCTTCCCTGGCCAATTTCTTGCTCCTAGGGATCACGATCTCATGTGCTCTATGAAAAGCATCCTTACAGATATCCCAGCTCTGTTCTGCTCTCTTGTCCCCAAAGGCAATTTTCCAGAGGGTTCTAACGACTAACTCCTTGAAGAGCCAAAAGTGTACTTTCCTAAAATTCAGGGTCCTGACTTTACTTTTCACCTGACCCATATCCCTCAGGGCTGCAAACTCCACCAGTGGATGATCACTGCTGCACAGGCCGCCTTCAATATTGATGTCACGAATTAGCTCACCTGCAGAGGTGACCATCAGGTCCAGTATGCTATTGTCACTGGTAGGACTACTACCTGACTTAAGAAGTTATCCTTCAAGTGTTCCATGAGTCTCCTGGATTGCCTACAGCTTGCTGTGTTACTTTCCCAACAGATGTGGGGTGTTTGTGATCCCACAGCACGACAGGAAGCTACAAGTGCTATGTCACCTGTAGCTGGAGAAACATGACCTCATCAACAGTCTCCCCTTGATCAGGGGGCTGTAGTGAACCAACCACAAGGTTTCCTTTTTGCCTCTGTCTCTAATTCTTACCCATAATTTTTCAACCTGCTCAGGGCTGTTTTTCAAAGACAGCTCTGCACAATCTCCTCCACTCTTGATGTAAAGGGCAACTTCTCTCTTCCTTCCTCTTCTGTCCTTCCAGAACAGCCTGTAGCCACCAATAGCCACAATCCAGTTAAGTTTCAGTAACAGCAACTAAGTCATAGCATGATGCCTTCCAGTTCCTTCTGCTTGTTGTCCATACTGTATGCAATGAATGAAATAAGTCAAATGTTTCCCTTAAGGCTTTCCTCAATCTTTTCTATCTTCTTACCTGTTTCTTAGACTCATTTATGGTGTGAGTAGGGCATGAATCTCTGCAAATTATACAAGACAGAGCTTCTCATTCTCAGTAGTGCTCAGAGTGCTGGACTGACTGAATAAAGTGTTTAAACATAGAATGAATGCAACTGCTAGAACCAAAAGTGGTTTAGTCAAGAATAGTTCAGAAATATATCCACTGCATTCTGCCCTGCACAGCTGTGCACTCTTCACCTAATGCAATTGTTCCGTTTCAATACTTGTGTTCCTCTTGTGCATACACACAATAAACTCAAGTAGCACAATTATTGAGAAAAAAAATAGTGAAATATATACTGCACAAGGAAACAAATTTTAGGAAATTCACATCAGATGATGTGACTTTTTATTTTTTTTATTTTTTTTAATTTTATTTTTGTGCCCTTTTTTTGTTTTAAAATATTTTATATGTGGTAAAAGCAATAATCTAGATATGAATGAGCTTTCTATTTGCCTTATGGAATATTTCCAAAAAGTAATTGTATTTGTCTGTTGTTTTGTGTATGGCACAGTTTCCTTGACTGCCTTGAACTGTTTAAATAGCTGGATAAATTTGTAAATATCAGCTTCAGTGTGTACTAATGTGGAAGACTTTTGGTCTGAAGACACCTTTGGCCTGGGAAGGATGCAGCTGTGAGCATGGGAAAGTGGAGAAAAACAAGTCTATGGCCTTGCA
>JAXCLP010000235.1:0-16975 GCA_035584035.1 Lepidocolaptes lacrymiger | reverse complement strand
CACTCCCAGGGATCCAGGGGCAGCCACAGCTTCTCTGGGCACCCTGTGCCAGGGCCTGCCCACCCTCCCAGCCAGAAATCCCTTCCCACCCATCCCTGCCCTCTGGCAGTGGGAAGCCGTTCCCTGTGTCCTGTCCCTTCATCCATGTCCCAGGTCCCTCCCCAGCTCTCTCTGTAGGTCCCCCCACAACCATTTCCCGTGAACAGCCGGGATTTCACCTCGGGAAGTATTTTATGGAAAGGAAGGGCTGTGCAGTTTGTGATGGGGCTTTCTGTTCCAGCAGACTGTGAAACGCCAGAGTCCCAGAGAGATAAAAGTGATGTTCAGGTCATCAGGAAGCTATTTCAGCTGTTTTCAAATGGCCTTTGAAGGACCCAAGGGATGCTCAGAGGTGACTAGAGGATGTAAGAGGGTATTTTCTAACCCATAATATACTAGTCAATATAATAGTGACATTGGGACTTGCAAGAGCCTGTATTTTATACTAAGCCTCCCACGACACCCAACCTCTCTCTGGGCTTCAAAACCCATCCAAGGCTCTGAAAGTTCCCTTTTAATTTTGCCTGCAATCCTCCTGGAAGGTCTCTGGTTCTATTAATGGCTCTCATCTATCATTTAAGCACAGAGCCCCTTTCTATCAGGCCTGTGATCAGGGAGTAAATGATCCTGACAAAACAACTTTGTTTTTATGGCTTTCTAATCATTTTGTTATTATGGAGTTCTGGTTGCAGTGATAACTCTGTGATTTACAAGCTGTTGTTCTGGTTGGAGGATATTGCTGTAAGTGCCACCAACAAATGGAATATTTATGGTGGTGTGTCCGTATCCACACACAGAATTTTAGGTAGGTGTTTTATGAATGAATGTCACCTGCTAAGAATGGACCTTTCCTAAGGAATCACAGAGGTTGGAAAAGACTTTTGAGGGTGAGTCCAACCTTTCACTGATCACCACCTTAGCCCCACCAAGTGAACACCTCCAAGGACAGAGCCTCCATCACCTCCTGGACAGCTCCTGCCAGTGCCTGACAGCCCTTGCAGTGAAGTTCTTCCTGAATTAATGAATAACAAATTAATTCCATTGGGACAATCAGCCTTCCTTACCCTGGCATGGTGAGCAGGCCTGGAGAATTTGGGATGGAAGTGCCAATGTGATCCCACAAACCCTCGATGGGCTGAGCTTGGTGTGGCAGTGACCACTCTGGAGCATCTCCATGATGGTCACAGACACTCCAGTGCTGGAAAAATCACAGCATGGTCTGGGAAACAAAAGAAAGACTGTGATAAAGCCATCAGAGATTCAAGCTGAGCCCAGCTCAGGTGCTTCTGGATCATATATCCGAGAGGCACTGGTGATATCTGTATTATCTGTGACAGCTTTGACTGTTACAAAGATATATAAACTCATCTAAGGATGGTTTACTTATAGAGAAAGATATCCCATAGGAGAGGAAAATGGATTTTGGTTCATGGCAGAATTATTTTAGGGGTCACTGATACAATTTTCTGAGAACTGAAGTTTTCATTGAATAAATAGTTCTGATTCTCAAACTCTGTGCCACTGAAAATACCTCTTAAATACTGTTTGTTATCCTGCATTTTATTAATTATACAAATACTGGAGACCACATAGAGCCCTTTTTTGGCGGCAGTAACACTTTGAGGACTGTCACTAGAGCTGGGAGGTGCTGCTTGCCCACCCAGAGGGATCCGGGGCTCTCTCGTGCCTTCTCCTGGGGGATCCTCCTCTTCTGGGGCCAGCCAGGGATGGGAATAACCAGAATTCCTGGCAGTCTGGCCCTCCGTGGCTCCAGCAGCTCTCAGCCTCTGCTCAAAGGAAGAGGAAGATTCCCTGATGTGCTCAGATCCATCAGGTTTCTTGGCAGCCAAGAGATTTTGGGCCATGGGGCAGCTCTGGGGCACAAAAGAAGTTTCTCTAATTTAAACCTCGGCTTGCAGTGAGTTCTCCCCCTCCTCACTATTCCCCACACTGACCTCCAAGATCTCTTTTTACTTCTGCATTTCCATTCCTGCCCAAACAGCTTCTCCTGACCCAGGGAATCTTTTCCCTAAGCTCCTACTCTGTCTTTTCCAGAGAACAATTCTATTTTTCACTCTCATCTCCTTTATTTCCTCTGCATCCCTTTGAAGTCCGGTTGTGTTTCATTCCATGATCCCTGATTTTAAATAATTCCTGATCTACCTCAATCTAGAGAGGAAACCCACTGGAGAAGCAGTTTCCATAGCAGCTCCAGAGCAGAGGGGCTTAAGACAGAGAGAAAATTGCTGCTGGAACTTCTGGAGGAGGGATACAAATGGAATTAACTCACCATGCAAACAATTCCCCAAACTTTCTCTCAACTGTGCTAGCTTTAATGACACCTGGGCTGGAGCTGGACTGCTGCTCTTGGAAAGGTGATAACTGCTTCCAGAAATTTTCCCCAAATCAGGAAATTGAGGAAATTAGGAAAGAAAACTCCAGCTCTGTGCTAGGAAACAAATCTCTTGGAGAAAAAAAAACACAAAAACCTAACAATCAGAAAGACTATTTGTTTCATGAATAGTCTTTCACCGCTGTTTTATTACTGCAGACTATGACAGCTACAAGGTTTCTATCCAAAACTTCTCTAAGGCAGATAAATATCCTGTTAACCCAGTCCTACCTCCCAGAACTGCATTTTAAAGTCACCCTGGAGGCCAGAACTCACCCAGTTGTCTCTGCAGTTTCTACTCGCTTATGAACCTCTGTCCAAAAAACAAACAAAAATACAAAAACAAAACCAAAAGAAAAACCAAACCAAAATAACAACAAAAAAGAAACAAAACAAAACAACCCAAAAGAGTCTTTCCACTCCGGGCTTTTGTGGCTTCAACACAGACCAGACCTTTTGGCAGGAAAGGTGTTGCAAGGGGAATTTGGAGAGGCAGAAGGGGAATGTTTGTTACAGACAGAGTGACATTTGATGTTTTAACGTGAATCCTGCTGTAGTTTCCTGGTAAGTGAGTACAGAACATCTCAATCATGATTAACCTCATCATTAAAATCCCCTGACTAATTGGCTAAAGTGAAGGCATCTCCACCCCAGCTGAGCTGGCCACAAGTCTGGCCGTGCCCATCTCTCTCCCCCAGCCCCTTGTGGGGAGAGGCCACCCCAATGTCCCTCCCATCCAGTCCCTCCCTCCTGCCAGCTCTGGCCCCTGATGTGCAGAGGCAGGAGAGACACAGGGCCACTTGGCTGGTGACCCCCAGCACTCTGGCAGGGACAGGGGTGCCCATCCTGTCCCCTTCACATGCTCCAAAGCAGCTGGCAGTGCCCACACACTTCACTATTCCAATATTTCTCTGTTATTAATTTGTACTTTCCTGCCAGGAGCTCCACATGCCATCCCAACAAAGATCATTTTGGAGAACAGAAAGCTCATCCCTCACTCAACAGATTTGCAGCAATTAAATCTCTTACCACTGACATTTATTTTACATTTCTTACCTGAGGAAATTACTTCTTTGACCAAAGGAGCACCCGCTGTCTTCTCAGATGGCCCTGGAATGGAAGGGAGAACATGTTGTTTAACTCATAAAGAAAGAAACCATAATATGTATTCATTCTTTACTGAGAGGTTGCATTTCCCAGCACCCAGGTCCCCATCTCTCAGGGATGTGTCCAGGTGGGTTTGAGCATCTCCAAGGATGGAGGTCCTGCAGCCTCTCAGTGTCCATCCCTGGGTTTGTGAGCTGAAGAGCCTTAAAGAACTCACAGGGGGCTCCAAGGACTGAGTGGATTCACCCTCAACAGCAAACTGTGGGATGTGTCATCACCCCACAACTTCCCACCCCACATCAGCTCCATTCCTAAAAGACTACAAATCTCCAGGGGTTTTTAATGGTGGTAAAATCCTGATATTTCTGTGCCTGCATCCACCTCTGTCCTGTCCCTGGAACCAGCTCTGCCTTTCCAACCCAAACTAAACCAAGATGTGACAAGAATTCATTTCCCAGAGCACAGCTCCCAAATCTCCTGTCCTCCATTCCCCCCTTTCCCATGATCACCACTGAACATTTCATCAGTGCCCAGGCTCTGATGTTCCTTTTTTTTTTAAAGTATAAATCATTCCCTCTGTACTTCCACAACTCAGAAATAACAGGAACCATATGCTGGTTTCTGGTTCTCCCTTCAATTTTCAAATTACTTCTAAATTGTGACCTTGACTACCAAGATTTTGCCTAAAGCAAGGTTTTATTGCCATGTTATCAACTCCAGAAAATAAACCCCTCACATTATAAAAGGAAACAGACCTTTAATTAACAGTAATGGTAGTTCTGGGGACCATTATCACACATTTTAGCTACACTAAAAAGCTTTTAAGGGAGTTGACAGCAAGTTCAGCCCTTGTTTCTCCCTCCTTCCCAGCACCCAGGCTGGAGGAAGGAGGAAAGCTCTGAGCTCCCTCTGTAAAAGGGAAATGTGGAACATCTCAGCCCCTTGAGCAGGAGTTCTGTACTGGAGCCAACCTGAGCAGATCATTTGGGCAGTAGGACTTTTTTCCCCACTGGTTTTTGGCTTTTTAAACTACCCCCTCCCCAGCAGGATTGGGAAGAGATCACTGCAGGCCACTCAGTCCAACCCAATTCCTGCATTTCACAACAGAAATTGTCTCAAAGTGCTTCCTGCAGAGAATAACAGCTCTTATCCACTTTAACATTAAAAAAAAAAAAAAGAAAAATCCAATCATTATTTGTTTTGCTTATATCCAACTGCATCCCTGGGCTCTGGGTACCACCCCACCTCTTCCCACCTACATTGTTCCTCCAGGCATCATTCAGCAGAGGTTAAACCACCAAAACACAGGAAAACCCAAATTTGCCCCCGATGGCAAAGCCTTTTCTGAATTTCTTATTCTATCATCAAGATGGTTAATATGCAAATTAGAACTTGTGCCAAGGCTTTTGCAGCCCCAGTTCCATGGCAGGAAATGTATTTCCATGCTGAACCCAACTGGTGGGATGGGAATTGCAGCTCAGTCTCAGCATTTAATTGGACACAGTAAATTTAATGAATAAAAAGGACTAAAAAGGCATCACAACAGCCACATTTAGCACATAAAAATTAGCATCCTGTGGAAAGAGAAACTGCTGGGAAGGGCTCTGCTAATGGAAAAATGCTCACAAATGAGCCAATGGAACAGCACAGGCCAAAGGAGACATCAAGGAACATAAAACAAGCGTTTAGCTTTGTGTCTCATTATCTGCACTGAGGATGAAGCAGGAATATTTGCAGACACGAGGGAACTGAACCTTCCTTTGGAGAGCCCATAATCTACAGGGTTATGAACTGGGCCCCCTCTGGAGCCACATCATCTGCAGACTCATCCTGGGGTCTCGTAAGGCCCCCCAGGTTTGGGGGGACCCCCCTGCCCTGCTCCAGGGACTCCAAGGACTGCACCTTGTTGGGGCCATTTTTCCACATGCTGATGCATAACTGGAAACAGAAATATTTAATGGCCAAACCCGTTAAATCTGATTTTGGTCCAAACTAATTTCTTCTGGCCCACAGGTGAGCAGTTCTTCACTAAGAAATAATAGGAAAAGACCACGAGAGAGTGAATAAAGGTCTGGTCTTCTCTTTCCCACGTTTTCCTGGCTCCTTCATCACAGGAGGAGGACCCTGAGATTCCTCTCTTCATCAAGATTTTGGACTCCCAAGGTATGGTCAGATCTTCCAGGGAGTGAATTCTGGCTGAGATTGATTCAAAATTATTGATACCCCATCCCTGGAAGTGTCCAAGGCCAGGTTGGACAGGGCTTGGAACAGCCTGGGCTAGTGGTTTGCCCAGGTTCCCCCATGCTAAGTTATAATTATTATTAGGGTACTTTTCTAATCAACTGATCAAATAATTTCCCCAATAATTCCAGTTGCTGAAGGGATTTTGGCCTGAATTGCCTTGGTGGTCCCAGATGTCACAGCCCTGTTCTTTGCCACATGACAGGACACAGGTAATGAGACCCTCACCTTTCAGGGTTGATCTCTCTCTTATTGCTGCCAGCAGAGGAAGAAATATCAGCCACAATTTATTTTCTTAATCTGCATCAAAACCTTCCAAAACAAAAAGAAAGAAATTAGATTTTGAGCACTCAGAGCTCGCTCCGATGTCGATAAGGAGCCAACCCCTGCTAGTCTGGAAATGAATGTTTTCATTCTCCAGCAACCCCAGCACCTCGGCTGGGAAAAATACCAGCTGCATTAATATAAAACACAGCATTTGACCAGAAGGAAAGCATTTCAATATTCTGCAGGGAAGCCTCTCAAAGGGCACGCTGCGATAAAATATAGATATGGTTAAAAAGGAATTGTGCTTGAACGTGTTAACCAGGAACAGGCAAATCAATAGCAGCAATTGGAGTTTGCAACCAGCAGGAAAGCCCTGGCTGGGGAACATTCCGGATGCACCACTTGGTGCTCCTGGAGCTTCATTAGGGGCTCGTGTGTGCTGGGTTTGAGGGGATAGAAAAGAGAGAATTCCAAATGGATGCTGAGAATCCAGAGCTGTGCCGGCTCTTTGATCAGCCTCTCCTAACCCAAAGCAGCTCAACAACATTTTTGAAGGTAAACACCACACCAGACCACAAACATTTATTTTTTTTTTATCTTTGTAACTTAATGCCACCTCATTTTACCACTGCTCATAACTGCACATGTAAAGATACTACTTTTCATATTGTGGACTCAATGATCTTACAGGTTTTTCCCAACCTAAATCATTCTGTGATTCCCTTTTTTTATTATTATTATTTTTAACCAGTTAAAGAGTTTATAAATATTTTTCTTTTTGATTCAGAACAGCAAAATATTTTTATCTTGAGTATATTTCAGGTATTCCATTGCAACAAGAAATTATCAGCTGCTTTCCATCTTTTTGAGCCCTGTCACTTAAAGCAAAGAGATGTTCTTCCTGGGAACCACTGGCTGTCCTCCTGCTGCATGGAATCATGGAATTGCAGAATGGTCTGGGCTGGAAGGACCTCAAATCCCACCCAGTGCCACCCGTGCCATGGGCAGGGACACCTCCCACCAGCCCAGGGTGCTCCTAGCCCCGTCCAGCCTGGCCTGGGACACTCCCAGTTGCTCTGGGTGACAATGAAAGCACCAAGGATGAATTTCCAAAGTAAGAGCCCCCAGCTCTCTCCGGCTTCTCCTGCAGCATCGCTCAGTAGAGCTCTTTGTTGCACAATCCTGCCACTACCCACAGCCCTATGAATCAAACATAATGAGCTTTATTCTGAAATGAAACAGGTGCTTTTCACTTTATTGCTTCCTGGCCTCCCCTGCTATGGAATCTGACACGGGAGAAGTTTGATTTATTCTGTGCTCAGGAATTATTCCCCTACAATAAGCACCAGTGCAGAGTGCTCTGTTGGAGGCTCTGTTACCATCCAGGCTCCTCAGCATCTGCCTGATCAACGCATCCAGGCCCTGGAGAGATAAATAATTGATAGGAAACGACTCATTTTTCATCTTCACAGCTTCTTAAAATCCTTTTTTAAGGTACATCAGAGCATTCCTAGGATGGCACAGTGCTAAAAGGAGGCAAGTTTTGTTCAGGCAACTCAGTAATCAGCAAAAAAATGGCAAAAAAATGGAGCACAGTGGATGTTTGATGGGTGCTTAGCAACATGGCCAAAGCTGCTGCTGCTTATCATCATCCTTATTATTATTATTATATTTTTCAGAATTACTGTGGACATTAACAAAGCAGGAAATTGAGTATTAAGTCTATTTGCCCAATGAGGAAATTACTTGCAAAACCCTTTATTGAGGGCAAATACTGTCAAGTAGAGCACAGCATGAGTACCAAGACATATAAGGGATGCAGCAAGAGCAGGTGTTCTGGTTTGGGGGCAAAACTGAGGTTCTGGAAGACACTCAAAAACATGGAAAATTGAAAAAAAAAATCAAAAAATGGTACAGTTTTCTTTTCCTGATTTTCTATTCCCTTTTCTCCTTTGATGTTCTCATCTCTGGTTAGTAAGTCTCAGGGAAAATATAAAATTAAATAAAAGCAAAAAGGAACAGCAAAGCACCAAACACACCCCCATTCCCCCAGTGGAAAAAATAAATGAAAAAATAATAAGAAGAAAAGCAATGAAAAGTAAGTTAGAAAGGTAAAAGAAGAGGTGAGAGAATAGGTGAGAGGAGATCATGGGGGAGAGAAACAGAAAGCAGAGGCTGATCAGGGGTAGTTTTAAGAAGAACAAGAACAGCAGTGCTGTACAAAGGATCAACCAGACTCTGGCACTTCAGATCAGCCTCCCCTTCAGAGAGACTTCAGAAACGCTGCCATTAGCAATTCACTGTGTGCTCTGCAGGCAGGTTAATTACAGCCCCAGCTCCCCAGCAAGGGCTCGCTGCTCCATCCCCCGAGCCTGGCCCTGCTCCCACCACCCTTCTCTGAGCATCCTGCACAGGAGGGACTCACCCCACACCCACAGCAGCCTCCCGTGCCCTGGGACAGCACAGCATCCAGCTCAGGCTCTGCCTCTCTTCTGTCACATGGAAGAGGTTTATCCTAGGAAGGTGGTAACACCTAACTGGGGGGAAAGGGCAGCTGTGTCACCAAAATCACAGAGTCACCCACTGGGGCAGGGTGGAGGGGACCGGGGAGTGACCCAGCCCAACCTCCTGCCCCGGCTGGGTCATCCCAGAGCGTGTCCCCCAGGGCTGTGTCCAGAGGGCTTTTGGATTTCTCCAGGGAAGGAGATTCCCCAAGATCCTGGGGCAGTCTGGCTCCTTGGGTGATAATTAATAGCCATGATTTGAATCTCACCTTTCCATCCCAACACACACCTTGCCAAATAGCCTGATCTGATCCACCTTGGGCATCACAATTCCTTGGCAACCTCCTCCTGTTTCTCTTGTCATTCTGCTCCCACTTCAGTGTTTTCCCCAAGTTCTTCCTGCTGCTGGGAGGCACATCAGGGGCTGCTGGAGAGCCCCAGATCTCAAGCTGACAGGAGGAATATTGCCTCTGGATTGCTGCTTTGAGTTGCTGCTCCTCTGACACATCCCCACACCACCACTCTTATCCTGGAGCTCTCAGCTCTCTCCAAGGACTCCCAGCCCAGCAGGTATTCCCTGCACAGGCGTTTCTCTCTGCTCTGTGCTGGGTGTTTCTGAGCAGAATGGATGCAGAAGGGTCAAATCCCTCCTGCCAGGCCCTGGTTGCAGCCACACTCTCCTCCCACAGCCCTTCCAGAGCTCCCCGGTGAGGAGGAGGATGAGGATGCACAGACAGGTGAGGACATTGTTGCTTATGACTCTGCCCTTCTCCACCCAGATCATTAAGATGCCTTGTCCCTGAAGCCCTGGAGATCTTCAGCAGCTTCCAAGGGAGGCCCTGAGAGCAGAAATAAATGAGCAACACCCAAAGTCTCCAAACTCATCACTAGAGGATTCTCCCATCATTCACCTGGCACTCAGTTCCTTCACTTACCTTTCCCAAAACTTCAGGAAGTCCATCAGGATGAACTTCTCCCTGGCAAGGGTGGTCAGGCCTTGGCAGGGGCTGCCCAGGGAGGGTTGGAGTGCCCAGCCCTGGAGGTGCCCAAGGCAGGACTGGCTGTGGCACTCAGAGCTCTGGGCTGGGGGACAAGGTGGGCATCGGGCACAGGGTGGGCTCTGTGGTCTTGGGGGGTTTATATCAGGAATTCGGTGTAAATGCCCAGAGATGTCAGGAATTCTGGCAATTCCCCGTGCCACTTTCCCTCAACACAGAAACAATGTCATTCTGCACTAGAAATTAAAATCAATTAAGGGCCAGCAGAGCGTGAGGCGTTTTTGTGTGCTCTTGAATTTAGAGGGCTTAGGCCTTCTGAGCAGAAATGAAAAATAAATACAACCGGAATTAAATCTCTCAGCCTATTAGACAAATGAGATTTCTCTCCCTGCTGCAGCTTGTCTGGCCTTTCATCCAGCCCTGTCACAGCCAGCAGCACACCCTGCATGCCTGATGTGCAGTCCCTGCTCAGAGCACACCTGAACCGTGGGAAGGCAAAGCCAGGGACCAGCTCTAGCTTGGAATATTCCTTGGATTTTGATGCTCCTCATCACCTGTTTTCAGCCAAAATGAGGAATCCCACATTTATCAGCTTTATGAATCAGAGCTCCCATGGATAATCTCTTTTGTTCCCACCACACATCTTTCTTCTAAATGGGAAGCTGCTCATCAGTCTCCCTTTAAAATGAGACCTGCTGCTCTCTGTGCTGGAGGAAGAAGGCAGATCACTCCTGAAGGTGCCTTGTAGCCCCTTAGAAAGCCCCAGGAGAAGGGAAGTGAACAGGCTGACAAGTAACCAAAGAACATGTGGAGGAGGTTCCCTGAGCTGAGAGGAATCACAGAGAGACTTCATGATTGTGAAATGAGAGTAAGGCAAAAGAAGAAAGTTAAGCCCTGAAATGAAGATACATCTAGTTAGGATATATTTTAATTTCATTTCCCTGTATTCCAAAGATTAGGAATAGCTGAAGAGCCTTTGATATGAGTGACATGTCCCTCCAGCCAGGAAAAAAGGATGGGAAGGAAATACAAAAGAGTTGGAATCCAAACACAGTGGGGTCAGGCACTCATGGTCTAGAGGTCACCTGCCCCATAGAGAACACCAGTTAAACCAGTGGCACCAGTTGAAATCAGAGCAAGGTTGGCACTGACATGTCCAGATGCCCTTTATCCACCCACCTTTACAGTGTGAATCCACTAAAGGGGGTGAACTCAGGCCCTTCAAAAGGGCCGTGGCACTCAGTGCTCTGGGCTGGGGGACAAGGTGGGCATCGGGCACAGGGTGGGCTCCATGGGCTGGCAGGGCTTTTCCAGCCTTAATTACTCAGTGATTCTCTGATTTTAACATCTTCTCTGCACTGCCATCATGAATAATAACTCCCTGGAGCTGAGAATGGCAACTCAGCCATGCTGAGGACCATTGCCCTCCCAGGACAGTCCCAGGAAGTCAGCTCTCACCATTCCTCCCTCCTTTGACTGTGTCTGTGCTCTGGTGCACTGAGAGCCCCTCCTTTCTGCAGGCACATCTCATCCAGCCTGCTTTGTGCTCTTCTGCATATTTGCAACTGCTCTAATCAGCTCAGTCTATTCTCCTTTAGGCTCCAACGAGATGTACGACATTAATCAGTTGATTGTTATTAACCCAGTTACATTGTAGCTCTGCATAAAGCTGCTCCCTCCCTAAATCCATAGTCTAATCAGGCATTACCACATACATTTAATTATGCCACTTGTGTACTTGGTATTAATCCTCTTATTAAGAGATCGGGGGTTGTGGTTGGAGCCTGAGGAAATTCCAGCAAACCAGGGGTGGGGAGATGTTTATGGGTCAGGACTGGGTGTCTAATAAGGCTGCTTGGTATTGAACATCTCCCAGAAAACCCCAATAAACCTCACAAACCTCCCAGAGGACAGAAAACCACGACCATCTCAGTCACTTCCACATCCAAGCAATTCCCAGACTGAGTCAGGTTGGAAGGGACCACAATGGGTCATCTGGTCCAACCTCCTGCTCCAGCAGGGCCATCCCAAGGCACAGGGACTGTGTCCAGATGGCTCTGGGATGTCCCCAGCCAGGGACACTCCACATCCTCAGTGATGGGATGAGACAGCCCTGAAGGTCCAAACCACTTTGGGATTCCACAAGGACAAGGGTCTGCAGGACAAAATAGAATTCAAAGGATGGGAACCCCCATGCCCCACTGCTCTGTGCTGCTTATTCAGAGCAGGATTCGTGTATCTATTTATATCTGTTTCTCTCTATATAAACCAATATATAGATATATAGCTATATAAATAGATTGACATCTCTCATCCATCCATCTGCCTCTCTTATTTATTTACTTCCCAGGGTTTCTTCATCCTGCAGCAGTCCAGGTCTAGCAGAGATTCCACAATGAGCCACCACAGTGAAACATTTCCCTTTGCTCACCTGTCCAGGTATTTGTATGGAATCTCTTGCAGCCACTCTGTTCCTGGGCCCTGGAATCCTGCAAACACGAGACATGATGCCCATGGATAATTTAATGGGATGAACGACTCACCCATCAGTTAAAATTAAACCCACTAAACTCTGGCATGAAATCAATAGCCCACAAAAATAAACAGCATCCTGGGAAGCAGAGGCTTTGCCACTGGATTTGCCAGGATTGCCTGTGAGCACAGAGCTGCTCCCGAGCGGGTCTGCTTGGAAAATACATAATTGTAGTAATTAGCCCATTATTTGCAGAATTGTTGTAAACATGTGAATAATTAATCAGTATCTACAGTGTGTAATGTGCCCATGGTCAATGCAGCACATATTAAAATGCATTAATGATTCCAGGACAGTTCATGTGGATATTGCAAGTCCTTTTTCCAAATATAGCAGATTTTTGTTGTATTTTTCTGGGCTTGCAGTAACTGCATTTTTAGCCAAAAAAAAAAAAAAAAAAAAGAAAGAAAAAAATAAAAAAAAAAAAAAAAAAAAAAAAATATAAAGATAATTTCTCTGTAAACTACATTTTAATGCATCACTGTGCATTTTCCTAAAGTCATTTTTTTGGGACTAAACATGTCTGGTAGCAAAATTATTTGTTATCAGAATCCGCACCGTGAAAAGTCTGATTAGACCTGCAGGTAATAAAATGAAAAATAAAATATTTAAAGCAGATGCTAACAAAACAGGCTGCTCCCATAAATGATCTTTGTGGGATGTCTACAGTGAAAAAAAAAATTAAAAAAAGAAATATAAAATTGGGCTGACGGTTTAAATGTATTTTCCCTTCCCCCTGTGGGATGGGGAATAAAATCCATAAATCCATCACTGCGTTACGGCTGTTGGTGCCAAAATCCTGCAACCAGCTGTGCAGGTTTTAAGCCAGGCTTTTCTAAGCAACCACAAAATTAATTTGGGCTTTTCACAAGTGCAAAAAGAAGCATTAAAAAAAGGTTTCTTTAGTTCAAAGCATCTATTCCCAAGGGGTGGGACAAGAGGCAAGGGGCAGGAGCTGGGGCACTGGGACATCCCTCTGGAGGTGACCTGTGCCAGGACCTGCCCACCCTCCAACTGGGAGGAATTGCTTCCCAATATCCCATTTAAACCTGCCCTCTGGCAGTGGGAAGCACCCCTTGTCCCCTCCAGAACTCCCCCAGCCTGGGGGCCTGGAGACACAAATCTCTCCAGCTCCAGTAAAAAGGATAGAAAATTCATCCCAGAAGGACACAGGGGGTTACTCAGCCAATTTATTCCCATGGTCCTGGAAAATCTTGTAGCAAAGACAAGTGTTTTTATGTTGGACACAAAGAGACACAAAGAAACCCTCAGGTCTAGAAAGGATATTTCCCTCTCACCACTGGCTCAGCCCAACCTGTCAACTCGGTTTTGGCAGATCCCACTCTGGCTGGGAAAATCTTATTACAGAGATAAGGATGGGATTTTGCAAAGCTCTCGGGAAGGAAAAGGTTGGGAGATGCTGGAACTGAAAACTCTGCTCAGAAGAGGGGGGAAAATAACCTTTGGAGCTGTGAGGAGACATCCCCTAACAGGCTGTCCTTTTGAGGGAAGGAAGTAAATAAAAAGGTGGATGTAATAAATGATTTCTGTTCTTAGAACACAGAATTGTTTTGGGGAAAAGAGAGCAAGGACAAGGGTGGGAGTGACTCGTGTTTTCCTCCAAACATCTGCAGCAGTTCTGGCCATGGGAGGGATGAAGGTCCAGGCTGTGCTGCTGGGGAAAGTATAGCCTCTGCTTCCCAGGGAGGGACTTCCACATTGCCTCAGGAATAACAGGTGGGAAAAGGGGGAAAAAGGGGGAAAAGGAGGAAAAGGGGAGGAAAGAGTGATAAGGGGGGAAAATGGGAAAAGGGGGAAACAAGGGTGGAAAATGGGAGAAAAAGGGGAGAAAGGTAGAGAAGAAAAAAATATATTAATTTATTGAAAAAACAGGTCTTTATTTAGGACTAACAAAAGGCAGTTTTCCAAAAGATCTGTGTGACATTCCCAGAGCCAGCATTTAATGACACACGACTTTCAGCTGCTGGGCAGGTCATCGTTCCTCCCAAAGAACTGGAATTGTGAGTTAGGGAAACCAAATTTCCATTTCGATGCAAGAACAGAATACAAAAGCAGATCTTAAACATTTTAGGGGGAAAAAGATATATATCAGCGGTGTCTCATCAAATTTAGAGATTAAGTGAAAGGGGGACAAGGTCTCTGGTGGGTGTCACATCAGCTCCTGTCAGCAGGGCTGTGTCAGAGTGGGGAATATTTAGTGGAGAAGGAGTTTCAGTCTCCCTGGGGAAATCCAGACTTCACAGTAACGATTTGTAAAGTGGCTTCAGCTCAGGAGGAGCCACCAGGACCATGAGGTGAGGCAGTAAAGGCTGGGATTTTCACATGAGAAATATCCTTACACACAAATTGAGGGTAATAATGACCCCAAATTCAAGCACTGGGAAGTGGCTTTTTTCTACAAGTCATTTTCTTATTATTTTGATTGTTATTATTAAGGTGTAGCAGGGAAAATACAGTTCGGTCTGAAATAGGATTTTCATTACATTCACCAGTTCAATTCCCTTGTAATGTTTAGGGCTAAATCCAGCAAATAGCCAGGAAGTGAAGGGGTTTAAAGCCACTAAATACACTTCCATAAATTCCACAGAAATCTCTAGAGTCTGCTTTCGGATGGAAAGATAAAAGTGTTGCCACACACTTATCATCTGTCTGGGCATGGAAATCAGCAAAGGAGCAGGGAAAGGCACACTTGGTGGATGTCATTCTACGTGAGATGCTGACACATTTTCCAGGAGCCAAACTCCATGCCTTTAATACCTGTAGAGTGGCTCTTTCATGGCACCAGGCTCCAAAAATGCAAACAAAACATCCTTTGCATTCCCTGTTTTGATACAAAAACAAGGGGGTGAAGCAAACTCCAGGTTCTCCAGGACAGGAGCAAACTGGCTATGACCTTCTCCCCTCATCAGAATCCCAGAACTGGTGAGGTTGGAAAAGCCCTCAAAGATTGAGTTCAACCCTCCCCCAGCCCTACCAAGGCCACCACTAACATGTCCCCAAGTGCCACATCCACAGGGCTTTTAAACCCCTCCAGGGCTGGGGATCCACCCTGCCCTGGGCAGCTGTGCCAGGGCTGCAGAGCCCTCTCCATGGAGCAGTTTTCCAGGTGGAAAACTGTTTTCCAGATTCTGACAGAACCAGTGAAAATATTGGGGCTTGAAATGAATGTCACCGAGCCTTCTGCAAGCACCACGTTTCTGACAGGCCCTGTAATTTCCTGGGATATTGTATTTTCCTCTGGCTAGAGAAAGTCCTGCTACATGAACCGATTTGTCCCTGGGAGCATTAATTGTTTAACATCAGATCTTAATGAGCTTTCAGCATCCAAACCAGCAGAATTCTGCCCCCAGCAGAAATAGTCTATTTTCAGGAAACACACTTAGCCAGGAGACAGCTCTGAAGGCCCAAACTGCATTTCCTTCAGCCAGTAATTTCCTGAGCTTTCTGAACACGGTGCACGGGGGATTTTTGTCATTTTCTGCTGGTTCTGCTGTGCTTGGCCACAGCCCTGACATCTCCCACCCACGTGCACACTCTCTGTGCCAACACATCATCCCTGCTCCCTGCACAGGCACCACCAGCAGCTCCAGCACTGCAATTGAATCACAGCTGTTCTCTGTGTGTGCACCAATTCTTTGAGGTATCCTAAAGACCCTAAAAATCGGAATTAATTCCTGTGCTCCATCTGCAAGTCCTCCTCGTGGCTCTGGGGCTGCAAGTGCAGGTCACACCATCAACCTCAGCCAAGTGGTGGGTTAGGGAAATCCAGAGCTCTCTTATTCAGTGGAAAAACCAACAATACAGAGCAACATGTTATGGTTGGACCTGATGATTTTAAAGGTGCTTTCCAACCTTAAAGACTCTCTATAACATCTTTTGTCTTGAGATATCAAGCTACTAAAACACCACCGTTCAGAGAATCATGGAGTGGTTTGGGTTAGAAGGGACATGAAAGCTCATCCCATTCCACCCCCTGCCATGGGCAGGGACACCTCCCACCAGCCCAGGGTGCTCCAAGCCCCATCCAGCCTGGCCTTGGACACTCCCAGGGATCCAGGGGCAGCCACAGCTTCTCTGCCCAACCTGTGCCAGGGCCTGCCCACCCTCCCAACCACCAATTCCTTCCCCATATCCCATCTAACCCTGCCCTCTGGCACTGGGAAACCATTCCCCTTTCCACCCAAAGCCCTGGAAAACCTGAGGTACCTCAGGAATGGCTTTGCAGTGCCTGGCACAAAGCCCTGGTTTAATCAGAGGCTTGGGCAGAGTGGATGAGATGAGGATCGTGGTGACAGTGATTCTCTGCTTCAGCCTCGTGTTCCTGATTCACATTTTGCTGCTCCCAGAGGCCTATTGTGTTTTATTTATGCTTTAAAAATTAAGGTGGAGATTTCACTAATATGAAACAACATCTTTCCCTCCCACCGTGCTGGTTTTCTCTTTCCCTGGTCTCTTTCCCCCCCTTCTTCAGCTGCTTCCACATGCAGATCCAGTTCTTCCCTGGAGCTGGGAAAAACTTTTCAGGTGCAGCTCTTTCGTTTGGCAAAAGCCATTTGGGGCAAGCAAAGCTGTTTAAAAATTCAAATGAGGTTTTCAGATAGTTTTTTAGCTAAGGAATTTGAAAACATTTCCTGAAAGACACAAGTTTGTTCTCAGTAAGACTGGAAATGAATTCTGGATGAAAGTTAAACAAGAGGGGGGGAGGAAAAAAACCTTTTAAGACAAACCATGTTTTGAAAATTATCATTTCAGAGGATGAATTTGTGTTCTATTTGATCTGAAGTTAATGAGGTCTGCTCAGGTATCCAGCTGTCACAGAATCCCAGGATCCCTGAGGCTGGAAAAGCCCTCCCAGCCCCCAGAGCCCCCCCAG
>JAXCLP010000234.1:0-16996 GCA_035584035.1 Lepidocolaptes lacrymiger | reverse complement strand
GCCCTCACAGCTGTCTCTGTACCCTCACAGCTGTACCTGTGCCCTTACAGCTGTATCTGTACCCTCACAGCTGTACCTGTGCCCTCACAGCTGTACCTGTGATATCACAGCCTTATCTGTGCCCTCCCTCCCACCCACCCTCCCTCTTTTCCTCCCTCCCTCCTCCCTCCTGCTCTCACTCCCTCTATTGAAGAGCCAAAAAAATCCAGGGATGTTTTCCGAGGGGTTCAGGAGGTGTTTGCAGAGTCAGTGGGTTGAATGTTTCCTGGGATGGGTTGCTAAATGAAGTTATATGTAATTTAATGGCTTGAACCACGTAGAAGGCATCCCAGTGGAAGCATTGGGAATCACTTTGCCTTCCAAGACTAATTCCCTTCCTCTTTTTCTTAGTCAATTAACACAAGACTCCACTATTAATATTAACCAAAACAAGCCTGCAAGGCCACCTAGTCGGTAAAGAGAGGATGAGAAGGAAATGGTGCTGTTCATCATCTTTCAGAAGGCACCAGATGCTCACCAACCCTGCAGCTCGGAGGGTGGGCTTGTGGCTTGGGTTTGGAATGATTGCGTGCCACTTTGGACCAGTCTGCAGTCTAATTAGAACTGGGTAATTAAAGCGTGAGGCAAACTCTGTGTGGTGCTGACTGGGTGGGTTTGAACCCAGTGGCTGCTTTGGGTGGAACCAAGTCCTTCCAGAAGATTCAGACCTGCTGGGTGGAAAAGGCCAGTCATGGGTTTTTTGGTAGTTTCTAATTATTCCTGTTAATTTCTGGGGCTCTGGGACAGCAACTCCCTCCTCTTGTGGGCACAATGGGAGGCTTTGAATTTCTGGGGCTCAGGGACATCAACGCCCTCCCCTCGTGTGCACAATGGGAGTCTTGGCCTTGTTTTACTGGGAATGGCAACACAGTTTTGTTCCTGATGGGCAAAACCGTTCAGACCTTTGTAACTCGAGGAAGATTTGCTGCAATCCTCCTTTTTATGGGATTTTAATTAGCGAGGGCTCCTTTGCTCTGCTTCTTTGCTTAGTGCAACCACACGTGTCTTCTCTGGTGGCTCCACCTGAACCTCACTAGGCTGGTCTGGCTTCAAACCCAGCTCAAGCCCTCATGGCTAATTTGGGCTCTGTGCTAAGACCCACCCCAGTCTCACAGCCTCTTTCCCCCAAAATAGGGTTAAATGGGAAACCAGGGTGAAGGCTGGAGGAGACTTTGGGGTTGGAGCCACTTAATGCCTCTAATTGAAGAGCTCCTCAGATGTCTCATCAGACATGCACGCATTGGGATTTGTCACAATGCAATTATATTCATCTACACCTTCATGCAAGCAGCGAGATTTGGGAGCTTTTTCGTATTTATAAAAGACTTTCTTTCCCTCTGAGAAGCCTTTTTTGACTGCAGACTGGTGGGCCTGGTACAGGACCAGCTCTGGCTTGCCCGGGAGCTTTAGTGCCACACTTGGAGCATTGACAAAGGGCTGTAACAGTAATCCAGCCTCAATATTTCCTTAATCCTGGCTCTTCCTTGCTCACCCCCTCCCTTTCCATCTGCAAATAAACCTGGAGCTTTCACAGCTGGTGGCAGGGATGAATATTGAGGGTGTTCCCCCCTCCTCGTTTGGTTAGCAATGAGGAGGGATGAATCAAGTCAGCAAAGCCACCTCTCCTCTCCAGACACCTCCCTTGACTCTGGAAGCTGCTGGACTCAATCATCTGCTGGCAGCTTGGTGGGACACTGCCCAGAGCAGCAGGTGGAGCTGGAAGAGTCATCACCAGGTGCATCCCATCCTCTCCTTCCTAAATGTTCCATTTGACACCGTGCTGGGGTGTTCCAGCCCCTCTTTCCACACCAGAGCTGAGCCTACTGAGGAGCACTTTGAGCTTTTGACTGCAGATAATCTCTGTGTCAGGCCTCGGTGTCCTGCCTTGCCCAGGAGCAGAACTCCTGTGTCTTGACATGACCCAACGATGGCAATAACCCAACAATCACCCTGAGCTCCAGAAATGGAGTATAAAACAGCAGGTGTGGCATCCCCAGAGTTCATTAGTCATGCAATTAAACCTTCCTCCCCCTGCCCCTTTGAGATTGCCCAAGGTTCCTTTCAAAAAGCCAAGCCAATGATGGCAAATGAGCATCTGAGTGAGTGCTGTTTCCTCCAGCCCAGGCTGTGAAGGGACCTGCTTGTCCTCAGAGCAAAGCCACCAATCCAGCCTGAACTTCCCAAGCTGCAAATGGCAGGGATTGAACATGGGGAATGTTGAACAGCAGGTTCAGCTCAGGAAGAAACAACTCCCTGCTATTAACAATTTCACTGTTCCAGGGAAAGGGAAGAAGGGGATCAAAGAGCCATTATGTGAATTGGGCAGCAAAGCAAGACAGGAGAGCAGCAGCTTTAGTAGGTCAGCCATCTATTTAAAGTAATTTGAATTATCTGAGGATAACTGAAATCCAGCATTCCTTCATTCCCCTCGCTCCCTTAAATGATTCCACCCATAGCTGTGCCTCCTATTTATTTGGTGACCCCAGAGCCCTTCACCTTCCCTGGCTGGGAGAGCTCCCAGGGTTATTTCCCTTCACATCAGAACAGGTATGGGCACAGCTCCTCCTTCACTGGAAGGGGAGTCCCTGCCTCGCTCACACCTGGGGCTGCTTGGATTCACCTCTTTCTTTTGGGGCTGTTGCTCTGCCAAGCAGGAAAATCAAGGCATTGCCTTGTGCAGGGCAGTGTTGGGATTCTCTCTGCTGGCCTGGGATGCTGCCTGACCAAAGTGGGTGTGTAGAAGCTGAGAGTGCAGCAAAGGTAAAAAGGAAAAGGGAAAAAAGAAGGGGGGAAAGAAAATAAAGAGAGAGGAAAAAAGGGGGAAATAAAGAAAAAGAGGGGGAAAAAGAAAGAAGGGGAAATAAAGAAAAAGAGGGGGGAAAAGAAAGAAAGGGGAAAAAAGGGGAGAAAAAAGAAAACAGGAAATAAAAAGAAGGAAAAAAGGGGGGAAAAGGAAAAGAAGTGTTGCAAGGTTTGTCTCACTGGTCACTTGGAAACGAGGTGAGCCACTTCTTACACTGACCACAAGTTCTCCCCAAAGTGTTCTCCTTCTCATGATGGCACTGAAAGAAGTTTCCATTTGATTTAACCCCCAAGAGATGATTTATGCAATAAACTGTGTCCCGCTTTTATTGCCACCTCCTAGAAGTAATGAATTATGGCAAGGAAATAAACTCAGGCCGTATCCCAGGCAATGCCAGATGTTTCCCTGGGACACAAATCGTGGAGCATTTTAATTTGCTCCCACGAAGAGCATCCTCAACCACCTGCACTGGTGGCACAGGAGGTTCTCTGGATTGCTCAGTTAATCTTTGCTTTTTGGGGGGACTGGGGGAGCTTTAGGAGTTTGAGAAGTGAGTGCCAAGCTGGCAGATCTCCTGTGCCACCCCAGCTGGGTGCTCCAGCCTGCCCTTGGACACTCCCAGGGATCCAGCTTCTCTGCCCACCCTGTGCCAGGGCCTGCCCACCCTCCCAGCCAGGAATTCCTGCCCAATATCCAGACTGAATTTACCCTCTTTTAATTCCAACCATCACACCTCAGCCTAGAGCAAGAGGCCCTGATCAAAGGCTTATCCTCACCTTTTCCCAGACTCCCTTTAAGAACTGAAAAGCCTCAGGAGGGTCTCCCAGGATCCTTCTCCCCACCTCTCTCAACCTTTCCTCCTAGAAGAAGACCATCTCCCACACTCTTTCGTTGCCCTTCTAAAGTTTCTACTTTTGGGCAAACAGAAGCGAAGAGCAGAGTGAAAAATGTTTGAAGGGCAAGGCTGTGAGTCCCCAGTGATTGCCTGGGTGGGATTTGGACAGCTCTCCTGTCCCCTGCCCTGCAGGCTGGTGACACCACTGCTCCAGCAGGGTCACAGCCCCTGGCCTGGAGATGCAAAGCATGTGGAGCACAATCCTCAGGAGCTGAAATCCAACTCCTCCCTGTGACAAACAAGAGCGAAGCACACCAAAATCAACTTTTCATGGCAGAAGAAAAGGAAAAGCTGGTTTGATTCAGGGTTTTTTCTTTTCTCTGCTATCAATCCAGGGTGCTAAAAAGGAAAGGATATTGTGGGGGTCGGTGTCGCTGCAGTAACGACCCCATATCACATTCCCAGGGATATCGATCCTTGCTGAAGGATTCCTGGGCTTTCCCAGGGAGCTCCTTGGGCCCGGGGCTGATCCAGGGAGCCTTTGGTTACCCCCAGAGCTCCAGCAATCTGTGGCATTTGGAAGGCAGTTATTTTGATATGCAAATGAAAGGATGGCAGGGAAAAGGTCTCCGTTTTGAAACGCTCTCAAAACCGAAGATAAAAAAGGGTTCCCGTCTCTTCTCCAATAATTGTTTTTTAAGTGATGCCCTTGGCATGGGACACATGGCTGTTTCCTTAACTAACTGCAGGAAAAGCCACTTGTGCCATTACCCCAAGGCTGGGAGGAAGGTCGTGTAATTCACTCCTGCAATGGCCAAAAAATGGAGGTAAAATCTCCATTGAGTGCACTTAATGGCTCGACAGGTTATTAATGAGATAAGGAGCTTTTCCAGTCTCATTCCCCAGGTTTAAATCCAAGCCCTGGCAGCAGCTGGAGGAAAACCTAAGGAAAAGGAGTTGGTGTTCTCAGCCCAGCTCCTGGAAGATGAAAAGCTGCACAAGAGTTGGCCCTCAGCTCCAAAATACCAGAGCCAGCCAGGGCAAGGAGAGGGAATTAAAGTGTGCTGGCTGGGATGTCTCTGCAGGGCATGGAGGACCAGCTGCTCTCTCAGCTCTGTGCTCCTCCTCTTCCTCACCATCCCACCTTTGTGTCCCACCAGGAGCTCCCTGGGGATGTTGGTGTCCCAGATTGAGTCCCTTGTGGATTTACTGGGATGAGAAAAGGTGGGAAAGGAAAGCCAGGCACAGAGGGGAGAGGGACAGAGACAGGACCCTCCATCTGACCCTCTCGTGTCCTCCCTGTGCTGTCTCTGCCCTGCTCTGCACCTCTCACCAACCCAGATTTCACTGCAGGGTGCATTTTGACCTTGTGTTGGGCCACTTGGGAAATCCTGGGTCCTGCTCTGAGAGGTGTTTCCCAGCAGTGACTCCATCGAAGCCTGAAAAGTCTTTAGGATAAGGATCAAAGTTCCCTATTGGACATGGAGTTGCTTTTGTCAGTGGTTTGTCCTCCAGATCCCACCTGGAAAGCTGGAAGGACATCAGGATGACATCTGGGGTCCCTCAAGGGGTCCATCCATCCTTCAACCCTGCCCTGTGTGGTCCTGCTGGGTCCTCCTTCATCCCTTGTCTCCAGAGTTTTGCCACACCAGCTCTGCCTTTACTGCTCCAAGAAATGCAGACAGGCCTTGGTTCCCACCCCGAGCCAGAGCTTTCCACTCCCAGAAATTCCTTGGCAAGGGATCTCAGGGATATCAAACTGATCTCAATCACACCAGGACAGGCTGGATGTGTTGGGCATCTAATTGGCTGCTCTTCCCCTGGGCTGATGTTCCTCTCCTTTGGAGTCTTTTATCTTTAAATAGCAATCATTGCCTGTAAAATAAATAAATCAATCAAAATAGTCTCTAAAAGCTGCTGTACCACGTTTAAACCTGGGCAGTGCAGCTACTTAGAGCCATCAGCAGCTGCATTAATGCAGGTTAATGTCCCATCTCTTCTGCCTCCATTAATCTCCTTTAATCCACCAAGGGCTTGTAGGGTTTCCAATTAGTGGTCATTCAATAATTGCTTCATTTCCACAGAGGCAGAAGTTGGACTGGCAGTGCAAGCCATGGCTGAGCAGAGCCTGAATTCCAGGTGGTGGGAGAAAGGGGAATCACTGTGAGGTCAAGGGGAACACCTTGGCAAAGAGAAACACCTTGGCCAGGGGAAATACCTTGGGCAAGGGAAATTCCTTGGTCGGGGAAATTCCTTGGCCAGGGAAATTCCTTGGTCAGGGGTAATACCTTGGGCAAGGGAAACACCTTGGGAAAGAGAAATACCTTGGTCAGGTGAAATTCCTTAGTCAGGGAAATTCTTTGGGCAAGAGAAACTCCTTGGCCAGGTGAAATTCCTTGCCCAGGAGAAATTCTCTGGCCAGGTGAAATTCCTTGGCCAGGGGTAATACCTTGGTCAGGGATAATTCCTTGGCCAAGGGAAACTCTTTGGGCAAGAGAAACGCCTTGCCCAGGGGAAATTCTCTGACCAGGGGAAATTCTTTGACCAGGGGAAACTCCTTGGGCAAGGGAAATTGCTGCCTGGCAATAGCACAGGGCTGGCATTCAGCTGGCAGAAGTTGAATCCAGCTTCTCCTGAGCCCTGGGATTTGCTTGCACATCGCGCCGCTCACCAACATTTGCAGGTTCTTTTGCCTTGACCTTTCTTTCCCCACGCTTTATGCAGCAGCCACTTCATCCTGCTTAAGTGAAGCCTTCCCCGAGTTAAGTATCTCGCCTAAGCCCTTTATAGACTGTGCAAAGAAAGCAGCACAGCCTGATCCACTTACCTTAGAAATGTCTCCTGGCTTGGAGGGGGATGAGAGATGGTTCTGTGATAGCAGAGGAGCCCTGCTGGCCGTGTTAGAGGAGCTGCTTCCATTGAAAATTAATCCCAGCCTGACAGGAGTTTTTTATTAGTATTAGTTTACTCCAACCAGGTCTGATGCTGGAGAGAAATTTCCCTCGGAGCTGTTTTCAAGGCAGGCAACAATATTAGACAGCGTGTTCCTTTAGGATGAGTTGTCTGTTTATGCAAGGGCTGCAGGAATAGACAATGGGATTCAACAGGCAAAGATCTGCTCGGGTATTTCTCACTTCAGGTTTCATTCTCTTCAAGTTTATGCTGCATTGCTGGGCTTTTGACGACCTGGCTTGCAGGCTGTGTTATTAAAAGGCAGCAACAGAAGCCAGAAAGGCTCTTGGAGTGCTTAGGGTGTTAAAATAAGGGTCTTGCAGGGGTTTATGTCTTCTTGCTTCACTCCAGACCTCCTGGACTCACCTGTAAACGTGCAGCTCTTCTCTCACTGCTCCTCTGGGGGTTGTCACAGGCCTGCAGGGCATTAAAAAATAAATACAACCATAATATTGTATTTGGGAAGTCCCCTGGGGAGCCTGAGGGGCTCCATCCTGGCTGGGAAGGAGGGGCAGCTCCTGGGCTGGGTGTGAGCTCTGAGAGGGGCTGGGGTGGGGCAACTGGAGCTGAATTTCCCATTTAGCAGGTTTAAAAGCTACTGGGATTCAAGAGGGAGATCCAAGATAGCACACAGCTATCGAGCCATGAGTGAAGCTCTGGTAGTGCCATGACAGCAGCTTAAAGGAATATAAGGGGGAAATAAAAGCCCTGGAAGGAAAGATTTTCTTCTCTTTGCATCAGGAGGGAAGGGAAAGAGAAAACAGCCAGGTTTGGCTGGGCTCTCTCCAAGCCTCAGTTCCCCCTTTGCCCAGAAGTTTGTCGTGTCTGTTCAGATCTCCAGGGCTGGGAGAGACTCTCGGGGGGGTTAAAAGAGGGCAGAGGTGCCCTGGTCTTGCTGGGGGCACAGCAATGGCACAGCAGTTGAATCCCTCCCATCCCAGAGAGGTTTTATGTCCTCTAAATGTGACTTTTCAGCCTGGGGAAGAGAAGATTTTGGGGGATCTGAAGTGCCTGAAGGGAACCTCCAAGAAAGATGGGAGAGGGACTTGGGACAAGGCATGGAGGGACAGGACACAGGGAATGGCTTCCCAGTGCCAGAGGGCAGGGCTGGATGGGATATTGGGAAGGAATTGTTGGCTGGGAGGGTGGGCAGGCCCTGGCACAGGGTGGGCAGAGAAGCTGTGGCTGCCCCTGGATGCCTGGGAGTGTCCAAGGCCAGGTTGGAGGACCCTGGGACAGTGGAAGGTGTCCAGGGGTTAGAACTGGATGGGCTTTAATGTCCCTCCCAACCCAAACCAGTCTGGGATTCAATGATCCCAGTTGCCACTGGGATTGGTGCTCCTCCCCAGCCAAGTTCTCCTGGGGACGGCCCTTTGCTGCCCTCAGAGCTCTGTCCCAGCCCCCAGCTCAGAAACAAACCCTGAGGCACAGATTTCGTTTCATTTGCAGTGATTAATCCCCCAAACCACCAGTGCTACCCCTGGGAAGTTCTGAAGGAACATTTGCTGTAATTAAAAATAACGCCTGGCCGACAGTCTGAGGGTTCTGTTGGGGAAAAAAAAAGTCCTTTTCCTTGTCTTTGCAAGCCAAGTGGAGATTGGGAGGAGACAATCTCACCCAGGGATTGATTGAGTGGCTGGGGAGGGGGCTGAGCTGCTGTTTCATTCCCCAGGACCAACTCTGTGCTTCTGCTTTCACCAGGTGCTGGTGAAAATCAGGCCCAGCCAAGGGGAGATACCTGGGAAATTCCTGGGAAACAGGAGGCAAAGGAAGGTGTCTGGCAAAGCAGGAGATGAAGGTGGTTGTGGAGCATCAGGTGATGTCTTGGCACTCCCAGTGTGCTGCTGGAAGAGCACAATGTCAGGTCCAGTCCTGCCCATCTGCTCCAATAATTAAGGCTTCATTAGAAACCCAAATTTGTGGTAAATTAGAACATGGAAGTAGAAAATGTGCCTCCTAATTGAGCCCCTTTGATGGAGGCTTCAAGACACGTTGCTGATCCCACCCTGAGAGGGGTTTTAATGCCTTTTATTTATCCACAGTTCCCCCATTTATTGTTATTTGCAGCTCCAGCCCTTTGCTGATGAGAAATATTCCGAAATTCATCTTGCAAAGAGCACTGTCATTTGGGCTATTTATAAACACGATGCTGGCACAGAATGCCATTCAGCACATTCCTTTTTTTAGGTTGCTTCTCCTCTCCCCCCGCTCCAACTCCGGGGTTTGTTGTTTTGGGGTTTTTTTTTCCCCTTTCCTTTATATTTCCAACTCCGAACCAAGAAGTTTCTATTTCAGTTGGTGCCGAATGGTTGCGAGGCAGCCGAGAGGGGATGATTCAGTAGGTGGCACTCCTCCCTCTCCCTCGGCTCAGCATCCCAAGGAATCCTGCCTTCCTGAAGGTGCTGCCTCTCGGGAACAGGATGCCTTCAACTCCTGCCTCTCCCCTGCAAAAATAAACGGGAGGTGCCAAACCCCCACTCAAATAAACTCGGTTTAGCTCTCTGTGGTTTTAATTAGTCCCGGTGGCCCTTAGGGCTGGTCGTGGGAAGGTGCCACGTGCTCTGGCTGGGTGGGAAGTGGGTGCCACGGGGCACGGGGGCATCTCCGAGGGCTTCTCCAAAATAGCCTCTTTCCTGGGGAAGGGAGAGCTGCAGACATGGGGGGAGAAAAATAAAAATAAATCTCATTGCCCTTATATAAGCTGAAGGAATGAAGGAAATAAAGGCATAAAAATAACCTCTCAGGAAAACAGAGCAGCCGACAGAGGAAACTTAATTTCCTGCCGTGGTCCGAAAGCCGCCACGGCCCCAAATCTGGGCTTTCTAAAGCTTTACACCTCGGAGGAAATATCTGCCCATGGAGGGGAAGGAGGGGGTTTAACCCCTGGGACTCGGGCCCTGCTGTGTGTTTGGGGACAGCCCCATCCTCTGAATCCCTGAATGGCTGTAAAACAGGCAGGAATCAAGGAAGGAGCTGTGGGACCCAAAGGATCTTCACCAAGGGAAGTTGGATCAACAGGATGGGTTGAGCACCAAACTCTCCTGCTCTGCACGGGGTGAGCTCAGGGCAAAGGGTTCTGCTGCCCAAGAAGGATGGGAAGGAGCCCAACATGCTCTTTCCAACCTTCCAGCAGTCCTTCTGCAGACCCACAGCCTGAGGAGCTCGCCCTCCTCCCCAGGACCTGTTTCCCATCCTTGGAGATGCTGAAGGTGTCCAGCCCTGGACTGGGGGTCTCACTGGCCCCACTGGGTGGGAGCACAGCGGGGTCGATGACACTGCCCTGGAGGTGGCACAGGATTTGGGAACACCCCTCCTGTCCCCCCTCCCAGGGACCTCCTTCCAACCCAGCTCAGCCACCTGGATGAGAATTTGGGTCCTCCTGAAATGCCCCTGTGCCCAGGGGCTGCAGTGAGGAGAGCTGCACATTGCTGCAGCCACGAGAGCGTGCCCGATGAGTTTAGTGCTCCTAATAAAACAATCTAATTCCCCTAATCTGGATGGAACACTAAAAGCTACACGCTGCCAATTATTTTCTTCTCGTTTTAATTTACGGCAATCAGTTGTAATGGCTGAAATTAATTCGTGCTTTAATTTGGTTGGCTCCGCACTTGGATTCCCATTTTTTTTTCTCCTCCAAGCTCCCCCTTTTGCTGGTGCTGGAAATGAGCTGTGTCTCGTTCAGTGGTGCTGCTTGGCAGGGACAATTGGTCCTCGTTGTTTCCCCACCCTCACAACTTTTGGGGGGTGTTTTTGCTGCAGCCTCACTGTGGGTTTTGCTCACGTTGGATTTGTTTGCCCTCTGGAAGCCAAGGTTTTGAAATTCCAGTGCTAAACATCAGCATCTTTATTTTCCATCAGTGTGTCCCTGTTTGCATCACTGGGCCTGGTACCTCCTTTCTTTATAGGAGTCAGTGGGGTCATCCTGATTTAGAGTAGTTTGACACAGCTTAAGAGTGTGGAACTGGTCAGAAATCCTGAGCACACAGAGGTGAGCAGTTCACCTTCATCTCTGGTGGTTCACCTTCATTTCTCTGGTGGTTCACCTTCCTCCCTCTGACAGTTCACCTTCCTCTCTGATGGTTCACCTTCCTCTCTCTGGTGCTTCACCTTTGTCTCTGGTGGTTCACCTTCCCTTCTGATGGTTCACCTTCATCTCTGGTGGTTCACCTTCCTCTCTGATGGTTCACCTTCACCTCTCTGCACCTGGGCATGGACACAGCAAGGAATGTGCTGCAGTGTCAGGTCCAGAGGAGGGTACAGAGATGCTGGAGGGGCTGGAGCATCTCTGAGAGCAGCAAAGGCTGAGGGAGCTGGGGCTGTTCAGAGGGGACCTCCCCATGCCCATCAGTGCCCGCAGGGAGGGGCAGAGCTTGGACCAGGCTCTGCTCGGGGGGCCCAGCCCTGGCACAGAGGGACGGGCAGGAACTGATGCCCAGCAAGTTCCACCTGGGCAGGAGGAGGAACTTCTTTGCTGGGCAGAGACTGAGCAGGGTGTGGAGTCTCCTCCCCGGGGATATCCCAGACCCATCTGGACTCAACCCTGTGCCAGGTGCTCTGGGCTGGCCCTGCTGGAGCAGGAGGTGGCACCAGATGCCCCACTGTGGTACTTCCAGCCTGAGCCAGTCTGTGACTCTGTGACTGTGCCCAGAGAAGCAGCAGAGCCTGCACAGTCACAGGGCCCTTGGCACTTTGGTCAGAGCTCCAAAGCTCCTTCTGAAGATGCTGTGACACGAGTGACATTATTATCCTGTGGGTTCCAAGCTCCTGTGCTGTGCAAATCCTGTGAAGGAGAGTTTTCCATCCTGCCATGCCTTATGCAGTGTCATTATCCCAGAGGACCAAAGGTTGTGCTCCCCTTTCCCCGGCAGGAGTGTGGTTTGCATTCAGCCTCTAAAAGCCTTTAAATAGACTTAAAAGCCTTTAAATAAAAACTCTTGGCAAAAGTGGGATTGTTGGGGTGTCTGGGCAGGGCCAGCACTTGGGTCTGATGCTCTTTGGGTGGCCCTTCCAGCTCAGGATATCCTGTGACTCTAACCCTGCTGGCTCTGCTGTGTTCCCTGAGCATTTCCCGTCATGGAAATGCTCTCTGGATTTATCCCGACTTCCCGGGAATTCTGTCATTGCAGCGAACTGGAGCGAAGTTCAGCCCAAGTCAAAATGCTGGTATTTTTAAATACAACATCTCACTTGCTCCTTTCTACATCACTTTTCCTTCTGAAAGAGCGTTCCAGCCTGGCAAGTGCTAACGTGTGACATCATGCCCGAGCCACCCCACAGCCCGCAGCCACTGTCAGCACTTTGGGCTTTGTGTTCTGCCCGACACTGAATGAAACCAGCGTGAAAACCGAGACCTTTGGGCCAACAAAGCACCACCCCCTGCTCAGCTTTAACAACAGGAAAACTCGGGCAGAGCTTTTAGCACCCCGCCTGTCTGATGTGCAGGATGTTCTGGGGGCAGCAGGGACACCAGGAATCCTCCCCCATGGAATAAATGTGGAATTAAAGCCATGGAGCACAGGCTGCTTTTCTTGGCTTCCCATGACTGAGCTTGTTTGGCTGTGGGGAGGATGCAGAGCCTGCCCTGGGGCTCTCATGGCTCTACAGGTTGGACTGTGCTGCCTGAGCATCCCCTGCTCCCACCACAGCTGATCCAGGGCATTGCCAGGCTTTGCCAAGGAATCAGCTGAGTGTCCCAAGAGGTGTCACAGACAGTGGGAATAGATGGAGCCTCTTATTTCCCACCCTGAAATGCCAGACACCGTTTAGTGCTGAGTGGCAGGACTGCTCCTGGGTTATACCAACACCCAAGTCTGGAACCAGAGTTCCAAATCTCCTTTTCTTTCTCTCTCCCTCTTTTTCCCTCCCTTCCTAACCAAGGGAAACCCTTGGGAGTCAGGCTGTCCCCACACAGAGCCCTGGATGCAGATGAATGGTTAATGGGTGCAATGCAGACATAATTAGGGAGTTATAAGAGCTTTATTTATGGCCTTCACATTAAAGTGATATCACGCTATTAAATCTTCTCCCCATTAGCTCCTCAGTGTGGCGAGCGGGAGCGGGTGTGGGTAAGTGAGGCAATCATGGAAAAATTCTCTCATTATTCTCCCAAGAGCAGTGAAAGACACCCTGGAAGGTGCATCCATCAGGCTGGGCTGGGAGGGGACAGCCAGAGGAACCTTCTAGACTGCCAAAGGTTCCTCTGGACAGACGTGCCCATGGAACTGCAATGGGCAGAGAGTGGAGGTCACCACACACATTCCCCTCTTCCACTTCTCTTGGGTTGGAAGGGACCTTAAATATCTCATCCCACCCCTGCCATGGACAGGGACACCTTCCACCAGCCCAGGGTGCTCCAAGCCCCGTCCAGCCTGGCCTTGGACACTCCCAGGGATGGGGAAGTGTCACTGATTTCCTTTTTCCTCCCACACTTTGTTGCCTTGGGGTGACCCACCTGTCACAGGTTGTGTTGTAGAGCAGGGGACCATTTCCTTTGTGGCTGGAGAAGCTGAGACACAGCCTGGCTTCTGACCACAGCCAGGAGGACAACCCAGACCTCAACCAAGGACTTGGGGCTTGGTGTCCCTTTGCCCTGCAGAGCCACAAGAGAATGGCAGAACATTCTGGGTCAGAACGACCCACAAGGATCATTGAATCCAACTCTTCAGGAATGACCCACAGAGGGGATTGTCCCCTGGTTTTTAAGAGGCCACAGAGCAGCTGTTTCAGCCCCTGGGCTGTCACATGTGTGTCACCCCCAGGCTGATTGTCACCTCCCTCCCTGTCTCTGCACAAAAGGCGAAGGGGAGGAACAACAGCCCAAACACACAATGGGACACACATGGGACAAACCCACAAAAATGCTGGGTCAAGAGCAGTTCAGGAGGGGGAAAAGGGGCTGAAGAAAAGGCGTGTGATGTGCTCGCAGTGAACACAATCTGTGGCAGGGAATTAGCAGGGGATTGTGCAGACTCAGCAGATCCTGCTCAGTCACTCCCCGACAGAGGGACACTAATCGTGCTCGCAGAGATCAAAGCCTCCAATCAGCGCTTAAGCATCTTAAGTTTGTTCCACTTTATTACATGACAATAATGACACTGCGTTTTACATCCCATTAAAGGAGGAGGAAGGTGGCCCAGAAAAAGCTCCCAGTCCCTTCTCTGCCACGTCCTGCCCTCTGAGCCCAAAATCACCGCCTGTCCCGCAGGAAAAAGGGCTCTGGGGCAGCTTAGGGAGTGTGGCTGGGAAAGACAGGCTTGACCTGCTCATCCCTGAGGAGATCTGGGACATCTCCTGCCATGTGGTGGAGGTGAAGCCCCTTCCATGGGGTGTGGAGGGAGTTCTGCGACGATTGGAGAGAGTAAAACCTTCTTTTTCCCTGCAAAGCCCCGAGTGGTGATTGAAATCTATCCCAAATGGGTCCCTCTGCCCTCCTTCCCCTGCTAAGCAGCCTGTGCTTGCTGCTTGAGCTCAGGAGGAGGTTTGATGGGTCCCCTTGGAAAGTGCTAAAAGGAAACTTTCCCGTTTTCCAGGTTGCAGCAGCCTTGCTTAGAATTCACCATTATTTTTATGATGGCTTTTGAAAGCGCTCAGGCTGGAAGTGAAACTTCCCCTTGGGTCTGCAATTACTTTTTTTCCCCCTCCAATTTTCCACAGAAAAAGTTTTTCTTAAAAAAAATAAAAAACACTAAAAGAAGTTAAACAGAATATTTGCTTTCCTATTTGAAATGATGCAGCATTACCAAAAAGCCTCCAAGCCAATTATTCCAAGAAGTCTTTGCTTTTATCCCGTGCTAAGGGACAAATCCTGCCTGTGCAGTGGGAGAAGAGCTCTGAGAAGGGGAAGGAAACTCAGCCAACTTTGTTTCTCCCCATGTTCCAGAGCAGGGGGGAGAAAATCCTGCTCTCGATCCCATTTTACAGCACCTCCTCTGCATCCCTGCTGGAATTCCCAGCTGCTCCCACTCGTGTTCCTGCTGGGGATGCAGTGCTGGATGCCTGATTCCTGTTGCTTGGGATAAAAGAGGGCTTTATGGCCCACGGTTCCAGCTCCCCAGCCCAGTCAATATGGGGAGATGACAAAGCAGGACTGCAGGAAGGGGCAGCAGCTCAGCCTTGCAAAGCTGCCTGCAGGGTCTCTGCTGGCCAGCACTGCAGCTCCCTGGGCCAGCAAACACAGCCCACCCAGGGGGGCAGGAGCAGGAGCCTCCCACCACTCCTGGACCTGCCTGGGAGTCTCTGGAGGACTTGGGGTTGTCACAATCTGTGAGCTGTCCAAAGGGTTCCTCCATCCTTGGCTGCTCCGGGTCCAGAAGGTTTCAGGGATACCTTGGAGACCCTTCCAGTGCCTAAAGGGGCTCCAGGAAAGCTGGAGAGGGACTGGGGACAAGGGATGGAGGGGCAGGGTTAGGTGGGATATTGGGGAGAAATCCTTCCCTGGGAGGGTGGGCAGGCCCTGGCACAGGTTGGCAGAGAAGCTGTGGCTGCCCCTGGATCCCTGGGAGTGTCCAAGGCCAGGTTGGAGCACCCTGGGTAGTGGGAGGTGTCCCTGCCCATGGCAGGGGTGGCACTGGATGAGCTTTAAGGTCCCTTCCAACCCAAACCATCCTGTGTTTTCAACATCTCACCCTTGTGTGAAAAGCCCCACCTGTTTCCATCCTGGTTCCCCCAGTCCTTTATCAGTGCAGAGGCTGCACTTTTACCTCCTGGGTATTCCCAAACCTCACCATCCCACTGGTTCAGAGGAAGGATCTGGGCAGTCATTGCCACACTCGGGGATTGTTACTTAGCAAGTCAAACTAACAGTCTTTTATTAAGCAAATTGCTTTCCAGGGCCTGCAGAAATGCAGCTCTCCACAATCACACACTCAGAGAAAATGAGGGCTGAGATATAAATCTGTGGTTTCATCTTGAAATAATGACTTTTTCAATGGCTAAATCTTATTTCCTTCAGTCACTCCAACCTCTGTCTAGACACACTGGCACTATTATTTCTCCCTAAACAGCCAGTCCAGCTTTCAGATGCTGGCAAGGTTGTGAACTCGCCGTGCCCTCCCATCCCTCCCCAGCCAAAGGCACATTTCTGCTGGGTGGCACCAGCTCCTCCTGACGTTTGTTGTTCATAAAGGATCATTCTCTCTCTCTCCGTGTCCTGCAATAGTGAACAGCCTGATCCTTGCACGTCACATGCCATTAGGTTTAAAGTCATTTAGCAAAGACCTCAGTCTGCAGGTGGGTGGAACTGCCTGGTGTGTGCCACTTGCTCTCAGCTTCTGTGGGCTGCCACTTCAGGCTTTCTGGGACGAATCTGGGCCTCAGTTTCCCTTCCTTCCCTCTGAATTTCACCTGAAAATGGAAGAAATGTTTGAATCTTTGTTCTTCCAAGCAGCAATGCAGCTGTTGGAGCTGTGGAGACTTCTAGGGGTGGCCACACACATGTGCAATCCCACCCCAGCCCCAGAAAGTGGGAATCCTGTTCGGGAGTTCCGACATCCTTGGCTTCATCTCCTAATTCAATTTAAAAATTAACTACTGATTTCATTTAAAATTGAAAGAAAATTATTTTTCTTCTAATCTTTTTCCTTCCAAGAAGCAGTGCAGCTGTTGGAGCTGTGGAGACTTTCAGGGATGACCACACACACGTGCAATCCCACCCCAGCCCCAGGGTGGGATGAGGGTGGCTCTGAACTCTGGAATCCTGTTCTGGTGGAGGCTTTTCCTGGGAGTTCTGACATCCTTGGCTTCACCCCCTCTCTGTGCCAGCAGGGAGATCAGCAGGCTTAGTTCATTACCACTTGTAGAAGGCACCTGAAGTGGAAAATCCTTTCTGAGCGTGTGGTTTGGGCAGTGCAGAGCAGCTGTCAGGGCTGTTCTCTGCTCCCCCTGTGACTGTCACCTCCATTTGGAGTGTGCCTTTCGTAGTGTCTGAGCCTGGGCACGGCTGGCACCCCCTCCCTGAGCTCCCCACTGTCACCTGGGCTGGTTCTTAGCCTGCAGACAGATGTGAATCTGCCTGAACACACCGAGAATCCAGCAGGAGATTTGTCCATGAAGGGAATGACATGAAGAATTGACTGCAACAAACCTGCTCGGGTCCAGAGCACGCTGCCCCAACCTGGGCTGTGTGGAAAAAGAGGGGAAAGGGTTTTCCCACCCAGTGAGACCAATCCCACTCTGCTTCTGGCATTCACCACACAGGAATCAGGGCAAAAGAAGCCAAGCTTTCCATGTTTTCCACCCACTGCCCATTTCTCTGGGGTTTGTCTCCGTGGGGGTGAAGTGACTGATGGGCTCCAGAATCCCAGGAGATGCTGAGCTGGGAGGGACCCCCAAGGATCACCCAGCCCAACCCTCAGCCCTGCCCAGGCCCA
>JAXCLP010000233.1:0-17064 GCA_035584035.1 Lepidocolaptes lacrymiger | reverse complement strand
GTTGTTAGCTACGCTATATGTGAGAAACTACCTAGAAGTATAAAAATCTACAAATTCATGAAAACCCTAAGGCAACAGACAAACACAAAACCAGCCAGTGCTGGAAAACCTTTTCTCTGTACCTGGTAGACACAAATCCCAGCAAAAAGGATGTCCAGCAAAAACACCAGAAGGACTGCATGGGTGAACAAGATGCTCCTGGACAACCTCAAACACAGAAAGGAAATATTCAGAAGGTGGAAGCAAGGTCAGGTATCCTGGGAGGAATACAGAGAAATTGTCCAAGCAGCCAGGGAATATTGGGGTTGTCTCCAGAAAGAAATGGGAAACAGTGTTACTCAGGATACAGAAAATACTGAAGCACTCAGTGACTTGTTTTCCACAATGATTATTGGCAAGTGCTCAGTGATGCCACCCAAATAGCAGAACACAAAGGCAGGGACTGGGAAAATGAAGAACTGTCCACTGTAGGAGAAAATCAGGCTCAAAATTATTTAAAGCTCGTGAAGGTGCACAGGTCCATGGAACATGACAAAATGTATCTATGGGTTCTGCAGGACCTGGCAGATGAAGTGACTAAGCCACTATCCACCATATTTGAGAAGTTTTCACTGACCGGCAAAGGAGAAATAGAACACCTATTTTTGAAAAGGAAAATAAGGAAGACCTGGGGAACTCCAGGCCAGTCAGACTCACCTTTGTGCCTTGCAAGATCACAGAGCAGATCCTCATGGCAACTATGCGAAGGCACATAGGAAATAAAAAAATGTTTGGTGACAACTAATATGACTTCACTAAGGGCCAATTGTGCCTGAAAAATCTGGTGGCCACCTACAACAGGATTACAACATTGGTGGGTAAGAGAAGAGCAACTGACATAATCCAGCTGAAACTGTGCAAAGCATGTGAAACTGTCCCACATGGCATTCTTGACTCTAAACTGGAAACAGATAGATTTGACAAATGGGCCAGTTGCTGGATAAAGGGTTGTCTGTACTGTTGCACTATTTGAGCTGCAGTCATGGTCAGTGGCTCCATGTCCAGGTGGCAATTGGTGACAAGTGGCATTCCTCAAGAGTCAGTATTGTGACCAGCACTGTTTAACGCTGTCAGCATCATGAATAGTGGGATTGAGTGCACCCTCAGCAAGTGTGCTGGTGACACCAAGTGGCAGTTACAGCTATAAACTTCTGCATTCTATTTCAAAACTAGAAATATGAAAGCTACCCTCTGAAACAGAAGAAATCAAACTATGTCAAAGAGGGACCTCTAACCATTTTGCATATAACCTTTTCTCACTTTCAGTAGATGTTATTACAGACAATCATGGTTTTCTTAATCACTATCTTGCCTCAAGAGAAATCTAGTTGCTAAAAAAAAATTATAGCCTAAAATAAAACCACCAGGCATCAACTGCTTTTTCTCTGAAGTGCAACTAGAAAGCTGCCTATAATTGCAAACATTAGAGGAGCCACACAGAGGCAAATGCATCTCGAGTACCAGACAATCTTTCATGCAAAATATCCTAAAAGCTTGTAACTAAGAGCTGAATACTTACAGGCTTACACATCTGGAAAAAAATGCAAGTATATCTGCATCTTTCATCCATATATTTACAACGCGTAAATGAATGTCTCCTCAAAACATTTAGACTATCTTTCAGCAGAATAACTAGCAATCCACTTTTCACATAACCCAGGATGTGCAAGTCTCAGTGTTAACTACTAAGTTCACAAGGAGAAACAAGGAAAAGAAGAATCTTGTCTAATAATATATTCAAATTTTCTCTTTGGTGAACACAGGAAAGCTCAGATACACCCCATGATAGTTTCCAGAAAGTTTAGAGAAAAGCCAGGTTTCATCATAACTTAAGCCAGTTTACCTCCAGTCATCTTCTCACAGAGGCCTTCTTGCTTCAGCTACAGGAAGCATTGTGCTTGCAGGCTCTCATCCTGATATGGGATTTCAGTCACCTAGATCTCTGCACAGCTGGCTGTCATGGTACCCTCCTGACTTAGAGACAACATCCCATTAGAGAAAGCCTTTGAGACTTCCCTAGATTAAAGCTCCTGTTAAAAAGTACATGGTTATTGAGCTGGCTGGACAGATCCAAAGATTTTCCATAGCATTCATATATCTTCCACTTTTTTTGCTGCAGATAGCAAACTTCACTCACAAACACTCAGAAAAGAGTGGCTGGGCTTCCCAACTTGATTGTTTGAAGAAAACAAAACAAAAAAACGAAAACAAAAACAAATCAGTTTCAGTTACACAGCTACTTTAAACATTAACAAAAATAATAAGAGAAACTGAAGCACATTTTCCTGAGTGAGCAAGGAGTTTGTAATAGGAAAAGAAAAAAAAACCCAACAAAACACCTCAATGCAATTTGAATCAATACTACACAAAAAATATCCATCAGATTTCTTATCAACTAAGTAAAAACAAAATTAAAAGAACTTTCCCCAAAAAGAATATATGAGAACCTATCAAAATAGACTAGGTTAGGAGGAAGCAGAAAACTTAAAGTCTCACTGGCACATGTAAATTATTTTGGTTACCAATCTAGGTTTTCTACTTTCCTTTAAAAATACATTGCTTTTTAATTGTGTGTAAGGACACATAGAAGTAGCCAAACAAACCTCCCCATAGAAGATACAGCTATATGGGAATGAGGCTTCAACAGATACTCTCTTCATCTAACACTCTACTGGATGTCAGCCCCAAGGCTTGAAAGAAAATCTCCAAGGAAATCTCATTCAGAAGCTACATGATGGATCAGATCATAACCTGTAAGTTAGTATATCCAAGCAGACACAAGGCAGATCAATCACATCTCCTTTTATATTGTTTTTGAAACTGTTGGAAGAAGATAGCAAGGAGTACAAAGTTGGTGTGCTCACTGTACAAGGTTTCTGTCTCAAAATGTGTTTGCTCACACATAGGATTTGGTGAAGAGAATGAGTGCATAGATGTGCTTACAATCAGTCTCCAAGGTAATAAATTCACATCCCTCACATGGAGACACTAAGTAAATGCAGTAATGTTTGCCAAGTACTATGAAAAGCTTTTTCAAATGATCATTATTACAGCAAATAACTCCAACTTCAAAGCATTCATATCAAATGCAACACCTGCAGGCACACCACTGAAGATGAAGGCTGTTAGAGGACCCTTCCAGTCCCTAATCTGATAGCTAAGCCTCATTTTTCTTCAAGGTTTAGTCCTTTTCCCTGTAGAAAAAGACTTTGCATCTTTGGAAAAGACACAACTGCTTATTCCCTGAAAGAAGATGCCAGCCTGAGGAATTAATTATTTTAGTCCATATTTCTCTTGGATTTCATAGAGTGAACATAGACAAGATGTATTCCAGGAGTGGGATGGCATTATATATTCTAACTGTTCTCTTCTTCAGGAGTAGGTTACAAAACTACTTCTGTGTTTTTTCTTGAGGTATTTTTGGTCTCCAGCAGATGAAAGCAATTCACTGTTTGCAGAACTCACAACAGTCCACTCCATGCTAAAGGTGTTCCAGAATGAAGGATTTGATCTGAGCTTGAAGCTGCCAGATAGGCTCCAAATTCTTTTGTTAAAAAACCCAAAAACAACCCAACCACACTACAAAAAGGTGTTTTCACATCACTGGCAGAAAAATAACATTTTTCTACATGTACTTTTTTCTGTCCAATACTAGTTTCACTCTGACAAAGTGCTGCACAGATTCCTTAAAACAACCCAAGTTATTTCTTTTACCTTCAAAATCTATCTTCTATGAGATCTGCCTTCCTAGGGTTTTTTTTTTTAAATGCATTTTGTTTTAAGATAATGTTTATGAAGGAGAATTCTTCTGAGACTCCCTGTTAACATTTATGTTTCTTACCATATGCTAACGCTATAGAAGTATTTTAGCACCTCAGAATTACAGTGAAGGCCTGAGAAGCTTGCTGGAGAGAAATATGCTATGTTTTACATATAACTGATGCTGAAGTCCCTTTATTACAAAAAGCTCTAGAATTCTAGTATTCCTCTTAAGAATTAAAAAAGAAAACAATGGTAGTTGTTTTTTTTTCCTTTATTAAAATGCTGATGCAGTTATATTCTGCTTTGGGGGGATGACAATAAATGGAGGATCAAGCTATCACAATAATGTAAGATGATAATTAGCTTTGACATAAAATCATTAAGCTCCATTAAGAATCACCCTTTAATATATGTATTAACTAAAAAACCCCACTGTATTAAAAATTAGAAGATAGAACAAAAACCATGTTTTCACAGGGAATTTTCTTGATTCCATGAAGCTGCATTAAGAGAAAGAAGACAAACAACTGGGACTTTAGCAAGAGAGAATGTTAAATCTTGATTTCTGAAAACTTGCAACTCTCATAAGTTAGTTTCATTTGTGGCTTAGCTTAACTGGCTTGTATCCTACTTTTTATCTTGGAAGGACTCCTGTGCTAAAAAATAGATCCTGTGATTTACCACTGCCACCCTTTAGTTGGCTCATCAAGCTTTTTGTGAAGTTTTGTGACCATGTGTCCTCCATGTGGGATTTGCAGTGTTGCTGTGGGAAGAGGGGAAAAAAAGCATGTGCAGAACTGGGGCATGAAGCATAAAAACTACCACTCAGAGATGTCGCAGCAGCAATTGAGAAGAAAAAGCTTGATGCAGAACTGAGCTGCAGTAAAATGTTGAGATATATAAAAGAGAAAATGCAGCAAAGAATTTCACCTATATGACGTTCCCTGCAATTCTGGCCACAGAAGGTACAACTTCTCATTAACTGAATTGAGTTCAGTTTCACCTGGATGCAATTGAGAGATTAAGTATCATTTTGTCAACACATTTCCTCCAATCCTTCCTGTCTGTAAGACATCCTGAGCTTACAAAGTAATTCATAAGTGGGGTTGGGGTTTTTTTAGAGTATCAAAAACAGAAGCCCCAAAAAAATATACATGCCTTTTTGCATATGACTTTCATTTATTCTAAACATGGAAAATATATCAATAAGAAGTGTGATAAACTTCTATGACTTTCAATTAGAGAAAACACTTGGTGATTAATCTATGCAGAGTGACATAAGTTCTAATTCCATGAGTTTTATTTCCAGATTTGTCAGTTGACATTGTAGATTGGTACCATTGGTAGCCTTTGCTAGGCATTATAATAACCCCTTTAAAAAGGCAGAGACCTACTGGGCTGCATGGCTTTGCTTTCTGAGAGTTCAAAGGAGGCCTTCTCAACTTGGAAGCCAGTTCTTTGTTGCAGTCATTAGCACAAGAAGGGGGCAGAAACATTGCCTCAGGTGCAAGATGTTACAGCATTGACACTGCTCCTTGCAGAATAGGTGGGGTCAAATCAAGAGGGACCAGAAAAGAGAAGGTGAAACATCACAGCTGGTGCCAATGACCCCTTTCATGCAGCAGACTTTAGGTTAATTTAAGCTATATTCACATTATGGAAGTCCAAATTGCCTTTCTCGGTTTTATCAAGAGAGGATCATCTCCAGGGCATCTTGGTCCCATGTTCAACATAATAAGATTTAGGGCTGAAAATGTTCTGCGATCCTGCTTTGAGTTACTGTTTATCAAAATCCCTTGATCTCTCATGAAGTGTTCATTTGATTCCTGTCTCACAGTAGCTTTGTCACTGCCTATCTATTCACTCTCCAAAAGATCCAGAGAGATATTTTCTTCAATTAATGTACAGGTAAAACATGGCACCTTTTCATACGTGGAGGATAGCTTAGGAGCTAGTCCAGTTGCTCTTTCCATATGCTCATTCTCTGCAAGAGATTAATCAGATCTTCTTGAAGCCAAAGATGAATCAGATTTTCTTGTTGCCAAAGACCAAAATTAGACAAGCATATCTAAACTTCTGGTGTCTGATTCAAAGTTTAGATCACAGAATATTCTGAGTTAAAAGGGACCCAACAAACAACACCAAGTCTAACTTGTAAATGTATGCCCCCTACGCTGATCAAACCCACAGCCTCAGTGTTGTTTGCACCTTGCCCTAACCAACTGAGCTAATCTCAGGGTCAAGTCACTTTGCAGTGGTTACCTACCTCTCCTTGGTATCTCTGCCTTCCTCCAAAGGTAATCAGAGAAGACAAAAGAGCAAACTGAGACAAAGATTCCAGGTGACTGAAAGAAAGATGCAGATCTTATACTACAGAATACCTTAAATTAGAAGGGACCCGTAAGAATCATTAAGTCCCACTCCCTGCTCTTCACAGGACTACTTAAATTTATATCATGTGACTAACAACATCACTCAGACCCTTGTCGAACTTTAACAGGATTGGTGCTAGGAATGCTTCCCTGGGCAGACTGACAATCCTCTCTGGAAGAGCCTTTTCCTGAAGTCCAACCTGCAGTTTCTCTGATGCAGCTTCCTTCCATTTCCTTGAGTCCTGCCACTGGTCATCAGAGAAAGGACATCAGTGCCTCCCCTTCCACCGTACCCCTTGAGGAAGCTGGAGCCTGCAATGAGGTCACCCCTCAGCCTGCTTTCTAAGGACACCAGCTGTAGTAAAGTCTGAATAAGGAGCAAGCAAAAGTTATGTTCTCTGTATCACAGGAAAGAAAAAAACTGATCAAATTATTCCACACATAGTCACTACTGGATGCTTGCTCTAGTAATGAATGCAGTTGGTTCACTAAGCTGGATGGACAGATGAGAGCCTGTATTTGGAAAGAACACTGAGAACTTGCATGCATTATCCAGAAGTTTTGGCTGGCTGCTCATTGCTTGGCACAAGCAATAACATAATCCTACAAATTTTACCTGGTAGAAAACCTCTGTATTTGCTCAAAGCACAAACTGTGGCAGGAGCTTATAAAATTGAGACCAATAATATGTTTAAATAAGACTTATAAACTAGTTAAATCAAATAAACCCATTAAAGCAATTAAAGCCCCATCAACCTTTGAATACAGATTAATGATGTTAAATTGAATTGGCAGTACACAACTGACTTGAGAATTCTTAAAGTTTTAGAAGGGTAACTCAAGATACCCCAATCACTAACCTCAAAAAAAATCTTTCAAACTCAAGGAGCGTTAGCTTGAGGAGAGTTCCCATGCATGGGGATAATCCCTAAATGAAGAAGGTCTAGTTTAAGGAGGGGCTCCATTTATACCCTAGTCAAATCTGTTCTGTGGTCAAATGCACACCTGAAGCCAGTCATTACATGGTTGAGGTCAGTTGCAGGTCACTAGCCGGAGTGCCTTGATCCTGGTCCTGCTAGACCAGGTGCACCTGTCACATCCCCCCAAACCTAAGCCAATATCCCTTGTTTTGAGGGGACTCCAGAGCTGCTGGACTGTGCAGGAATGAAGTTATGGGATACATAGATTTGGAGAACTGAACAGCATCTCCAGCTGATCCTTCTCTGTACACAGGTCTTAGTTTGTGGGTCTGGAATCAAGATGTTGAGCTATCAGGTGTTCCTATTGCTTTTAGCACAGGTAAGGTTGGAATTTCACCTGTGAGTCTCTCCCTACTTTTATCTAAATACTTTTGTTCTTGTGTGTTAAAAGAATTAACCTTTTCAAAGGCTATTTTGCAAGAATTTGCAACCTCATCAAAGTGGTATAGAAAATAAAATCCAATCAGCTTATGCAAAATGCTTTTGAAAGGGAATCAACACAGCTTGACTTCTGAGATTTTTGCGATTCACTGAATGCCCACACTGTAACGGAAGAGGCAGGATGAACACCCAGCATTCCTTAGGTAGCTACATTTGCTCATAGATGCATGAGTTAAAAGTTACAAGCAATAAGTTACAAAGGGAGAATTGTTAATTAGAGAACTTGTGAGTGACAAATCTTATGACTTAACTGATGAATTAGTGAATTCATGATAGACTAACCTGTGGAAAGGGGTTTGAGCCCTTACTGGCCATATTTGTTGTTTTTCTCAGTGAGTTTGTAAAATAAAGTTTAATTTACAGAGTATATTGCCCTGTAAATTTGAGAGATCCCAATGGACCATGACAGTGAGCAAAGAACCAGTGTTGTAGACAAGGGTTAGAAGACATTGTCTTATTAAAGTGGCTCTCTACTGAATGAATTGTAGAAGTGGCATCTTGACCACTCCTGCTCACTAATGATCCTGTTATCTGCCTTCCAAAGTCAAAGATATTAACTCCAGCTTCTTGGCCAGGTTAGATTTGAATGGCAATAGTTCTCTTGCTTAAAGTGCCTTCTAAAGTGAAGCATGCATAATTTGTAATGTGTTATTAGTATCTTGTTAGATAAAAGACACTTATAAACCAATAGAGATACATATTCCTGGGAAAAGGGAAAAAAAAAAAGTCTTTTGGAGGCATAGTTTCTGCTTTTCTGACAATACCGGAATGTGAAAACTGAATGGGATCACAGATGACTAACATTGCTGGAAGAACGTGTGGGAGAAGAAATATAAGTCATCCTGCAAATAAACAAAAAGATGCTCAAAATACTATGCATTGGGGGAAGACAATTTTCACCTTACCTTTGTCTGAAGGCTAGTTATTTGCCTTTAAGTTCTGTCCACTATGCAATAATCAAGTAGGATTATTTAAAAAAAAATTAGTAAGAATCCTGAGCACCTCTTCACCTATCACTGTTATTTTCCATGTTCTTCCTACCACAGTTAGGCATCAGAGGGACAATGTCAGAGGAGGTTAGATATCAGGAAAGGGTTCTTCACCCAGATGGTGGTCATGCACTGGAACAGGCTCCCTGTGGAAATGGTCACAGCACCAAGCCTGACAGAGTTCAGGAAGTGTTTGGACAATGGTCTCAGGCACATAGTGTGATTCTTGGGGCTGTCCTGTGCAGGGCCAGGAGTCAGACTCAATGATCCTTCCAAGTCAGGAAGGACACCACTAGTAGGTCCCTTTCAACTCAATGTGTTCTCTGATTCTGTGATTGAGTGACTGTAGGACATGCTGTATTCTGACTAGGCATTCCAGTAGGATGACACAAAGACAGTTTATTAGCCATTCAAGTAGCTAACACAGTAGGTTCTCAAATACCTACAAAGATGCATTTTAAGAAACTGAATATAATAGATTTGAGTGAGCTCAGGACAGCTATAGTTCTTGCTAGAAGGAGCTCAGTGTTTTATTGCTCCTCAGCAGAGCTGAGGTGGTCTGCAAATATAAGGCTGGAAGTGATGAAACCACAAATATGTGGTCTTGTTGTCTGATGATAAAGTGCAGTGTTACACATTTAGGAAGTTTACAGTATGGATGACTTGGTGACTGGGAATGGGGATGGTAACCTTCAGCTTTTTCCTGCTCTAGAATTTAGTGAAACTTGCAGGGGTAAAGTATTTGTCACACTCTTCTCTGCCTAACCTCTGAAGAAACCTTCCATAATCTACAATAAGGGTTACAAAATTGTGTGGAGAAGCGAATTACATCTGAAATGTGTGAATATACCATACTTCCAGGTTTTTTGTTGTTGTTTGGGGTTTTTGTTTGTTTGTTTGTTTGTTTTCTTGCTAATAGCAAACAAAATCAAAGCAGTGTTTTGGACTGAACTTCTGTGAGTTCTGTTGGAAGATATAAAAGTACAACTTCCCAAATATACAACCTATGAAATCCATAAGCTGCAACAGAGGACTAAGGAATGCTTATCTAAAAGTACTCATTTAAAGTTGCTTTTCTGAAGAAAGCAGTTCTTTTTGTATAGGACAACTTTCAGCAAATTTTTATCTTTTAATCCCAGTAGACCAGAAATGTCAGTGTCTTTTTAATTCTCCCTTGAAGCAGCAAGAAATTTGGCATTCCAATTGCAAATGCTCTTAGGTCTACCCTGGGTGCACCACATTAATGGTGCCTGAAGTCTGTGACAGTTTATTTTATCCTGGGATTTTCATCCCTAGGAACTGAAAACTCTTCTGATTAAACAGAAGAATTTTTCAAGGAGAAATGCAAGACGAGCCTTTGTGCAGGGCTCCCATGCCGGGAAGGATATGTCAGCAGCAACAGCCCCTGAGCTGTGAAGTACCACAGCCAGCTGGTAGATGGAGATGTTTGCAAGCGTTGAAATCAGAGCTTGGGAAGTGCAGGTTTTGCTTCTCCCTGCAGGCAGTTAGAGAAATGACTTGTGTGTTCAGCAGGATGCTTTATCCCAAAAATATGGCTAGGTACATGCCATCGGCACTCGCTGGTGTTGTCCAGTGTAAATCCCTGTGACTGACAGGGGCACTTGCTGCAAGTCCATGTCAATACCCTGGGTCTAGGAGCTGCTGCTGGCTCCCCATTCCCTCTGCAGACAATTTGCTTTTGCAGTGGGAAAGGCAAATGGTGATGATGATAATGATGATGGTGATGGTAATGGTGTACTCCTCGGCAGTTGCTTAATATCTTTACCTCCCTACTTAAAGCACCTTCTACTTTGCAGACTAAATGTTGAACACAGCAATTTGCACTGCTTATTCTCGCAATCGCCCTTAAGTTTACAGGCCGTTTAGAAGGGGCAGAGCTTCATAGGAGCTGGCAGTGCTCCTGTCATCAGCTGACAGGCATCAGTGGAACATCATAACCAGGGACATAACAAGGAGCAGCTTGGACCATAAACAAGGTGTCTAGATATGTACAAGTTATTCTCCAAGGAAATAGTTTTCTTTGCATGTGTACATAACCTGCTGCTCTTTCAATCTTCAGAGCGCTTAAATCATGACATTTTCACCAAAACATCCAGCGGAGTTTGTTGTCAGAAGTCCTTGTACCCCAAGCAGTGCCTGTTTCTTTTTCCCCGTGTAACACACACTGGCCACAAGAACTGCAAAGCTTATGTCTTCAGCATTTTTGTCCCCCAAATCAATGACTTGAGCATGATGAAAAGAATGAGTGATTCTGATTGATCAAACCAAGAGTTTTATTTCTACCTGTTATAAGAAGTCTCTGTCTGCCAGCAGAGTCCAACATGGATGAGCAGACAGACTTGACTATATTTAAATTAACTAATAATTTATTTAGAGTTAAATTCAGGAAAAAATGGAACTGTATATAACAAGAACTGTATACATGAAACAAATGTCTTTCTATTGCCTATTCACCAAAATCCACCTTAGTCTGTGCTGAGAGATAGAAGTACTCATATGTAAATGGGATGATATTTTCTATGAGTGAGTTCTGTGCTGCAGGTTGGACAAGCTCTGGTAATCTCAATGGCAACAGGAAGGCACCGACTGCAGAAGATGTGGCCACACTGGGTTGACATAAACAGTCGCTCGCTTTTCAGAATCTGGATGAAAAGAAACCACAACAAGTATTGGGAGGAAAGAAATCAAGTTTACTTCTCTACTGGCACCAGGAAAATAGAACTTGGAGCATCTGAAATCAGTCTATTATTGCTAGAACAATGAGGGACCCACAGATCTGTCAGTGCCATCTTGGCAAGGGTTTTTCTCTGTCCGTCCACTGCCAAGAAGTGACTTTTGGAGCTCCATAGCAAGGTCTATTCTTCAAGCCAGCTGCCCGTACCATCCCACATAAGACACCCAAATTGTGCAGCTCCCCCTCTGTCCCGTTGCCCCTCCCACAAACCAGCAAGGATGATAAGAGGATCCTTACCCGTGAATAAAAATCCATGCAAATCGGACACCTAATAGCTGGTTGCCATTCCCTAGAGAGACACAGAGCCAGAAAGAGCAGCCATTAATACCACTGGGCATCGAGGGTTACTGATAGATAAAATGCCACATGATCATCTGACTGCACTGACTGGCCATGATGCATTTCTTTTTGAAGAACCCTCTGTATCTTTAACTCTCTCAGTTTTCTGCACATAATGGGGAGTTCAGATCTCCTTGTCCTGAAGGAAACAGTGGCTTAGTTTTCACTGGGAGAAAGATGAAGTCAGTCAACCTGTTCTACGATTTGAATTAACAGCAGTCTCTAGCACTGGGCAGTCTATGTATTGGCAGAGTTAATCTCCAACAGGTCATCAATAACAGCTTTGTAACTGAAGGATCAACCTGTCCTCTGGGAACTATTCATTCCAGAAGGGAATGAGGTCTGACACTACAGAGTAACACTGCAGACAACTGTGGCAAGCTCCAGCCCCAGGAAGGACTCTTTGGTCAATGTTAAATGATCCAGCACTGAGCTCCTTTAGCCTCACCTAAACAGAGCAGGAAGGTGCATTCTGTAATAGAGAAGCTTGAGACTGAAGGAACAAAATATTCCTTTTTTTATATTAAATTATCTCCTATGCTGCCCTTCAGTAATCCAAAAAGCTCAAAGCACAACAGTTTTACTAAGACCAGCACAGAATTTGCCTCGCTGCTGCCGGCCAGTCTCCTTATGCTAAGCCTCAACGATACCAATTCCTGCATCTAACATCACTACTAGAGCTTGATATGAAAAGCAAATGCAATACATTGTGAGCTATGGCCTGTGACTAATCTCCCTTCCTTGCCATACCCCTACTCTCATCTTTAAGGCTATATGGAAAGCTATGTGTCTGTCTTGGGCTGCCTTTCTCTACTAAAGTGCAAATGATATCATGTGATCATCATACAATACAGGATATTGTCCTCATTGAAAGAGGGAAATGAGTAAGTGAAGGCCATAGCAGTATCACTTAGCCCTGTCTGTATAAAAAATTTTAAAAAAGCAACATTAAATGATGGGTATGTCATGAGGCACACATACTGCGAACTTGAAGTTTCCTCTTCTGGTGATCCCTGTTGTTCAGATGATGTAGCAGTCATGTACATGTCATTAACTGTTGTTTCATTTTCATCATCTCTACTCAGTACAGAGCTGTCTGACTGTTGATGGCTTGTTAGTGAAAGATTTCTCATTTTTTGTATATACTCTGTAATTTAATTTTGATAAGTTAAATCTCTTATTCTCTATCTCTCTCCCTGAAACTATCCTTCAAATACATTATCATAAATAGTCTGTAACAGTTCTTCTTTTAAATGGACCCCTAACCTGAGTTAAAAGCAATCTTAAACTAGTGTCCCAGATATTGAGGTTGAAGCCTTCCAGACATTGTGACTATTCTGCTATGGACCAACACAACACATTTCCCCTATTCACCCTACAAACAGCTAAAAAGGTGACCACAAGATTCCCTGTGTTATAAATTCCATGGAGTTACACTACCTGTGAATAAATCTGCCCTGTAAGGGGAAGCTCCCTCACCCCATTCTTACTAAAAATGTCTGCTGTGATTCTGTGGTGAGGAAGGGCAACAATTGCTGTGCTGTAGGGGACAGAGAGGACTACAGTCAAGCTTCTGAGGAGCAGGGTGACATAGCACACACACACAGTGACAACACCTGGTAAATCACAAAGTGCTTTGTTCAGAAAGCTATATAAGGGATAGAAGGGGTACTTGAATCTAAAATTGTACATTCCAGAGCCACTGTCCTTCTTTGTTGCTGTATGATGCTAAACTGCTGTACTCTTTTTGTCTGTGTTAAACCAAACCTCCCCACTCAAAGGAAGTTTCTAACAAATGAGTCTTATTAAGAACAGTCCTTGGAATTAATAAAATGATTTAGAAATTGCCATCATCTCTCTCCTGAGTTAAGGTAACTTGAAAATGGAGTTATCATGCCCAGATTCAAAGGAGATCAATTTTTAATGGCCTGGTCTATAACATCCAAAGGGTCAAGAAATGCTCTTTGATTTTTAACCCTCAGATCACACATGCAACAATGATCTCTGCAATTCCAGTGGCCATGTAACAATAATTTAACACTAATCAATTAAAATTACAGAAAGTGCCCCCAAATTAAAGTTCCTTTCTGCATAAGTATTCAGCTACAACTTCTATCTGCAGGAATTTACCACTGTGTCTAATAGTGGGTATTAGACACAGGTTGGATCCATTCTCTAACATGCTGGACAGAGGCTTTAGCACTGTTTTTTACCTTTTGATAAGTGAACTTTTAATTTCTGCTGCTCAAGTTTGTGGAAAAAAAACAAACAAAAAATAATAATTACATTTAGAACAATTCCATTATCAAACGTAAAATGTCAACTCACCTTCAGGAAGCTTCATCAATGCACATGGGAATCAAAAAAAAAAAAAAAAGAAAATACAATTAGACTTTTGTGTGTATCCCTGGTGCTGCCTAACACCAGCTCAGTGAAGTAGTTACAACAGACCAGAGGAAGAATGGTAGGCTCTCGACCTCTTATTTTGGTTAAGTATACTCAAACTAATAGCCAATTAACTGCTGCCCTGAAAAAAGTAAGAGGTTGCTGTTGGTTCTGCTCCCTCTGCTGCAAAAGAGCAGAAAGTGGAGGAGGCTTAAGAACCATTTGAAGACCCTCCTCTCTGCTCCCCAGTTTCAGTTCACTAATTGGATTTGGGCTGAAAGGATTTCTTTCCCTCTTTCTCCCTCAAACAGGCAAATTCAGCTGTGATAGCCACAAAAGCTTTGTGTTAGATGAACAGCTTTCCTTCAGAAAGGAAACTACAACAGGGACTGGGACTAAAGACTTAGAGTTTGCTGCTCTATTGACACCAGGGAAACAGACTTGGAGTATCTGAAATCTGTCAGTTACTACTAGAACAATAAGGAACCCACAGTTCTTCCAGTCTCCCCTGGCAAGGGTTTTTCCCTCAGTGTGCACCACCAAGAAGTGACTTGAAGTGACATGCAAGTTGGAGCTAAAGAGCAAGGTCTGTGCTTCAAACCAGCTACCTGTAGCACCCCACATTAGCCAGCTGAGTTGCACAGCATTCCCTCTGCTTCATTCCCACCAACAAAGCAGGAAGGATGACAACATGAGGATCCTTACCTGTGAGTTCTCATCCACCCAAACTGGAGAACTAACAGGACATGCTGGTGGTGCGCTACAAAGAACAGAAACAGAAAAAAACGTGCTGCCACTAGTTTCACTGTGCATCACAGGTTACCAGTACATAAAATGTCAGAAATTAAAACATTTTCTCTTCAGACTTAGCAGTCCCAGCACAGTAAAAAAAATATTCCAAGAACTATTATTTAGTGCAAGCATTTCAGTGTGTCTCAAGCCATAGTGCAAGATACATTCAATCAATAATGCCTTCATGAACAAAGAAGAAAGGTTCCTGCTGGATTTTGCCTTTTTTTTGTTTGCTTGTTTAAAATTAGTTCTCTTCCAGACCAGCCACTATATTCCAGGTCAAAAATTTTCACAAAAAATCAATCAGAACCCAAAAGGTTGGCAAAAACTTGTTTGTACCGTATATCAGAAATTAGACTTGAGACACATTTTTTCTGTCACATACCCATTATCATCTCTTGGTTCCTCTTCAATGTCACCCATCAGTAACACCACTGAATTTTCTGTTGCTCTGGAAAAAAGTGGGTGCTGCTGGTTTTGGTCCTGCTGCTACAATGGGGTAGAAATGAAAGGAGCTTAGAAACGACCTGAAGCTATACCTTTAGGCTGTAGGTGTTTCATTCCCTCTTTCTCCCTCAAATAGGCAAATTCAGCTGTGATAGTCATAAACACTCTTTATTAGATGAACAGCTGCTGAAGAAAAAACTCAACCCCAAGTCTGCTCTTATGTTGTGGAACTTTAGCTGGGTTGTGCAGATTCTTTTTTAAAGTTTGAGGCCTTTTCCTATTCTTGCTGCACATTTCTGCTTTGCACACCAGCAATGGCATCCCAGAATTGAGGGGATAAACTACACTGAGGGCTGGATCTTTATTAAAGGCTTACTGGAGTAATAAACAGAACTAGTTTGTACCCGTCAGCTACAGTTGTGCTTGGTAGCTCAGTGACCGGAGTACCTTCAACCAGTGTTGCAGGTAAACCCACTTCATATTTGTGAAGTCAAAGACTTCCTGTCCTCTCGTTTGCTTTTTCTTTAAATCACTGGCCTATGTCTTGGGTATGTCTAGAATACCTTCAGCTTTAAATTGCATCCCTTTATGTTACATTCCCCATGACTTGTAAATGTTCTCCCTGAATTCTGGAGCAACAAGCTCTTTTAAATTACTCTTCCACTCTCTGAAAGAGATGCTGATGTGTTCATGAATACATTTGGAGTTGACTGGGAGCTCTGTGTTAAGCTGTAAATCAGACACATGTTTCAACCCTTGAGGTTAGGCTGCTCAGTTAGATCCCAGAAGACAGGCCTAGGAGCACAAGGGTAAACTAATTCAACTGCAAGATGGAGGGAAGAGTGTCATTCATTCACCACTTAGCACAATAGAATTATGCCAGGTAGATCAGTGACTTCAGGCTCAGAACATTTGCCTGTGAGATCTATGATTTTTTCACCAGCTGAAAAATGGAATGCTAGAATCAACATCAGAGATTGCAGAGGAATGAAGTGGGCTTCCATGGCAGAACAGCGTGAGGAAGGATTCAACTGGTGCCCTGGGTTTCCCTCTTTAGGAATGTATCCAACATTTTACTCAAGCTTTGCCCTCAGCAGTCTGCAGAGAGCATCACCAGCCCTGTCTTTCAAAAGTGACAGCACAAGAGGAGCAGTGGCCAAGCTCCTCACATGGTTCTGTTGTGTGACAGCAGCTCGTGAGAGATACATACCAAGAGATGATTCACCTAACACAGAGGAATGTTATCACACAGAAAAACAAAACCAGAAACAAACCCACCAAAATGAGAATTAGAGAGGGTATCCTAATTTTACAGTACAATACTCTATGTGTTCCCTTGAGGTACAGGACACAGCTAATGGCAAACTGCTGGACTGTGCATTGAACGGTGCTATGGGCCTTTCCTACTTGAGTGCATCACATCAAGCAGAAGACATCAGCCTTAATCTCATACCAGTTGCCTCACCAAGAAAAATCCTATCCCAATAGCTTGCAAATATCCCCCGCTCCACAATTCCCCTTCCTGAGTCCCCAGTTTCTGCCCAAAGCTAGAGGGGCAGTCCACGAGTCCCCATGACAACCGTGTGGTAACATTCCATGCCCAGGTAACAGGAGTGCTCTTTGCACTTCCATGGAATTCCAGAATGCCTTGGCTTGGACAGGACTTTAAAGATCACCTGGTTCCAACCCCCTGCCATGGTCAGGGACGCCACCCACCACACCAGGGTGCTCAGGGCCCTGTCCTGGAATGGGCCCTTCCAGGG
>JAXCLP010000232.1:0-17164 GCA_035584035.1 Lepidocolaptes lacrymiger | reverse complement strand
TGACACCCCCCTGTGACACCCCCCGTAACAGCACCCCTGTGACACCCACCCTGTGACATTCCCTGTGACACCCCCCTGTGACAGCACCCTATGACATGACACCATCCCTGTGACACCCCCCTGTGACACCCCCTGTGACACCCCCCCTGTGACACCCCGTGTGACACCCCCCTGCCTTTGATTGGTTCCCCAGCCAAGTTTGGGGGCTGCTGGGGGGATCAGGAGGTGCCACCAGAACCCCTTGAGATATCAATGACTCTCTTGTGGTGACACCTCGTGGTGGCTCAGGCTGGGCTGTTGCCAAGGTGATGCTCCTTGGTTGCCATGACCATGTCCATCAGCCATGGTGACCTGACCTGGTTCCACCTGGGACCACTCTCTGTGGAATGACCTTTTCATGACTTGGGACACGGATGGAGCCCTGGGAATTCTGGCCAGGATGGGGATTTGTGGGACACAGACCGGGAGCTGCCGGAGGTTTCTCCTCCAGGGTCAGGTCATGCTGCTCATGGTCCTCCAGGGTCACCAGGATGGCCTTGGCCATCAGCCTTGTCATCTTTGGGTTCCTTCCAACCAGATCCAGCTGGAGATATCCCAGTTATTCTTGGCTGTATAACCCGGTCTAGGGGAAGATGTCCCTGTTCATAGAATCATGGAATTAGAGAATTATGGAACTGCAGACTCATGGAATTTTAGAATTATAGAATAATAGAATCATAGAATTTCAGAATCATAGAATTATAGCGCTATAGGGTTATAGAATAGTACAATTAGAGAATTTTAGAATCATAGAATTATAGAGCTATAGGATTATAGAATAGTAGAATTGTAGAATTTTAGAATCATAGAATTATAGAATAATACAATTATAGAATTTTAGAACCATAGGATTGTAGAATCATGGAATTACAGAACCATAGAGTTTTAGAATCAGAGGATTTTAAAATCATAGAATTACAGAACCATGGAACTGTAGAATTATAGAATAATAGAATTTTAGAATAAGAGAATTATAGAGCCATAGACTTTTAGAATAATAGAATCCTAGAAGTGCATTTTTAATCCCAGTGCATTTTGAATCCCAAGAAGCAGCAGTGGGACTCATTTCCTTGCTGGCCATGGGTGTGAACTAGACCCTCCTGAGGGATCCAGGTCTGAAGATGAGTTGTGTTTGGTGCTTCACCAGGACCCCTTTACACTGGACATGATGACCCCACATTGGAATGGAGAGCTGGAAGTGTGCTCCACCACATTCTGCCTCCACTGAAATAAACCCCTTTATAGGTGTAAAGGATTGATTTCAAATTCATTCCCTTCTCTCACAAAGCTTTTTTCTTCTTGCAATGTAGAAGATCCTTTGTGTGTCTAACTGGGCCTGAACTCGAATGGCTGGAGGGATTGTGTTCAAATCAGCCATTAAAAACAATCTCCTGGCAGAGCCCAAGCATGAAAAACGCACTCCAAAAGATGAAAAAGGGCAGCAAATGTTGGGAGTTCCTGGAAAATGGGGATTTCTGAGGGTTTGCCACCTGCACTGGAGCTGCCATAAACAACCTGCACCCGAACACATCCAGGGCAAAGCTCCCAGCTGCTTTAAAGGTGACTGCATTAAAGCTTTCAGCCCAAAGCCTCATGACTAATCACCCAGGCAAGTGGTCCAAAGTGCCACAGGATCCTTCAAGTGGCTGCATTCCTTCTGAGGAGCTGCTGCTGCAAAGCCACGGGGAGAATTCCTTAGCTGGGATGGCAGGAATGGGAGTCCTGGGAGGGGAAGGTCTGGTGTGTGATCCCCACTGGAAATGCAGGTGGAGAAGAGATGCCTTTCCCCCTCCTGGAAGATGCTTTTAAGGAGCATCCCTTGCACAGGTCCTTCTGGCTGGTGTGCACAGGGGTGAAGAGCTGCTCTCCAGCCCTCCTGGAACAAAGAGAGGTTACAACAATTAATAAATGTTATTTATAAGGCACTTCCCGCACCAAGAGCCTTTTGGGAGCGGCACGAGCCATTAACATGAAATCCAATTATAAACCCCAATCACAATTAAATTGCTCGTGTCTCTCTGCAGGAGCCCTGTCTCAGTCACTCACTCCGTGTCTCTCCTCTGGCCGAGCTGCAGAGGAGGTTCAACTCATTTGTTTGTGGCATCAACAAGAGAACCCTCATTATCTGCACATTACAAAGCTGTGTGGGCTAAAGAATTGAGATTAATATGGAATAATTAGCTCTGATGAAAGTTCTACCTCACTTGGAGCAGCTGGGACTGAATAGGATGGCACTGAGAGTTGATTAGTGTGTCATTACAGTATTAGTGTGTGTACAGTCACTGGCACACAGCGACAAAGTGCCTGGGAGAGGATGGCATTTTAATTGAGCCCCAGGGTGGGGGGCACTGGGGGTGGGGGCATCCTTTGGGTTGGGTTTGTGGACGGGGCAAACCCCTCAGCACTGAAACAGCACAGCTCAGAGGGGTGTTGTCCTCCTGGGACAGCTCTGAAGGGTGGTTGGGGGTCGTCTCTGCTGGAGCTTTGGAGTGCTTGTGATGGATTCATGCCCTGTGCCCGATGCCCACCTTGTCCCCAGCCCAGAGCTCTGAGTGCCATGGCCAGTCCTGCCTTGGGCACCTCCAGGGCTGGGCACTCCAACCCTCCCTGGGCAGCCCCTGCCAATGCCAGATCACCCTTTCCAGGGATGAATTCCTGCCGTGCCCATCCCCAGGGTGAGTGCTGTCGTGGCACGGGAAGTGACAGTGACAGGGAGGACAGACAGAAGGTCCAACAGTGACAGGAGGGGGGTCGGGCTCTGCTCCCAGGGGACAGGGACAGGAGAGGGAACGGCCTCAGGTGGGACAGGGCAGGGGCAGGGGGGACAGCAGGAGGAATTTCATCACCAAAAGGATTGTTAACCATTGGAAGGGGCTGCCCAGGGAGGTTTGGAGTGCCCAGCCCTGGAGATGCTCACTGGCCTTGGCACTCAGTGCCCTGGGCTGGGGGACAAGGTGGGCATTGGGTGGACTCTGGTCTGGGAGGGCTTTTCCATCCTTACTGATCCTGGGATTCTGTGAGCACCAGAATCTCCAAGGCTTGTCCCAAAGAGGAGTATCCATCAAAACAAGGCTGTCAACAGGTGGTCCCCCCACCCCAGAGAGCAGAGGGGTCCATCTCCCAGCCCTTTCCATAAAATAAGTTGGGAATGCTTTGCTGTTCCACCCCCAGGCCAAAATGCCTTTGGAGCCACTGATAGAAAAGGAGACCTTAAAGTCATTAAAAACAGATTTCCATTTTATGACAATTAATGTCACGTGGTTTAAAAACTGCCTTAATTAGGAATGACCCTCCTTAGCGTGTGAGTGACCAAGGCCTGGAGGTTTAAGGTTAATTGTGTGTTGCTCAGATTTCATCCCCAAAAGCTGTTGGAAGGACAATGCTGGAGCTTAGGCTGTGATTTGCATAGAGAAGTCAGATTGAAATCACCTTTTTTTTATCTGGTAACATTTTCTAGCAGGATGGAATTTTACAGAAGGCATTTAAGGACTTGGGGAAGGGGAGAAAACCAATTTAAACCAGAGTTGAGAGAGATGGGGCACCTTGGGGCTATTTCAGCATTGCAGAATTAACCCAGAGCTGGGGGGTGGGGCGGTTTAAAGGGGCCTGTTAAGAAGGGATGAGGGTTTTAGGAAATTATATGGAAATTGGAATTTCCTGCCTTGTTGTTGGACAGAAACTGGGCTGTGGCCACAGCTCGGGAGCTGAATTTGGATTTGAGAGCTGGCCCTGTGCAATAATTCAGAACCCCATAAAAAGGTGAGGGTGTTCTCCCCAAACCTTTATCCCCCCCCAGCTCTCTCAATGTGAGCCCTGGAAAATGACATTGTTTTCTTCCTGGTGGAGCTGCTCCCATAGGAGGGGTTGGTCTTTTCCACAAGGGGAAACAAACACAGCGTTATCAGGCAAATTTTATAGCTCAAATAATTTAATTTGACTTCAAATTAATCTTAAACAGGCATAGCTGCTTCTGCCACAGAGCTGGAAAACATCACTGAGCCCCAACTCTGCTCTCCTGCCTCGTCTCTCCCAGTTACAATCCCAGTTACAATCCCAGTTACAATCCCAGTTCCTGCTACTTTTGGCCTTAACATTTGGGTGGTGGAGAAATCAACCTTTTCAGTCTTCCTGAAAACAGCCCTGAAAAATTCCAGAATCCCAAATGATTTTGCAGCAGTGCCTTTTGCCAGAATGCAGCTGGTTTGTCACATCAGTATTTGCTCAAAACAAATATATAGCTATTTATATTATGAATATATATATACAGTTTATATATATATATAATTTATATATATTATGTGATATAAACACATAGATATTTATAGACAGAACTGAAGAATGAACCATTCCTTCCAAAGCAAACATTTAATGAGGATAATTTCTTGCTTAGCTGGAATTGTGCTGAGCACTGACAAGGGAAGGCAGAGCACAAATGCTGCTTTACCAGCCTAAAAATGAACATTTCTACACCCATCAAAGAGCCTGCAGGGTGATCCTTCCCAACACAACTCCAGGGAGAGCTGGGTGTAAATTCAGGGGACTTTTCAGTGTAGGGAAACTCACCCAGACCTTTTACTGATCTGATTCATGCCTAAATGTATTGGTGATTTTGCTGCAGATTTAGGCAATGATTCCTTATCATCCTATATAATCCCAATAATTCTTCCCTGTTGCATCACTGCAGAGTTGCTCGGTGCAGTCAGCAGAGGGAATCCTTCCCTCAGCAGTGCCAGAGCAGGGAGGGCAGGGGACAGGGGGGGGATGCTCATGGAAAGTTGTGTCCCCTCTTGGTTGTCCTTGGCTCCCTCCTCCATCCTGCACATCCTGCAGGGGAAGGTCCAAAGCTCTGGCACCCCAGAGATTCCATCCACAGCTCTGGGAATCCTCCTCCCCCTGGAATGGGAGGGAAGGAGCTCAGCCCTGGGGCTCAGCTGGGCTGTGTCTGTAAAGAATCTGACACAAAGATTTGGAGGAGTTTCTTTAATTTTGTATAATCTCTATTTCACTTGGCTTTTCCAAAGGCAGTCCCAGTTAATGAGCCCCCGTTTTATGGGATTCACCTTCCAAGGCAGAGCCTGGAAAGGGAAGGGAGAGGAATTGGCTGATCAAAAATTGCAAACTGAGGGGTTTGCATGGATTGAAGGGTGTCAACCATTGCCTGCCCAGCAGGAGTTTGGCAAGGGGACAACACAGCCTGGAACAACAAGGAAATCCTGGATGCACTAAGGTGGTTTCCTGCTGAAAACAGGGAATTTGAAACTTTGCTTCCACAGGCTCTTTTTAGGAAGAGTCCCATTTTTGTCAAGAAAAGCAAACAAACAAAGAGGAGAAAAGTGGGGTTTGATAAACACATTTAACTGCTCCTCATCAGATGGACATTTTTACCTGTTCAGCCTCACGTTGAACGTGGGACAACAAAATCCCAACCTTGGAATCATCTGTGGGAGACTTCAGATGGTTTCATTTGGAGTCCAAAAGAGATTCTGCAACCAAAATCAGCATTTCCTCCCCAAGCAGAAAAGACAGACACTCCTTCTCTGCTCTGTTGACACCCTGGCTCACTGATCAGTTGTCCCAAAGGATTTTGGGGAAACACGTGAATTCCTTCTCTTTGGATCCAGGAGTTATTTAGCCTGGACCTGACTCAGATGCAGCCTCGAGCTCTTCTCACTGGGCAAACTCCACCTCCAGGAGCATTTTGGAGGTTTCTGTCCCATCAGCTCAGAGATCTCACCATGGTGGAGAGAATTCCCAGGAGATGGGACGCTGCAAAAGTTCTAACTGGAAAAACATCCCAGTCCTGGTCCTGTGGGAGGGGCTGATCCCACAAAACCAGCTGCAAACCTGGAGAAAGGACTCCAGAGTGAGGCTTTGAGCTCCAAAGGGTTGGGAAGCAGCTCCTCACCTAAAAAGCTGCGGGGACAAAGGTGTGGAGGGGACAAAAATGATGAAGAGAATCAGCCAGACAGGCTCATCTGCTTGGATGAGGTTTGTCTGAGATGAGGGTGGTGGTTCCATCCGGTGTCCATCCTCCAGCAGAGCCAGCAGATTGTTGGGTACAACTCAATCACTCAAGCTTGTGTTTCCTTTCAAACACCCTGAGGGCACCCAGGGCATGGACAGAGAGCTGGGAATGTGACAGGAGGTGGCAGGAGAGCAGTTGTCCTCTGGAGGGACATCGAGAGGACACCAGAGGACCCTTGGGCAAAGATGTTGCACTTGGATGGTTGTGTGGGAGCCACCACATTGAGGTTCTCCCCAGGAGCCAGTGGAGAGGAGAGAACCATGGAATGGTTTGGGATGGAAGGGACCTTTCCCATAAAGATGTGAGGATTGGACCTTTCTCCATGGAAAAAATGAAGGGATTGGATCTTTCTCCATTAAAAAAAATGAGGGGATTTGACTTTTCTCCATAAAAATGTGGGGATTGGACCTTTCTCCATGAAAATGTGGGGATTGAACCTTTCCCCATAAAAAAATGTGGGGATTGGACCTTTCTCCATGACAAAAATGAAGGGATTGGACCTTTCCCATAAAGATGTGAGGATTGGACCTTTCCCCATAAAAATGTGGGGATTGAACTTTTATCCATAAAAATTTGGGGATTGGCCCTTTCCCCACTAAAAATGTGGTGTTTGAACCTACCTTTCCCAATAAAAAATGTGGGGATTGGACCTTTCCCCATAAAAAAATGTGGGGATTGATCCTTTCTCCATAAAAATGTGGGGATTGGACCTTTCTCCATAAAAAATGTGGGGATTGGACTTTTCTCCATAAAAATGTGGGGATTGGACCTTGCCACAGAAAAAAAGTGGGGATTGGACCTTTCTCCATGAAAAAAATGAAGGGATTGGACCTTTCCCCAGGAAAATGTGGAGATTGGACCTTTCTCCATTAAAAAAATGAGGGGATTTGACTTTTCTCCATAAAAAAGTGGGGATTGGACCTTTCTCCATAAAAAATTAGGAGATTGGACCTTTCCCCATAAAAAAATGGGGGGATTGAACCTTTCCCCATACAAAATGTGGGGGTTGAGCCTTTATCCATAAAAATGTGGGGATTGGACCTTTCTCCATTAAAAATAATGTGGGAATTTGACTTTTCTCCATAAAAAAGTGGGGATTGAACCTTTCTCCATAAAAATATGGGGATTGGACCTTTCTCCATTAAAAAAAAATGAGGGGATTTGACTTTTCTCCAAAAAAAGTGGGGATTGGACCTTTCCCCAGGAAAATGGGGGGATTAATCCAGGGAGGGCTGGAATGGGAAGGAGATGGGGCTGAGCAGGGCCCGTCCTCCCCGAGCTTTCCCTTCAGTCCTGAGAAAACATCCCAGGCACAGTTTGTTCTCCCGAGCAGCATCCAGGTGCCGTATTTACATTTTGTCTGAAATTAATTCAGGCCCATCTTTCAAATGCAAATGGCCAGGAATGAAATAACTCTGGGTGGCTGAGGAAAATCTATAGATCTATATTTATTTTATTAATGCAATAATGCAGGCAATGGGGTGTGTTAGAGGGCAGCTGTTTGTAAACCATCAAAAGCATTAAAGTCCCAGGTTGGCAGGACATGGAAATATTCTTTCTTCTCACCTTTCATAAATATCAAACCCTGACATTGACCAAAACCACTAATTCTGCTATTAAAAGCTGGTGTTTACCCTCATTTTGATTTTTCCTGGTTAGCTCCTCATAAAAAAATACGTTTAAGACAGGAGGAATCAAAGATCAGCAGAGTGTTTGCAAATCATGCCAAAAATAGGGCAGAATCTGCTTTTGAGTGGGTTTTTTTTCTAAGCCCTGCCCAGGGAGCATCAGCTGGATGCAGTTGGATCTTCCCTCTGGACCTCACCTGGAATTCCTGGAGGAACAACAGGAATAGGAACAACAGGAACAGGAACAACAGGAATAGGAACAACAGGAATGGGTGTTTCCCTTTCATTTGGATGGGATGGATAAACACTCAGCAGCAGCTTGGAAAGGAAATATATTTTATATATATATATATATATATTGTCAGCAGAGCTTTGGGAAGGAAACCATCAGTTGTGTGCCCTTGGATCATCCCACTGGAGCTCGCCTGGAATTCCTGGAGGAACAACAGGAATGTGTTTCCCTTTCACTTGGATGGGATGTTCCATGATATTCACACAAACACTCAGCAGCAGCTTGGAAAGGAAATAAATATATTTGATATATATATATATATTGAGCTTTGAGAAGGAAACCATCAGCTGTGTGCCCTTGGATCTCAGTGGAGCTGCTTCTCCTGCCCTCTGCCTGCTGGAGGAAGGACCATTTCCCCTCCATCCACCCAACCCACCCCAGGAGCACAGCAGGTTGTTCTGCCTGGATGGGCTTGGCTGAGCAGATGCCTTTGGACACTTGGAAACCCTGGCAAGGAAACACATCCCGTGCTCCTTGGATCATTCCTGGGAACAGCTGCCTTGGACCTGCCCGCTTTGGGGACCTTTCAGGGCACATAAAGTGCCTTGTACGTGGGAATTCCTGGGGCATTATTTGGCAGAGGGACAAAATTGTCCTGCCTTGCTGTGCCAGGGAAATGTGGCAGCAAATGTGCCCTGCTGGCACAGGGGAAAGGGGGAAATGCAGTGCCTTTGGCTCCTGGAATTTCCTTTGGCTGGAAATTGGGACCAAACAGGCTTGGAATGGTGACATCAGAGCTTGGACTTGGAGCTGGGTGTGGCTCCTGGTTGTCCCACCTGGGTTTGAGCTCCTTTGGGTGCCTGGGATGGGTCTCTGCTCAAAGCACAGCCTTGGGATCCCCCCAGGGGTGAAATCCCAGGAATCCAGGTGCTTGGGATCCCCCCAGGGGTGAAATCCCAGGAATCCAGGTGCTTGGGATCCCCCCAAGGGTGAAATCCCAGGAATCCAGGTGCTTGGGATCCCCCCAGGGATGAAATCCCAGGAATCCAGGTGTTTGGGATCCCCCCAGGGGTGAAATCCCAGGAATCCAGGTGCTTGGGATCCCAGCAGGGGTGAAATCCCAGGAATCCAGGTGTTTGGGATCCCCCAGGGGTGAAATCCCAAATATTTCCATGGCAAATCCGTGTGTTGGGATACCCTGAGAGGGGCTGTCCAAACTGCAGCTCAGAAAATGCCAAGCCAAGAGCACGTTCTGTGTGTTAAAAATGAATTTATTTTCATGTTCTCACTTAACTCACCCGAATTTTTGGGTTGCCTGACACGACTTGCTGCTTCTTTGCTTTTCCTTTCCTACAAAATGGTTTGTCATCTTTACTATAAGAATTTGAAAATGAAAATCTCCCCGTTTCGCTTCGGGCAGTGCAGGAAAAAGATGTTTCATCTCACTGGAATTCTTCTCCCGTTTGCTTTTCTGAATCAAACTATTTGATGGATAAAACTCCAGTTGGCAAATGTTGGGGTTTTTTTAATCAACTGTTGGTCATTTTAATTGGGAAATCATGAGCTAATTAGTCTCATGAGGTAATTTCCAAGTTTGTTTGGCTCGCCTGTTGCTCCTGCCCTGGTGGTCAAGAGCAGCCACATGAATGTGCCCTGTTGGAAGGTGACAGGTTTTTAATGTCACCACAGCTCAAGGTGAAACCAAAGCCTTTCCTTTTTCATGGATCAGGCCAAAGGAAAACAGGAATCCTGCCAGGGATTTCAGCAAGGGCCTGAATTCCTCCGAGAGTCACTCCCCAGACAACCCTCCCTGTGACCAAAAGAGTCCTGGGAGTGCAGAATTATCCTTAAAAATCAACTTTCTGTGGAAGAGGTTGGCAAACCCACAGCGCTGGCTCACTCAGCCCTGCCAGGGCTGGCCCAACAGATGAACCTCTAAACAGGTTATTAAACATAATAAATTAAAAAGTCAAGCTCATTTCATTGGTAGACAAGAAATAAACACTTTGGTGTGGCCACAGGCCCTGTTGGATCTACCCTGGGCTGCAAATATGGGCTGGGGACATGACCTTCTTTCTCCTTTGCATCAGGGGCAGTTTGGTGCTTGGCCTTGTCTTCAGAAGATGAACGTGACCTTCTTTGAATCCCTTCACTTTCCTCTCACCAGGAAATCTGGAGGTCACTGAATGTCTCTGGAGTAGCAGAGAGAAGAAGCCATCCCACACCCCAAAGCCACGCCCTGCATTTTGGAAGGTGGTGGGACACACACTGGAAATGCCAGCCTGGCATAAAGCAGGATTTTGGAGAACTTTCAGAGGGCACACCAATGGTCCAGGCCCTTCCTGGTGCTGGCAGCAGGATGTTCTCATCCAGGAGAGCCTGGCTTCCATCAGAGGACCATCCTGTCCTCTGGGCCACCTATTCCATCCCTGAGCACCTGGAATTCCCCAAACCCCTCTGGATTTGCACCTTTAATGGGGACAAATCCCACCCATTCCATCACCCCCTGCAAGAGGATGGTGTGAGATCCATGGGTATTTTGGGATGTTGCAGCGTTTTCCTGGCACAACCAGCCAGGATAACCATGGGCTGACACTGACCTTGAGTTCAAACATCTCCAGGACCTGGACTTTACATCTTCTCCTTCATCACCTCCTTGTTCCTGCTCTCTGAGAGGCCACTCTGCTTGGACCCCAGGCTGTTGCAACCCAGGTTGTCGAGACTTTCCCTCAAAAATGTGCAGGGAGAAGCCCAAGTGGGATCTGTTGATGTGTTGAACCATCTCTACCAAGACCTTTCCCACAGACAGAAGCCACCTGGTCACCAGACAGTCATTTCTGCAAACAAAGAGCAATTTTCTCTGCAGAACAACCTGCTCACAACTCCTCCAGAATTTAACTCGGTGCTGCAGGAGAGGTTCTGACTCCTCCACTCCAGGTTTCCCAACACTTCAGCTGCTCCCAGGGTGAGCTGAGGTGAGGAATTCTCGAACTGGGAGGGATTTGACCCAAAGAAACATAACTCAGTCCAGCAGTGGGAAGAAGAAAGAGCTGGGAGGGGAGCCAGGGTTGTCATCCACTGGAAATGGGTGTTCTCCTCGTGATGTGTGTCCTCAGAACCTGCAAACCAGGAGGGCTAATAATGATATTTTCAATTCTACCAGGAGGACAGGCAGGGCTGTTTGTGTCTCTGCTGGGCTTCAATGCAGTGCTGAAAAGCTACAAAGCTGAAAGGTTTTGTGCAGAACTCCCAGGGAATGTTCTCCTTCCTGGTGTTGCTGTGGGGGTGTGAGATCAGTGTTTTCCCACTGACTGTAGCTATTCCTACCAGGGATGTTCCCAGAACCAGGAATTTTTAGTGAGCCAGGCCAAAACCTTTTAGAGGACCCTTTGGATTTGGTGTGACCAGCACGTGCCACCTGCCTTGGGGCAAACATCACATTTTCAGGTTAAACAAGGTGAGGTTTCTTGATGGGATCAAGAGAAGAGTCTTTCTGAGCTCATTAGGACTGTTTGGCCCTTCCCAGCATCGTTTCAGGATCTTCGACTTCTGCCAACGTTTTGTGCTTATAAAACTCTTCATGCCAAGAGTGTGTGGCCTCTCAACCTTTCCATCAGATTTCCTTCACTGGCTCCAAAGTCCAATCAGGCACCCTGCTAATTTCATAATTAGTCTAAGACAGCTGAAGTCTGTGGGGCCTTTGCTGCTGTCAAGGCTAATTAGGAAGGGCTTGGGCTTTCTCAGGTCTGGAACTGCAGTGAAAAGCTGGAGGTTTCCAAACCTGAGCTCTGTTGCAACATTCAGTGTCATCTTCTAAATTGAAGCACTGCTGAGGGTGTTGCCCAGACAAGAAGAGGCAGTTTGAAATTTAGAAATGCTAAAATCCAAGGATTTCGTGTGAATCTGATGTGGTGGGGATGTAAATCTGGAGTTTTGGGAAAGAAAAGGAGCAAAACCCCCAATTAAAAACCCATGCAGGTTCTCATCATCAAAGTGGATCTTCAGGAACCTTTTTCCCACGTTTGGATGTGGATTTGGCCTTCCAAACTTGCTCTTCTCAATGGGATGGAGAGCTTGGTGTAGGTCTGGGCAGTAGGTGCAGGAGGTTTTCAGCACTCAGCTCAAAACCCTGTGGTGTGAGGAGGAGGGTTAGAGCTGAACCAGATCAAAACAGGTCCCAAAATATTCCTGGAAAACCAAAAATATTCCTGGAAGAAGAAACTGTCGAGTCACTCGTGCTCTTGGTTATTTCTGAGGGCAGAACTCAAACCCAGCAAGGGCTTTAAGTAAATCCTTTCCAGCCGAGGGGATGAAAGGGAAATGTGGCAAAAAAAGGCTCTGGGTGAGGATGGTTCAAGGGAAGGGCTTCACCTGAGTGTGGAAATTCTCTTTGCCACAGTAACTGGGATGAATTTCATGTAGATTCTTGTGCTTGGTCACAAGTTCCTCAGGAGAACTTCCAGCCTCTCCTCAGCTCCACTCTTGGCACTACAGGGGCTCATCGTGGCAGTTCCTTGGATATCCAAGGACATTTTAACAGGGGAGTGACTTCATGTGGCCAAGAAATGGGCACCTCCAGGGGTGCTGGGTGGCTCCACAGGGGAAAGAGTGAAGTGTGTGACTTCCCTGGACCTTGGGGTGCATTGCCATGCCATGAAGTTCTTGTTGGTCCCTTGGACTTTCCTGCTCCACCACCATCTGCCCCCTCTTGGAGCTCAAGATTGCTACCTTAGCCCTGGAAACCCAGCAGGTCTCGAGTGGGAACCCTTTTCCTGCTGAAGGAAACGCTGAAATCCCCTCAGTCCCCCCCAAAGATGAGCCCTTCTGTTGGTTGGTGTGGTGGGACACTTTGGTGGCATCAGGGAGGTTCACCTGAGGCAGTTTTTGATGTGTTTAATAACTATGGGTGTCTCTTCTCTGACCTTGTCCACCCTTTCCCTACAAACTCGTGTTTCACATCCTGGTTCTGCCTCAGGATGTTCCTCTGTGTGAAGAAACTTCTCCTTTGCTTCGTTTCAGCTCTTTGATGACCTCTGGCTCTCACTGGGGCACTGAATGGCCAATTCCTTTCCACCTTCTCCATTCTTGTCCTAAATCCTCCCTGGGTGGCACAGGAGGTGTTGGGGCTGTGCTGTGTGACCTTGATGTGCCCAAAGCCCCTCCCTGGGCAGTGCTGGATCATTCAGGAAGGGTTTGGGGTTCACCACAAATTCAGGGTTGGAAGAGCCTCCTGAGCCATTCAACAAGTCCCAGCTGTGGCCAGGGCAGCAGGAATGTGCTCCTTGCCTGCAGGCAGCTGGGAGGAGGTGTTAATTCTTACTGCAAACAGGATTATTAGGAGACAAGATGTCCAAAAGCCCCTTCCAGAGACTGCTACAAATTCCCCTTTGTGCAACTCCAGGTTGGTTTTCCAAAATATCCCCCCCCAGTGCACATCAGGAGCCCCTAGCCCAGGAGATGGGAGTTCTTGGAGCAGGGTTTGCAGCTCTAGGACACTTTCCTAGTCCCACAAATCCACTGGGAGCAGAGCTGGGATCAGCTGGGATCTGCACAGCTCTCAGGGTCAGGGGCAGCAGTGGCACGGAGGGAAAACACACGTCCCCTCTCTGAGGTTCCATTCATCCCTCTCCAGAGGTTGGGAATGTGCAGGGACATTTGAGGGAAGGGCTGTTGTTTTCCTTTGGGCTCTTGATAAACACTGGCAGGCACGGCCCAGGTGGGAGCCAGCAAAGAGCTGGCACTTTCTGCATCAAACCTTTGGGATTTGGAGGTGGAGGTTTATGATAGGAAAGCACAGCACCATTTCTCAAGGGCTGGGAAAGGCAGAGTGATTCCCTCCCTCATGGAAAAGGGCAGGAATCAGATTGATTCCCTCCTTGATGGAAAAGGGCAGGAATCAGATTAATTCCCTCCCTGATGGAAAAGGGCAGGAATCACAGGCCGAGGAAACACATAAATGTCTGGTGTCCAAGGGGCTTTGGGGGTAGAGCCCAGCACAGGAACCCTTCGTTGCAGCTGTGCTGGGTTATCAGAGCATTTTAATTAATCTGCTTCAATTAACAACTAGCATTCTAGGAAAGGCTGTATCCCTGAGTCACCTGGAGGGATTAAACCTGTGGCTGGCACTGGGGCTCACACTTCAGCGGTGACCACTGCTGGTTGATGGTTGACCTTGGGCATCTTAGAGGTTTTCTCCAACATGAACCATCCTGGGATTAGTTTTAATTCCCTCTCTGATCATCCATTTCAGCAACCCCCCCATCCTGGGGGCCTGGCCACAGCCAGCCTTGTGGAGCTGCTATTTGTGGAGCTGCTGCCACTTGGCTTTCCAAGCACACAAAAGCCCTTTCGTGCCCCCTCGCTGGGGAGGTGCAACTTCCTCGGGTATTTTTAACCCCCTTGCTTTAAACAAACACGTTGGCACATGGAGAGATGGGAAGGTTGAACTGATTAGAATCTCCTGAATAGTCATGAAAGTTAAATCCGGCCCCAGCAGCTCCTCGGAGTGCAAATTGCATGAATATATATGAAGTGACTTATTTAAACCCACTCGTCTTTATTGCCGTGCCTCTCCATTTGTTTCCCGGGGAAAAAGCAGCGGAGTTTTAAGGTGAAAATCCCTTCTCTTCTGCTGCCACAAATCGAGGGAGTTAATTCACAAAATGTCACTCAGAGCCTTGGGTTGTGACTCACCTGAATCCTGCTGCAGAGCATGAAAGGAGAGGAGAGGAGGAAAGGGGGTTGTTGCTCATGAAATAAAGACTCGAGGCCCTGAAATTTAAGAACCAGATTGTTCCAAAGGTGATAAAAACACCATGTTCTGTTGCAGGAGGGAGTGGGGCAACATTTGGGAAGGAAAACCAGGTTAAAATACTCAGTGCCCATTTCCAAGTAAAGGAGACATGAAATAGCAGGGGTGGAGTGGGAAAGGTTTGTGTGGAGATGATGATGATGATGATGATGATGATGCCTCATCGTGACAGAACCCTGGGATGAGTCACTCTGGGGGTGATCCCAGCCTGGGATTCAGGAGATGTGGTCACCTCTCACTCCACTGCTTTATTTAAGGGTTTTTAAAATCTCTCATCACCTGACTTGAGGGACAAATGATGCCTTTGATTAGTTCCTAAATGAGACTCTGGATCCACCCTTTGGGAATTGCTCCCTCTCTGGTGGTGCCAGAGATGATTCCTTGCAAAGAGCCCCGTTTTGCTGCAGTTTTAGGGGTGGAAGTGGCACCAAAATCCCATTTTCCTGCATTCCAATGTCCCATTTCTCCTCCCCAACATCTGCCTGGGATCCTGCCAGAACCACCAAACCCATTTTCCAGCAGGAACATCCACAGGGGATGAAATCTGGGCCCTGAAGGGGGAAATGGAGGGAGGAGCAAACCTCCTTCTCACCACAGTTATCTGGAGAATGTTCCATGGGCATTCATTTTTCCACTACAGAAATCACTGTGGTGGCAATATAAATATATATATATATATAAACACACACATATATATTATTTCTATATATATTTATGTTAAAATCTCTAAAGAACACCATAAATAGGGGGCTGAGAAAGGGGGCACAGCAAAAGGGAGAAGCACTCCTGGATTCTCTGGTCTCAGGAGAGACATCCAAGGAAAAAAAGTCCAAATATATGGAAATTGCCTGTTCTAGGCAGGGAAATCAAGGTGGGAGGAAAGTGGAGCTGAGATTTCCCAGGAAAAGCTTCCTTGGAAAACACCTGTTGGGTGGGATTCAAGGTTTTTAACAGAATGAGTCTCATTTGGTTTATCCCTTTATTATTTTTATACTATTATTTATTATTTATAAACCTTTATTTCAGGTATAGAAATAAAGAACAACCTCCTGAAGCAGAAGATAAATGAAGATATTCAGCTTCTCATTGTGATGGGAAGATGTTTCTAAGAAGGAAAATTAGTCAAACTGAGTGTTCTCAATCCCAGGTGTGTTTAAATATATATATAAATAAATCTTTGCCTGACTGGGCTCACAGATTTCTCAAAATTTTAGTTTTAAAACTTATAGTCAAAAGTTCAGACTTGTTTTCTTGGATTTTTTTTTTATTTCCACCCTACTCCAGGATTACAATTATTCCAATGTCTTGACATCTTTCAACACAAATTAAAAACAAGGAAAAATCATTCTTGCCCACCTCCAGTGTTGGACTTTCCCTCTCTTTGAGCAGAAATGGAGCAGAAATGAAATATGGGTGTCAAAACCAGGCAGGAGAAGGCACAGGAACAGATTTCCTGGGATTTCCCTTTGGAATTTCTCTCTGCCCTGGAATTGGGGTGGAAAAGAGACCAATTTCCCATGGTTTGACCCCTCCAGTCCCACCCACTGCCCCTCACAGGCACTGCCAGGAGAAGAATCTGGAATTAAAAATTAATAATATGGAATATTCAGGGCTGGAAAAGATCTCAGGGAAAAGGGCCTGGAATGGGGACGCAGAGGATTGGAGGGGACCAAACACTCCTCACCCCCACCCTGAGACCTGAGAACTCAAGGGGGATTTGAGGTGGCCCAGGGTGAAAGTCCCCAATGTCCTCTGGCTCAGGGACATCCCTGCTGGAGGGGCAGGACCAGGAAACATCACAAGCAGTGGGATTTTTGGAGCTGTTCCCACTCAGACCGTTTCTCCCCCTTTCCCTGAAATATCCAGTTCTTGATCCAGCAGGAAAGGTAAGAAAAAAAAAGGGAAATAAATGAATGACCGGCCTTGAAAGCCACGACACAAACCTGCCTTTTAGGGGTGTCTTTGAGCACTTGGAGGGAGTTGGATGAGTTTTGGAGGAGGAAGAATTCCTGGCCAGGATGCCCTGAAATCCCACGACAGTTCCCAGCACAACGGCGGGGTCTGTGAACCCAACGGGGGCAAAAGAAAGGGGTTTTTGAAAAGGTGTGCGGGGGGATTTATGGCATTGCAGCATTCCTGGGATGGAACAGATCCTGGGTTTGTACCCTTGCACTGAGAGAGGGCTGGAGCCTCAGAGGACACACATTCCTGAGCCAGGGAATAGAACCAGAGCATTGTTAAGGTTGGAAAAGAGCTCCAAGATCAGCAAGACTCGACTGAATCCCAGAGTTCCCACTAAGGCAGAGCGCAAAGTGCCACGTCTGCTTGGGCACAGTCCCAGAATCCCAGGAGATGCTGAGCTGGAAGGGACCCCCAAGGATCACCCAGCCCAACCCTCAGCCCTGCCCAGGACCAGCCCCAAGAGTCAC
>JAXCLP010000231.1:0-17309 GCA_035584035.1 Lepidocolaptes lacrymiger | reverse complement strand
CAACCTAGTTAATTCTGTTCTATTCTATTCTATTCTATTCTATTCTATTCTATTCTATTCTATTCTATTCTATTCTAGTCTATTCTATTCTATTCTATTCTATCCTGTTTCTGTTTAGAAAGCAGATAGCTGATCCATTCTGTCTTTCCCTCATAACAAGATAGATTCCTTTTTCCGTGTGCAATAATTGAAAAAAAAAAAAAAAAAAAAGATGATTTTCATTGTCTTCCTGGGTTCTTATTTGAGACAAGAGATAAGAGAGAGCATATATAATGTATAATGTTTTATATCATTTTTTTCAATGCATTTTTTGGTTGGGTTTTTTTGTTTGTTTATTTCTTAATATGTCTCTCATGGAAGAGATATTGACTGAACTGGATGAGCTGAGATGATGGAAACCAGAAATCAGTGTCCTTATTCCACATGTTCAATAGTAAGAAGAGAAACACTCAGTAGTATTTATTATAACATAAAGTAGCATTCTAGAATTCCATTCTAATAGAGCATTTTTCCATCCCAGTGAGCTCAAACACATGCAAGACATGTTTACACCATGATGTGGCATATTGTAAATAATGAATTCTTGTTTGTGCTTTCAACTAGCAAAGGGACTGAATCAGAAACACTGGGCTTTGCTTATTGAATAGTAAAAGAAAGCACACTTTTTTGAACTATCCTACCCTTAGGGTAAATGTAATACACCTGCTATCTGTCTTCTACAGTTACACATGTGATTTTAAAATATTCTCTCTGTTTCAGGATGAGTTTCTTTAGTTGTCATGGAGCAAAATGCATGGGAGAAAACAACAGAAATGGTGCTTTAGTATGGGTAGTCCAGACAATTGGCCTTGCATAATGCACACTGAATTGAAGATGAAAATTCGTTTACATTGGGCAATACTGTTTATTTTAAAGTAATTTGGGATGAAATAGCCTTAGTGTGTTTAGTGATCAATCTCTACGGTAACACATCATTCAGTACTCTTGCAAAGTGGACTCATAAATTTCAGGAAAAGATACCACTAACACACTGTGAAAGCAGAGCTCACATAAATTAACACGCCTTAGTGTACAGTATTTCCATTGAGTTATTTGTGTGTTCATAGTACATTTATTCTACTGTTAGATTAAGTATAAATAGAGACAAGCTATAATAAAAAAATATATTTTAAAAAGCTAATGTTATAATCTTCAACTTCTTATATATCTGTTCCTGGGTTGTTATTAACACAACTTATCCTACTGAAAATTGTTGCACTTTAATTACTATTAATTGATACGGATAGATTGGAAAGTAACTGATTTCTTGGTTTTATGAAATCTTACGGTAGGAGAACTCAGAGTTGTATTTGATAGTGGCATAAGTTCTTTCAGCAGAGATTTTCTTTTGACAAAAAAAAAGAGAGGCATTTTCGCATATCATGAAAAGCTACTAAAATTAATTTAAAATGTACACTTTTTTACATAATGCTATTTAATATTTTGTGCTTACAAGGAAAATTAATACACAAAGTAACTACAGCTTATAATTATCACAATAAATCATAGTTATATGATATCTAGAGCAGAAAAATTTAGAATAGTACTTAAATTGGTAGGCTGGGCTTTAGTTTTTTCCTGAATTACTCATTACTAATTGTTGAAATTGTCATCTATACTGACAATTAGATACATTGAAACTGGTACAACTGCTATCTGAACAAGAAAGACTTAATCTAGTTTCTAAAGTAAAGGCTTCAGAAAGCTTACCTCTTTTAATTAAAATCCTCCCTCTTTTAATAGCTCCCATCCCACAGTCTCAGTAGAATGAATTTATCTCCTACAGGGCAGACTCAGAAAGAGCTATGACCATCATTGTCAAAATACTCTTGTGGACACTGAGCAGTCTGATTGCCATCAAAGTGCATGAAGCCTGCAGGACCCCACATCCTCAAAACACTCTGAATACAGAGTGTGAAAGGGCATATTAGCCCATAAGCTTCTATAGTATAGAGTCATACTTAATTTTATTCATTTTATCCAAATTAGCTGTGTTTAGATGCATTGTTAAAGAAGGTTGAGATTTATTATTGACTCTTTTTTGTTTGTTTGCTTGCTTTTCATGCACGAAACACTAGATGATTAAGTTGATTTAAGCAATTAAAGCATAGATTTGATGCCAGTCACAGCTAGTCATATTGTCACTTAGGCTGAATTCATAAAGTGTTTCAAGAGATGAGCTGTGAAGTTACTATTTGCATTTAATCAATTTTTTTTAAAAAGTATATATGCAGCAAATGAAGGTGATTTTTCAATGGGAAGTTTTTTTGCCAGTAAGGAGACACGATTTTTATGAAGCCAAAGTCATATTCATAGCACCTTTTCATATGAAGCCTACATAGTTACAATAAGCAGACACTTGCAAAATAAATGCACTTTGCATACTACTGATCAGCAGGAAATACTACTGGTTTAGCATTTAGAGTACAAATAGAACAGGTTGTTCCAGTGACACTGCAATGTTTAATAAAAACAAAGTCAAACTTTTAGTCTGAAATTGATTCTGTTCACGCAAAGGACATTATTCCTCAATTGTAATCACTGACTATTGATTATAAATACAAGGCTTTTGTTTTTGGTGTGTTATTCTAATGTTTCAGAATCTTGTAATAAATGGAAACCTATATTTATTTTAATGTAACAGTTGTTGTATCTTTTTTTCTTGCACCAAAATATTGCAACTCCTTTTTTATATATATTTTGCTCTCTGTTTTACTCAATATAGAGAAGAATAATTTTCCTGAAAAATGTTCTTCAGCCAGGGTCTTTCCATCTTCTTTCCATGTTCTCCATCTATTTAAGACATAGACAATGCTTTACAAAGTTAAAATTACTCTTCTCCCTTATTTATTTCCTGTTATGTTATTATATTTATTGTCGTTGTGGGGATAAATGTGTAAAATCATACACAAAACCTCACACTATCACAGAAGACAACTGCATTCATACATTTTGCAAATTATTTTCTAGTTCCTCTGTTATTCAGCAAAAGCATTCTGCACTTAAATTCTCATTTCAGGCTTGTTCAGGTCTGCAATACACTGCATATTTATATTTCAAAAGGAGTATTTTCCTCTCCTGGCAATAGTTTTAAGTAAACTACTGAAAGCTGTGTAAAGTAAACAATTTCCACTTTGCAAATGGTTTTCAGTTTTTGACATCTGGGTTCATGTCAGGTAAGGTACAAACAGAAAGTTTCAAACACTCTGAGAAGGAAAACTCCAGACAAATTCTTTTGTTGGAAGACATTACTCATTTCGTTTTGTACCAGGAAAATACAATTTCATTTCAACACAGTTTTTGAATATTGCAATAACTTCCAATAAGGTGATTTCCTTTGTTTTCCTTTATATATGACTTTTTTAGTAAAAGAAAGTCAAACTCTTTAAATTATATCTTTAATTCAAAAAAAAAAAAAAAAAGAAAGAAACAAGATGTCAAGGCCATTATCAGAAGTGTTCAGTTTAGTTTGTTTTGCCCTGAATAAAAATATATTCCTTATTTCTAACCTAACTCATCCTCCCTTTGATTTGTTATGATTTTTTTCTGGCAAACTAAGATGCCATCTGCTGCTAGGTCTCTGTACTATAACTGTGAATCTTCAGTTGAATAAATTAAAACTTTTAATTATGTACTAAAACTACTTTAAAACAATGGAACATCATGTTTTTCCTTACTAGTCTATGTTAATTTTAAAAAATCCAAACCCACACACAAGAGAACAAAATAAAAACAGACCTTCCCACAACTTTAATAAGACAGAGATCTCCTTCCCCAGTTTACTATTCTTGAGTTTCAGGGATCCAAATCTACTAATATTGCAAAGAAGACTATCAAAGAACATTTAATACAGTTTTGTCACTGTTAAGACAGTTTCCTATTCTCTATTTTTTTTTAATTTGGTGTTGTCTTGAACATGAACTAGCTATCTCGCTTTTGTCATTGTTTTTGTCTCGCTTTTCCCATCTTAAGAAAATATTAAATATTTATAATAATTCTATCTCAGAATTATTTCTTTTAAATATGTAATAAACCATTTGGCAAACATTTTTATTATTAACTAAAGTTGCATTCTATTAGCATTTTTATGTTTGCTTTAAAAATTTGGCCAAAATTACTGGTGCATTCAAATCAAGACTGGTTCTTTGTTTGCACATGACTAACTGAATACTCTCCTGAGCAAGACGATCCTTCCCTTTCACTTCACTTATCTCTTACTTCCTTTTTCTGCAAAATATGATGTAAAATTATGCTATGTGCTTTCTGCTAGAAAGAAAATGTTTCTGAATTGTCATTCTGCAGTGAGAGATGCCTACTGTCCCTCTCAGCCTTCTATCTTAGGTTTATAAGCAGTACAATATAGAATGGTATCATAAAGGCACTTAAACTTTAAATAAGGTGCTATCTGCTTCATTTGCTTTGCAACAGCTTTATTGTCTCCCAGATATTAGCCATGATACAACATTTGTTTGCAGGCAACACTGCGTAAGGAAAATGTAGAATGCTAGCCATGGAATCAATATTGTTTACCGCCTATCTTGAAGTGCTATCTACAGGGAGCAGAAGAATTCATTAAATGAATAAAACCATAGCATTATGAGAAATAAATATTACTCATTAGAAAGGGAAGTTGATGTATCTGTATCATTTTAAATATATGGAGGAATTCATGATTTCTTCATATATACTGACAAAAACATAAGACTACATTTGTTAAAGGAATTGTCACTGAAAATCTCTCATCTACCCTAACCTTATGTATCAGGTTTATTCTGCTGAGTATCATCAGGGAAGGAATCTTAAAGATAAACAAGTTCATCTAACTAGTGATGCGAGGCAGAAGTTAAGCTGAAAGGTTTGAAGGATTTGTTTTATAGGTGGTCAGTGAAAATTCATTCTTTTGTTTTCTTTTTTTTTTTAGGTATAATGCTTCTTATTTTGTTGCAACAACATTTAATCCAGAATGAATGAATCTGCTTTTAAAGAAGAACAGAATCAAACTCCCCACACCATCTCATATGAATCATTTGGGAATGTTTCTGAAATATGATGCCTGTTTGCTATTTCTTTTGTTCATTGTTGGCTTTCTGGTATTGCTAAAACTAGTGCTCTTACAAGAATATTATTGTTAATTACTGGACAACTACTTAATTTTATTTCTTTTTCAGCCTATCCTATCCCAAAATCAAGGTGTTTCTATCTGGAAGATTTGTGGTATTGTCAGCACTGTTTTCTACTTTGAATATCATGAAAAATAATCAAATATTTAGCAGGTTGAATTTTATTTTTTACCCTTTATGTCTTTTTCCTCAGTATTGTGTCAGTTTGCAAATTGATTGACTTAAAGTGGACAATGAATCTTAGAAAACTATGATATACTATACCCAGAGAAAATGTGGTTTTAATCAATGAAGTGTATTGTATACTGGCTTTATGACCAAATCATGGTCATATATGGTCATATGGAATGATCAAAAGAAGAAAATATATATCTCAGTCACCTCTGTTTCTGTTATAGTTATTTCAAAAACATAAAAACAAAACTAAGCAAAACAAAGCAACGCAAACTTTTACCTATCTAAATTTTAAATAGCTCCACATTAAAGATTTATTATTGCTACGTTTTTTGATGTCACATTTTTCTCTACCAAAACAACATGAATTATAGTATCCAGTCTTCGTAAAATATCTAGACAAATGCCATATGTATGTCTAGATTCTTAAATGAACTTTCATTAATATCATGCTCATTGAATAAAGAGAAAGAGAGCTTGTAAATATTTTATTTGATCTGTACAAAAACATGTACTCTAATATATAGAAATAGATTTTGCATTTTGTTATTGTGAGTGCCTTTGGGTGAACTGATTTTTCCAAATCAGTACACCTATGGTGTGAAAGATACATCCTTATATCTTGGGTATAGTCACATATTTTATTATACATATACTTCTTTTTTAGATGAAGTCCCATTATTTGGGGGTATAGTATAGAGTTTAAAATGAAATAATAACAAAAACTTTAATATCAGTATTACAGCATTTAGCTAAAAGAGACAATCGCCATCATTGAGGTTTTCTGACCAAATAGGTTGAAATCACCAGTAATACCTCCAAATGCAGCTTTGTAGGTAACTTTTTCAGAGACTAATAGGTCTTTTTTTTTTTTTTTTTAATGAAGGGATGTCACTATTACCAAAAAAAATGCTGAGTGAAGTTTAAAGCTGTATGTACAAAGTTGACATTTTCAGCTTGTTAAAATTGAAATGACTGAAAGTAAGACTTGTTAGGAAGAGAAAAACTAGATTCAAGAAGTGAATACATAAATGTGATTTTGATAATCAAACTGACTTTTTCTGCCACCTGAAACTGAAATGCAACAATAGCTGTTTAAAATTTTCTGTCTCTCTAAAGTAATTCAATAATTCAAGTCAGTCTACATTTTTTACTTGAAGGACAAAAGCACTATTTTACACATTTATCTTTGTTTCAATAGCCATGTTTTGAGAACATCATGTATAACTGATGCCTTTTACTGTTTCATCACTTGCAAACATTTAGTTGCAGTTTATCTTGTACTAAGGACAGATGCGATCTGGATTCCCTCTTTTCCAGAGAAAAAGGACAAACACAAAAATCACTAAACTTCTGCTTTCACTATGGAGAAGCTGGTATTTTTCAAGGAATTGCTGAGTTTTCTTATAATAGGTTGTATTTTCAATACTTGCAAAATAAATGGGAAAGTGGGAAAGTCTAGCAGTAAAACCATTCACCAGGGAAGTAACATACTTGGAGCAACCCAGAAAAATTCAAAAACTCATCCATTTTTTCTAGTCTCTGTAAGGAAGTTGTTAGCTTCAGCAACACTGATTCAGTTACAATCCAGTTAGATTTTGAACAGCAGATAAAAGGTGATGCCACCGAACTATTTATCTTCCTTATGGATTATTGGAAAGCAGCAACTCCTCCTGAACAGAGAGATCTAGTAGATCATTAGGAATCTGTCTAAGTAGAAGGAGCTCTGGAGGTAACTTCATACTGCAAGGATGTCTATGCATCACATATTTCTGTCCCATAAACGTGATGGCAAGGCATTTTGTTTGACTAACTGAGCTGACAGATTAATTTGAGCTAATCCTGCTTGTGGAAAAGTATAGTCTTGTTTTTAGTTTTTAACATAGCAAATGAGAATTTGGGCTATGAATTCATTATAGGGAAAAACAATTTTAATAAAAAATATCCTTAAATTAATGGATTATTTTAAAAATTATTCACTTTGTCTGAGAGCAGAACATTAGCTAAGGACTCTTTTTCAACCACTTAGAGATAAAGTAAATTCACAACTTAAATTATTCATAATTAGGTAATGGAAGATAAGAATTCATAATCACAGGAATATTTCTGAGAAAACTTCTGGTAATTGTTTTACAATTATGATTGATTAAATAGATTCTCCAGGAAAGGGTACTTGAATGAAATTCAGGGGTTGTGAGATTATTGTTCTTGCTTGTAATTCTAGAAGCTGAACTGCAAATATATTTGCTCTATCAGGTTTGATGTCAGCTGTGTTTCTACTGATCAAGTTGATAAAAATGACAATGGTTCTAGAATAAACTGATATTTTTTAGAATTATTTCAGAATTGGCAAGTGTACTACAATACAGATGTAACCACAATATTTAATCACGCCACAAATGGCATGTGACTATATATATATATGCAAAACTGATGATTTTATAGAAGTTATCAAAATTCACTCCCTGAACATGAATTGGAATATATGTTTTTATGTCACTCTAAAAATCTGAAGTAATGCAATTCACTTATCTGTACTGTTGTTAAAGTTGTCTGCTCTTAACAAACAAGAATCAAGTGTTAAGCACTGAAGCAGCCTGCTTGGGCAAGTTGTTGAATCACCATCCCTGATGGTAAGAAGATATGTAGATGTGGTGCTGAGGGACACAGTTTAGTATTGGATTTGGCAATGTCAGGTTTTTGGTTGAACTCGATGATCTTAAGGGTCTTTTCCAACCTAAGCGATTTTATGATTGCGGGAAACTATTTAACTAATCTCACATTGATAGGTGAAGAAGTTGATTCTGTTGATTTGCTAAATACAAATTTTGCACTGTTCACAAGCTTATCAGCCTTCTAGCAAAATAACCAGAGCTCATGATTAAAATAGTAGTGGGGATGGGGCAATAGCTCTGCCTTTATCAGCTATCATTCTTTTCTCTCGTTTAAATCTGAGAAGTTCTAAAAATGGTATGGGAAACTGCCTTCCTTATGAACTGCTCCTCATGACTGAAGTGCACAAGCAGCTGTCTGCAGATCAAAATAAAAGTGACAGCGATAAATCCCTCTGTAATATCAACACACCATTGCTTCCAATATTACAAGCATAGAATAACTTGAGTGGGAAAGAACCCAAAAGGATCATTTAAATCCAAATCCTAGCCCTGCCCAGGACAGCCCGAAGAGTCACACTATGAGCCTGGGAGTGTTGTCCAAACAGTTCTTTAACTCTTTCAGGTTTGATGCTGTGACCACTTCCCTGGGGAGCCTGTTCAGTATCCAACCTACCTCAAGGTGAAGAAACTTTTCCTAATATCTAACCTAAACCTCACTTGACACAACTTCATGCCATTGCCTCAGGTCCTGTCACTGGACACAAGAGACATCAGTGCCTGCCCCTTTTCTTCCCCTCCTGAGGAAGCTGAAGGTGAGGTGGGGTCTCCCCTCACTTTTCTCTAAGATGAACAAGTCAAGTGATCTCAGTTGCTCTTCACAGATCTGCCCCCCTGGACTATTCACCACCTTCATTTCCCTCATTTGAACAGTTCCTAACAGCTTTATATTTAAATGATATTCTGGTGCCCAAAACTGCCCCAGTATTGCAGGTGAGGCCGCCCCAATGCAGAGCAGAATGGGACAATCCCCTCCCTTGCCCAGCTGGTGATGGTGTGCCTGATGAATCCCAGAACAGGGTTGGCCGTCCTGGCTGCCAGGGCACTGTTGGCTCACATTCAACTGGCCATCAACCAGGACCCCTAGGGCCCTTTCTGCAGGGCTGCTCTCCAGCCTTGCTTTCCCCAGTCTGTACAGTTTGAAAAGAAAGAAATATCCAAGCAAAAATATATCAAAGGAGTGAGGTTCATTTGAGTAAAAGTGCCTATACAATGCATTTATGCAGTGGGCTATAATTTCAGAGAGCTTGTGCCTGCATTTTCTTAGATCTATTGGTGAAATAGAGTGAAAATACTATAAAGCATAGATATCTCTGAAGAAACTAAACTTCTGACACAACACAACTCCCTCAATCCTCCCCCCGCAAAAAGACAACTCACAAGACAAAAAACAGAATAAAGAAGTACAATTAAGAAAGAACTTCCATGGTCCTTATTATCCTTAACATTGGAGAGTTATGTGGAAGAAGGTAGCCATGAGAAAGTGCTGAAGTCACCAATTTTCTGCTGCATATTTTCTGCCAGTGAAAATTTGAAATTGTTGATAAATGCATAGTACATTTAGCACAAAAAAACACAGAGATTCACTTTTTCTGTGTCATGCAGTTGCACGAGGAAAGACATCATATTTGGTATTTTCACTTCAAATGAAAAGATCTCTTCATTTTAGAAAGAAGAGTTTATGTCAAAGTTATGATTAATTGAAATGAAGTCCAAAAGTTTTGGCTCTAGATCTTGGGAATATAAAGTGGGTAGGATTTAGTTTAGGCTTTTCTATTGTTTAGGAAAACCTGTAGCAGTTATAGAGACATAACCGTATTGCTGATGGACAACAAAACTGCTGTACAAAATCATTACAATACAAATATATCAATATATCCAAGACAAAATTGTTTCTTAATTGTTTCATAGTATGTCTTGGAGACTTAATAAAATTTTCATAAACTTCGTTAAAGTTTGTGAAGGTATATGGAATGAAGTAGACAGTATGATTTAATTTTCTAGAGAGTTTGTGCATGCATTCACTTCTGTTCCTTTTTCTTATGCTTATTTGCTCTTCCTCTTCCCAGTTTCATCGGTTGATCACACTGTAGTACCACCCTAAGAAAATTATTTCTTCACAGAGTTTTACCTCGATTCCAGTAGGGATTTCATTTTCACTGAAATACTTGTATCTGTGAAAACAATTCCAGAGATTTTTGCAATGCTAATTCAAACTTCTAAAAAGAACAGCACTCACCACTGACACAGCTCTTCATCTTTCATCTTCAATTTTGGAGTATAATACTGAAAATTACTTTTCCAAATGTAAACGTAATGTAATTCTTCTCCTACTCTGAAAGAAAGTGATAAGTGGATGAATATATAAATTCATCTGCATGCAGACATGTTTTCATACTACATCACTGCTCTTACACTGTCAATCTTAATTAGGGTACCTGAGATTAAAGGCAGGGGATTTTGTTTGCACTTTCTCACAGCATTAGAAATGGCAGATGCAGTATTATTAGCATACAGAACTAATCTGTACTCTCAAACCTCTGCGAAGAAGATAAAAAGGCCATATTTAAGTAACACAAAATAGCAGAAAAAATAAACTGTCTTTTGCTAAATATCTGGAAAAAATACTTGACATTCTGATAATGATGGCATAATAATTTAGATTTCTGTTGTGTTTTTTTTTCCCTAAATATATTTATAAGTTATATCATTTGAACCACCAACCCAAGCAGTCATTCATAGGCAAATTAACCAATATGCTCACTGACAAATTGAGAGGGGCATTCTTAGGTCTATCACCCAATGCATGGGATGCTTTTCAATTGAAAAATATTTAGTGCACTTTTGTGCAATTTCTCACCCATTTTATTAGAAGCAGATTTAATAAACAACTACATTTCTTGTGTAATATACACAAGAATAAAAACAAGAAGCAATTCTAGTAATAATAGCAGCATGAAGTACAAATATACATGGTATTATTACTAATATAAGGTCTCACACAGTTTCCAGTATATCACCTACTAAGCCTTTAAGACAGTCAGTCAAGAAATTTTAGTTTTAAAAAACAGTGCATGGTGAGAAATGTCTGGAAAATTTAACGGCCACTTCCACCTGTGGAATAGTGTTTGGCACAACTTATATGGGTTTGGAAGCTTTCTAATTAAAGATTTCCTGAATTGTCCAACTGTTCCATTTTTGTGTGCTGATACATCATTACTTATACAGTATCATTTTTTTTTCCCATTTGCCCCCTAAATTGTACAAGCTCACTCTACATCAACATTTTACTGTATAATCATTGCAATAACATAAAATTTTGGCTTTTCATTACAAGGCTTGAGATGTGGCTTCCGATAATTAATTAATTAGTTGAATTATTATATAGTAATTAATTAAATTAATTACTATATAACTACACTCATGTGAGGATTGTCCTGAAAAGTATTTGTTTGCTACTGTGATATAATTAAGTAAGATCAAGGAGATTGTAATTAAAATTAGGGAAGTTCCTAACCAGACTTTGACAGCAGAGTACATCCTCTGGAGAGCAGAAATCAGCTGCAAATACAATATGATCCTGCTCACAAAAAGAAAGAAATTTGGCATTTAATTGTTTTTTTTTTCTGAACTTTAATGGTTAAAATCTCCAGCTGAGATAAAATATCCCTCCAGGAAGTTTTTCTTATGGGAAAAATGTTTTGATACTAAGTTGCTTAAAATCTAACTTAAGTAAGATTAAAATAGTGAATGTAGAAAAAAAAATGAAATGAATGGCAGTATACATATACACAAATTATCTGTTCATTAGAATATACAAAAAAAGCAGGTCAGAAAGTGAAGAGGATGACTGATATGAAAATTTGATTTATGAAAAGAGAGGAATAATGGGTTTATTGAAATGTCTGGTCTCAAGTCACAGAAAGTAACTTTTGATTTTTTAGCCAGAGCTAGGAGAGGTATACATAGAAATACAGGTTATTGGTTTTGCTCTGTAAGTAAAAAGGAGGTTACAGAGGTTTTTCATGAACCCTCTTCTAGGCAAATTTTTTTAAAAAATTTAAAAAAAGATACAGGGAAGAAAGTTTAGAGAATGAGGAATAGTATGCTGAAATTGAGACTGGATTTACTGGCAATAGAAATCATAAGAAAAATACACATTTTCTAAAGCTAGTAAAAGTTATAAGATCAAAGGGTCTCAGAGTGGAAACCTTGTATGTATATTTGATAATTCAATAATGCTGTCAATAAAAATATACAAAAGATATTTTTTCAGAATAAAGCTACTTTTATTGTATGATACTTAAAATATTTGACAAATGTGGTGCTCATTTCTTTCTTTGTAGATGTTGAATAGGCCACCAGAGTCATGATTCTGTGTCGTGTAACAATTTAAGGACCATAAGCCAGAAAACTTCAGACTTGATGAACACAAGTAATTATAGTGAAGTAACCATGTTTTTTTTTGGAGAAAAAGTTACCCTTGCAAACAAGTGTTTTAGGCCAAAAATATTTTTAAAAATTACTAGTTTAACTTATCAGAACAATTTTCTTTACCTGCTGCTTAACAAGATATATATTCAGTCGACATCTGGCTTTTTTAGACACCTATGCAATTTAATCTTTTACTTTGCCCCTGTCTGGCAAAATTCAGCCTGCCCAGAATAGGTGTAAGAGCCCTTCAAGCTCAAAAGAAAAAATTTGTCAGATTTTAATATGAAGCACCTCAGAAGATGTGTCAGGTTCTTTTCTCCTTTTAAAGGTGGTCCATGAGAAAAATGATATGGCAATAGAATTGAAAACTCATACTGGTTTTGCTGCATTGATTGTGTAGATAATTTGCAATGTTCGTATTTGTCCCTGTAATTTAGTAGCATTTTGTAAGCATCATTTTGGAATATCTGTGTCTCCTCTCTGACTGCTGCAGCTTGTGAAAGAGGTTCCTTCCTGGATTTTGTTTGGGAATCCACACAGGATTTCATGGGGTTGTGAGGTCAAATTTATCTATCTTGAATTGGTCTCTAAAATGGTTTGTCATTTAGTGTCATTTAGGAGTATGTGAGGTGCCAAGTTTCATGAGTCCTGTGTTAGAAGGCAAGGGGGGGGGAAAAGTGACTGGTTGGTATGCAGCACTGCAAATGAGGCACTGGTTTTGTGAACCCTCACATTTTTCCTGCAATCTTAGGGATAAAGTGGTAACATTATGGGTTAGATTTTTTTTTGAGGATGCTCCTAGAAGCAATGAATACCTGATTTGCTCTAATGTGATACCCAGTTATTCTGATACAGCAGTTTTGTTGATGTTCATTACAGACACCAGTAAGTGAGGATGCCAAGGTCAGTAGCCAATTTGATACTGACTGATTTTTGTTATGATAACATACACATATGCACTTGAATACTGATAAGGATGCTTTTGCAGCATGAAGGCAAAAGGCACCTGCATGGCCACTACATGAGATGAAAAGGATTGACTGCAGTCAGGGGCAGACTGTGGCAGGATGGTCTGTCCCCAGTCAGGCCTGGAATCTCTTCAGAGAATGCCAGTTCTCTGTGAGAAGCAATTGGTAAGGCCAGGATGTCATTTGGTGTTGCATCGAACTCCAGGCACAACTGCCTTTGAGAAGATCCTAGCTGGCCCATAAATTTGTGACTGGCAGGCAGCGACTTCATAATGTAAGAGCTGAATCCCCCTCATACAGTTGAGATGGAGAAATTCTGAGATTACAGGTTCCTTTGGGAATTGCTTGGGATTTGCACACTCCCTGCAGACCTTAAGTAAGTGGCAAAGTATGAATGGTACCCTGAAACACAAATGAGCAATATTTGTCAAAACACATCTATGTCATGAGTTTGGGCTTTTCCTATAGCCTTATTGAGGATCTGCATACCACTGAGTGTATGTTAAATGGTGGGACACTGACCCCCTGCATGGTAACTGGAAAAGGGCCATCTCAAATACTGTTGACCATCCTCAATACCACTGGCAAAGGACCCTGGACTCACTACTTCAGAGTTAAGAAGACCTCTACTCCTGGGATAAGTGGAACGACAGAGACTGTTACAGATAAAAGAAATGTGGTTTAAACTACTTCTTCTTTATGTATTTTCTGCATTTTTGGTAAGCATGAATAAGTTTTGGAACCAAAACTTGCATTTGGCTCTACTCTAATCCAAAATGTCATAAAAATGGTTGAGGGTTTTGCATTATGGATTTGGTTGAAATTTTGAAGAAAACTCACGTTCTACATCAGATAACTCTCCAAGACATCTCATTGCATTTCAGAGATATCTTCTACGAACTTATTTTATAATTATCAAACTGGGCATGGATAAAAAAGTTGTTCATATTAGTTAGACTCACCATTAGTGCTTGCATAATGGCTTGTTGTATGATTCTACATTGTAGCAGTTACCTTTACAGTTTAATATTAAGGGGTACACAAGATAGAATTTTGTCTCTAAAGGGAGGAAAGACTTAAGACTTTTATGTATTTGTAGATTTCAATATAGCCGTATAGTTTCTCACTCTTAGGGTAGCAGCGACAGTTTCTAAACCTCTTTCTCACAGTTTGTGCCTCATTCCTGAAGTTCTGTTTAACATTCTTTTCAAGGAAAACATTTTTTGCAAAGACATCTTGTTTGGGACACATGCACCTAGAAGATATATTGTAGTCAAAGCAAGATAAAAGGCCCCAAACCCTTGCAGAAGCTCCAAAGGGCCAGACCCAGGGAGGTTCTGGAGGCAGAGGATTCTCTAATTGAATGCATCCATTAGAAATAATAATTAATTTATGTTATAAATTTGTAAGAACCTTATACTGAATGCTCACTTATGTATTTTGTATACATCTGAAAACGCTTTCTTTAAAGGATCTGCTCTCTATTTCATCTATACTAATATTGTCTGGAAAGTTCTCTTTTTCCCATTTTAGGCAACAATCCCACTACCATCCCTTGTAAAACTCTTCATTCATTATTGTAAAGTTCAGAATCTACAACCCTAAATTACTGAGTAAATATGATTGTAGATCTCTTTCCCTGTATGGGCAGCTGTTGTTACAGGCGACTGACAGTCATATAAGCAACACATATAGCCATAGAGACTATAGCATGGTTTTCTGCATTAGTCACAACACCTTCAAAGTGCCTGTGTATCCACTTCAACAGTTTACATTGAAAATGAAAGCAAACAAACACAAAGATCTCAACAAAAAGAAAAAAAAGTAACATGGTTTTAATTTACAGTCTCCTATGACGATAATTAACCAAAACAATCTAACCAAAGTATCAGTAACCTAATATGAGTGAATATTTATTTGAAAGCTTATTCATGTTGAAAATTTTACCAAGTTATAATTTTCTTGTCACTATGTCATATTACTCCAGAACAAAAGTTAAAATTTTCTTTAGATAATTTGCAGTAAGATATTATTAATATTTTCACATTAATATTATTTCATAGAGAGGAGAAAGATGACTTTTTACTAGAGCTTTTGATGTATCAAATATTAATTTTGTGGCTAATTTAAAATCAGTGGGGATCCTTATATTAATAAAGCACTTACATGTGCAGGCATTTCTAGAAGCAGTCGGACAGACAGGTCAGACAGAAGGCTTTGGTGGGCACCTGGTATCCAGCCCAGGTCAAATCACCACAAACTGTTAATCCACCAACATTCTTTTCATCTTGAAGCAGTGTTCCCCAAGTGCCACATCGGCACTCGTTTTGAACACTGTCAGAGATGGCAATTCTACCAATTCACTGATCAGCCTGTTCCGATGCCTGACTAGCCTTTCAGTGACCAAATTTTCCGTAATATCTAATTTAATCCTCCACTGGTGTAACTTAAAGCTATTTTGTCTTGCCCTGTCTGTAGTTTTCTCAGAGAAAGGACTGACTCCCAACTGGCAGTGGGAGTACAACTCCTGCCAGTAGTTGTAGAGAGTGGTAAGGTCTCCCCAGACCCTTCTCCTCTCCAGGTTAAACAACACCAGTTCCCTCAGCTGCTCCCCATCAGATTTGTGCTCCAGATCCCTCAGAGGATTGAAGGTGTAGTCTCATAAGTGCCACATACAGGGGAAGAATCACTGCCCTGGTCCTGCTCCCACACTATTTTGGAACCAGGCCATGATGCCATTGGGTTTCTTGGGTACCTGGACATACACACTGGCTCAGGTTCAGCTGCTGTCAACCATCACCCTCAGGTTCTTTCCTTTTGGGCAGCTTTCCAGTCGCTCTTCTGCAAGACCACAGCACTGCATGGTATCGTTGTGACCCAACTGCAGGATCTGACACTTAGGCTAGGTTTAGAACTCAAAAGATCAGCAGATCTCAATGACCCCAAAGATAATGTCAGTCATATCAGAAAACAGTAAAGATATACCTATTTCTGAAAAATGAAAATATTAAAGGTTATACTTTGGTGTAGCATGATGTTATACAAACAGCGGTAGAGTTAACGGTGTGGCAGAATCATTTATAAAACTACTTTACATCAAATGTGTGGAGAATTCTTTCCACTCTGTTTTCAAGTCCATGAATTCTTTCCTGTTGCATCTTTAATGGGAAGGGGGAGTAATCTGTTCTAGATATACTAATATTAATTTGTCTCTATCATTCTTGTACCTTTTTTTTTTCCAGATTAGGAACTTATACAATTCAGGAGCAATCATAGCTCATTTTTTAAAGAAGGTTTTACACAAAAAGGCTTTGCAATTGTTGTTTGATCTGAATGGCAAAATGTCTAAATGCTGTGGTCTAAAGAGAGAAATGAATAAACTTTTGTACAACATAAGGGAATAAGAAAAAGGAGAGTGTCAGATCATGGAAGTTTGCACTTCCACCCAGCAAGGATTCAGTGAGGGTGAAGTAGTTGAAATTGTAAACTGCTGCTGCTGTAACTGTTTTAATAGAAAGTTTTCTATTATAAGTTTCTATTATAAGTTTCCTACAGCTCCAAGAAGAGGGATAAGGAGTGTATCATAATGACTGTAAAAAAAAAAAAAAAGGATCAACAACCAAACCCAAACGACAAGCAATGAAGTAGGGGATTTGGGGAGAACAGAAGAAAAAAAAAAAAGAATTCAAGACAGTATGAAATCCAGTTTTAACATAATATCTCTGAAAGCATGCCACTGGATGGAATTCATGTTTGTAAGCAAACAATGTAATTTTGAAAATTTTATGTAAACTCTGAAGTCTTAGTTAACCATAAACTTGTATCACAAATATATATTTATAAAACATAAAAGGATTAATAAATAAATTGACATCACTAGTTAAAAAAAAAATAAAAAAACT
>JAXCLP010000230.1:0-17325 GCA_035584035.1 Lepidocolaptes lacrymiger | reverse complement strand
TAATTGTAGCAGTTTCTTTAATAAAGTGAGTTTTGCTGTTAATTCATATTGGATTGTCTGCAATTCTTCACAAGCCCTGGCCCTCCGATTCTATAGGGGCACCCTTGGAACTCCCAGCTTCCTGGAGAGGGGGTGCCCTTGGGAACCCACCACCCCATGCAGAGAGTCAGGGGAGAAGGGACCCCTGGGGCCCCAAATCCCCCTGGCATCCCTAAACCGGGGGAACACAGAGAGGGGGACCCCCAGAACTCCAAAGTGGGGAGAACAGAGAGGGGGGACCACTGGGATTGCCTCGGCAGCCTGGAGAGGGCGGGGACCCTGGAGAGGGGGGACCCCCAATACACATGGGATGCCCAGCAGCCCAGACAGGGGAGACCCCCCCCAAACCCCATAGTGGAGAGACCAGAGAAGGACATCTCCTGGGAGGGTTTTGTTGGGCTGAATCTTGGGGTTTGGGACTGAATCTGGGAGGTGCAGGGGGAACACAGTACTGTGGTGGAGCTTGGTTTCCAGGGGGTCTTAGGGTCAAGAATTTGGGGGTGTGGGGCTTGGAGAAGTGGGATGGGGGGCCCAGAGGGACCCTATGCCCAGGAAAGAGGGATCCAGGGGTCCCCGATGTCAGGGAAAAGGGGGTCATGGGGTAGGGAGACCCGGAATGGCCAGAAAAAGGGGTTCAAGGGTCCCCAGGTGTTCAAAACTGGGGGTGTCTGAGTCTGGAAAATGCAGGAATGGGGTTCTAGGAGTGCCAGGGTCAAGGAAAACGAGCGCTCTGGAGTCTGGAAGAGGTGGGATGGCCAGGAAAGAAAGTCCAGGGGGTATTGGTGAAGGATATGGGGCTGTAGAGGCATCCCAGTGGCTGGGAATGGGGGATCCGGAGGGTCCCAAGGTCAAGGACAGGCAGGATTAGGGATGGGGAGAGGTAGTTGGGGGGTCCAGGGGTCCCTGATCCCAGAAAAAGGGAGTCCAGGGAGTGCCAGGGTAAAGGACAAGGGAGTGTGGAGTCTGGGAGAGGGAGGATAGGTGAGAGAGGGGGGATGGAGAGGGTCCTGGAGTCAAAGAAAGGAGGTCTGGGGGTGAGGTGACCTGGGATGGCTGGGAATGGGGGCCCGAGGGTCTGTGGGGTCGGAGGAAAGGGACATCCAGCAGCCAGGAGAGGCAGGACGGGCAGGAAAGCAGGGCAGGAGGATCCTGGAGTCAAAGAAAGGGGGGTTCTGGGGGCTGGAAAACCGGGAATGGCCAGACAGGGGGGTTCCAGTGGCCAGGAAAAGGGTGTGCAGGGGGATCCCAACAACAATAGGGAAGGGAAGGAGAAATCAATGGGATGGGCCTCCAAAGTGTGGACTTCCAGAGGCAGGAAGGCAGGGAGAGGGCAGGGAAGTGTCCCCAGGGAAAGGGATCCCAGAGTGGATCTGCTGGTCATGGCCAGAGCAGGAACTGGGAACAAGGATTTTGGGAATGCAGAGCAGGGGGAGAGGGGCTGCCCTCCTCCCCCTGCCCTTCCTGTGCTTCCCAGAGCCCAGCAACTCCCAGTGTGAGCCCAGTCACCTCCAGTATGAGCCCATTCACTCCCAGTATAAGCCCAGCTGCTCGCACTGTATCTATCCCACTTGCCACAGCATGGTCCCAGTTGGCCCCAGCATAGTGCCGGTCACTCCGAGTATGAGCCCAGGAGGATTCTAGTCAATCCTCAATGCCCCCAGTTTACACCCAGTCACTGCCAGGTGATCCCAATCACTCCCAGTGTGGTTCCAGTCATGCCCAATATGGTTACAGACAGTCCCAGTATGGACCCCGATATGGGCCCAGTTGCTCCTAGTATGATTCCAGCTGCCCCAGTTGTGTTCTTAGTACATGGCAGTTGCAGTCATTGCCAGTTCCCCCCATTTCCTTCCAGAACGTTCCCCATTGCCTTCAGCATTATCCCAGTTGCTCATAGCTCCTTCCAGTCACTCTCAGTGTGGGCCCAGTATCCTTCAGCATGATCCCTCTCACTTGTTCCCAGTATATCCTAGTTATCTCCAACCTGGTTTCCATTAGCTCCACTATGATCCCAGTCACCCTCACTGTGATCCCAGTAGCTCCTGGCATGGGCCCAGTTCCTGCCAGTGTGATCCCAGTATGATCCTAGTTGCCTCCAACATGGTTCCACTTGCTGCCAGTATCAGCCGAGTATGATACTGTTTGCTCCCAGTGGGCTCCCAGTTTATTTCCAGTGATTGCTGGTATGATCTGAGTCACTCTCAGATAGTCTCAGTACTATTCCTGTCACTCCCAGTATGATCACAGTATGACCCCAGTGTGTGTTCAATTGCTCCCGGTATTGACTCAGGTGCCCCCTACATGTTTCCAGTTGCTCCCTTTTACCCCCACTAAGGTTCCACTCACTGCTAGTATTTCCTAGTTGCCACCAGCATGTTCCCAGTCACTCCCAGTATGACCCCAGTCACCTGAAGCATGATGCCATTTGCTGCCAGTATGTCCTTGTTGCCCCCATCAGGGTCCTTCCAGTGTGATCCCAGTTGCATTCAGTTGTCCCTAATGCAGTCCCAGTATGACCCCAATCTGTCCCACAGTGGTCTCAATCATGACCAGTAGCCCCCAATATAGAGCCAGTCACTCCCACTTGCTCCCAGTTGCCCCCAGTGTGGTTTCAGTTCCCCGCCAGCATAGTCCCAGTCGCTCCCACTGTGGTCCCGGTGAGCCCAGGAAGGTTCCAGACACTGCCCATATGATCGCAGTCACTTCCAGTCTGTGCCAGTACGATCTGAGGATGATCCCAGCTGAGATGAGCCCCGAGGAGTGGAAGTGCCCACCCAGGAGGGCCACAACCCTAAAAGGGGGGCCTGGAGGGATGGTACCCTTGGGACCCCCAGGACAGCGAAGTGGGGAGCGGGAAGAGGGGGAACCCCTGGGAACCAGGCACCCCAAAGCAGGGAGTCAGGGCAGAAGGGACCCCTGGGACCCTCAGACCCCCAGTATGCCTGAGCAAGGTGATCCTAGAAAATAGGAAGATGGGAGAAAGGGGACCCCTTGGATTCCCTGGAGCCCCAGTAGCCTGGAGAGGGCGGGGACCCTGGATAGGGAGGACCCCCAATACACAGGAGACCGCCAGCAGTCCAGGCAGGGGGGAACCCCAGAATGCCAAAGTGGAGAGCCCAGAGAGGAGGAACTCCTGGGAGTGTTTTTCTGGCCTGAATTTTGGTGTTTTGGAGGTTTTTATTGCCACAAGAAGCCTGGTGACTTCTAGGGATGGACTTGGGCAGAAGTAACCACCAAGGCAATGCACTCACACCTTGTTTTTCCCCCAGATGAGGATTTCTCTTTCCCAAAGCTTGGTAGGATGGAGGAGGAGGCTGCGAGGAAGAGGAGGATGCCTCGGGACCCCCAGGCAGGTGAGGAGGAAGTCAGTGCCCCTTTGCCCCTGTCTTGTGCTCCAGCTTCCAGCCGAGCATGGCCCTTGCTGCAGGACAACTCCGCTGCTGACGCTGTCCTGCCGGGCTGGGTTTGGGGGGATCTCCTTCCCCTTGTCTGTGACCCGGAGGCAAATCCCCTGCCTGTGCTTCTTCCTTCCTGCCGCAGGCCCCGAGCTGAGCACACAGAGCACGGAGGACAAATCCCCCCAGCAGAACCTCATGGCAGAGGCCATTTTGAACGTCTCCAAGGCACAGGAAGTCAGTGGGGAGGAAAAGCCCCGGAGATGCCCCAGGAGGAGGGGCTCCAACCTCAGCCCAGGGTGCTGCGAGGAGGAAAGACCCACCCTGTGCCAGGAAGGCAGTCAGAGCTTCAGCCAGAGCTCTTACCTGGTGGTCCATGAGCAGCAGCAGCTTCAGAGCAGGGAGAAGCAGTACAAGTGCTTGGAATGTAGGAAGTGCTTCAGCAAGAAATACCACCTGACCTGCCACCAGATGATCCACGCTGGGGAACGTCCCTACTCGTATGGGGAATGCGGGAAGAGCTTCAGAGACAGCTCCACCCTGATCCGCCACCTGATCCACACTGGAGAACAGCCGTACAAATGTGGGGAATGTGGAAAGAACTTCAGTGATCACTCCAACCTTATGACCCACCAGCGCCTGCACTCCAGGGAACGGCCCTTCAAGTGTGAGGAATGTGGGAAAAGCTACAGCCAGAGCTCTGACCTGATCTGCCACCAGAAGATCCACAATGGTGAATGTCCCTACAAGTGTTATGAGTGTGGGAAGGGGTTCAAGACCAGCTCACATCTCCTTCTCCATCAGAGAACACACATGGGGGAGAGGCCCTTCCACTGTACCGACTGTGGTAAGAGCTTTAACCGGAACTCCCACCTTGTTACCCACCGGTGCATCCACACTGGGGAGAGGCCCTATGAATGTGGGGAGTGTGGGAAGAGCTTCAAGCAGAGCAGGGCCTTGACCTCGCACCAACAGACCCACCAGTAAGCCCTATGAGCACCCTTTGTCTTAGTTCAAGGGGAGAACTAAGATATCTATGTTGGCCAAGAAATAATCCTTCTCCTTTAATTTTAGAAAACAGAACTTTAACTAGGAAATATATATATATATAAAAGGATGACAGTTCTTAACCACAATACACATTTATCTATATATCTCCAGGAAAGAACCAAACAACAATTAATAAACCACTCCACCCCCAAACGACATGGCAAACAGTTAAAAGGTCTTTTTGGCTACCCCCCCCCACAAAAAAAAGGGGAATGCAATTATATCTATGGACAGCAGGTGGCGCAGTCGCACCCCCGCTGCTGGCCACTCACTCTCTCAGGGGTTGCAGTTATATTTACGGACAGCAGGTGGTAATGTTGCGCCCGGCCAGCTGGCCTCTCTCGCATGGGAATGGCAGGAGCACTGTTGCCACATCATCTCCTGTGGAGTCGGTGATAAGAGCAGCAGAAAACCAGCCTTTGCAGTGTAGAAAATAGGTGTGTTTCTCTTCCACACAACAGTCTCCTATGATATTCACGGGTGATCAATGAAGACAGAGAGCAAAAGACACAATCCTGGTCCCCCAGCAATGCCGGACCTAGTGTGTCCCATCCTCCCTCCTCTGCACCAAGCCACTGAGCTCCTGACCTGTGCAGAAAGTGCAGAAACCCTGACCCCTTCCCCCACCTGAGCTCGTCTTCCCTCCCCCTCCAAGCCTGGGGAGAGATCAGAACAAAAGGCTAGCTAAAGCAGGTAACATCAGGATACGCACATCCTTTGTGTCCTTTGTTAACCATCTTTACTGACACTAAGGTGTTGGCTCCAAGCTTTTTGGAAGGAATTCCAACTGAGATTGGAAACTCTAAGACCCTGACTGTGGGAAATACTTCGTCCTCTGCTCTGACTTCTTTGCTCATCAGAGGACTCACTTTTGGAATAGACCTGATGACCCACATTCCCTGATAATTCACATGTTTTGGGACCACGCCTAGCTGTTGGTCTCCACATCTTCCTGGTTCCCTGTGGGCACTTGGGTAAATGAATTGGGAGGGAACATCCATGGGGACACTGACGTGGGCAATTCATTGGGAAGAAAACCTCATGTGCTCCATCAAGTTGTTTCTTCTGGTGGCATCAAGCAACCCTGGATGATCTTTGAGATCTTTTCCAATCTAGATAATTCAATTATTCTAATTTTCATGGCTCTTCCTCTCTAAGGGTCACCCAACCCAACCCCATGCATACTCATATCATTTTTAGTCTTTGATTTCCTTTTGATCCATTTTCATCCCTTAAAATCACCTGAAAAAATAAAAAATACAAAAAATAAAAATACAGAAATTGAACAAAGACATCTAAAGCTCTACTGTGTTTCTGGTATTTTGAGGGGGAGTTAGGGGTTCAAGGGGATATTTATGAGGATTTCTGTGTTCTGGGGGGATTTGGGGGAGTTTTCCATAAGATTGGGGGTGCCCAGGCAGAGTCAGTTTTCTCTATCAATTTGCAGTCCAAAATTTGAGAAGGCTTGATCTGTCACTTCATAATGCCTTGATCCCACAACAAAATGGCTCAATCCTACCCGCGAATTGCTCAGTTCATGGACCACCTGAAAGCCCCCCTGAACCCACATGTGGAGAGTCAGCAACTAGAGAGGGGGAACTGCACACCCAGGAGGGATGGCATGAAACTGGGAGAGTTGGATGTGGATTGGGAAGGTTGGAATGGGGTTGGAGGGAGATGGGACGGGGTTTGGAGGCATGAGATGGGGTCTGGGATGACTGAGGGAGTTTTTGGGGTGCCCTCCTATCCTTTGGGGAGTATTGTGAGGGAGTGTAGGGGACGTGTGGCTCCAGCACTTGGAGTGGGGCCCCACAGTGAGGGACACAGGGAGCTTGATTTGGGGGGGATCCTGCTGCTTTCCACTGATTTTGGGGGGCTATAAACATCTTTTGGGGGTCCCTCTCCTAATTTTCAGAGGTTAAAGTGAGTGCCTTGCATTTCTGTAGGAGTGAGGTGACCCTGTTTTAGGCGAGAATCCTGCCATTTTCTACCAATTTTTAGGGGCTATAAATGGCTCTTGAGGGTTCCCCCGTCATTCTGGGGGTTGCAGTGACCTCCCGGCTCCACTGATGGCTGAGGGGAGTGATAATCCCCAATTCTGGGGTGTTACAAGCAGCTTGTGGGGGACCCACGTTTGATGCACATCCCACTTGCAAGAGGGTGTCCCCCATTCCTCCAGGCCTCCTGGGTCAATCTGGGACCCCTCCACACGCAGGGGGGGAGCCACAGTGTTTTTTGGGGGAAGGGACTCCTTGTGCACTGGGACCAGCCCAGGTGGTGTCACAGAATCCCAGAACATGCCAAGAGGGAAGGGACCCACAAGGATCATGGAGTCCAACTCTCAGCCGTGCACAGGACCATCCCCAAGAGTCACCCCCTGTGTCCCAGAGCATCATCCAAACACTCCTGGAGCTCTGGCAGCCCTGGGGCTGTGATCACTGCCCTGGGGAGCCTGTTCAGTGCCCAACCACCCTCCGGGGGAAGAACCTCTTTCCAAGATCCACCCTAAGCTTGCCCTGACACAACTGCAGGCCATTCCCTGGGTGCTGTCCCTGGTCCCCACAGAGGAGAGATCAGTGCCTGCCCCTCCTCTGCCCCTCCCGAGGGAGTTTTCCCTGCAATGAGGTCTCCCCTCAGTCTCCTCACACACTTCCCCATTGTGACATTGTGACATTGCAGGACCTCCTGGAACCCAGGGGACACTGTGACACTGTGGAACCCAGGGGTCACTGTGACACTGCAGGACCCAGGAGACACTGTGACACAGCAGGTGCCGCCCTGTCCATGGGTGTTTCAGGACCCCCTCATGTGCCCCTCCAGCTGAGGGATGGGGCAGGAGGACAGGCTGGTGGGGGACGACACCAGGCTCCCCATGGCTGTGCCAAGGCAGTCCCTCTACCCCCAGTGGTCCAGCTTTGTTCCCATGTGGGCAGGGCTTATCCCGAATGGGCGGGCTTTGTCCTGAGTGGGTGGGCTTTGTTCCCGTGTTTACAGGGTTTGTTCCCCATGTGGGCAGGGTTTTTCCCGAGGGTGTGGGGCTTTTTCCCAATATGGGCAAGGTTTGTCTGAGGGGGCGGAGTTTGTCTCGAGGGGGCAAGGTTTTTATCTGAGGGGACAGGGTTTGTTCCAGATGTGGGTGGGGTTTCTTCCAAGGGGGCGAGGTTTGTTACTGGTGTGGGCGGGGTTTGTCATGAGGGAGCAGGGTTTGTTCCCAAGTAGGAAGGTTGTCCCAGGGGGGCTGGGCTTGTTCCCAAGTCGGCAGGTTTTCTGCCCAAGGGACAGGTTTCCTTCCAATGTGAGTGGGGTTTGTCCCGAGGGGGCACAGTTTGATCCTAGAGGATGGATATTGTTGCCGAGGGCGCAGGATTTCTCATGATATGCACAGTTTTGGTTTACAAGTGATGGGGATTTTTCCCATGGGAATAAGGTAATTGAAAACAGCACTAGGATTCACAAAATGAACCCAAAAATGAGCCTCAAAATTGACAGAAAAATGAGTCACAAAATGGACCTAAAAATGAGCCCCAAAATGGACTCAAAAAAGAGCCCCCAAACCCCAAAATTAAGCAACTGAAGACATCCAGATTAAGCCAAAATTATCCCAAAAATATGCTGCAAAAGTAAACCAATACGGAGCTGGAGGCACCCTCAAAATTTAGCCAAACATGGCCCCAAAAAACATCCAAGGTATCTGAAAACTGAACACCAGGATCTCCAAAATGACCCCCAAATGAACCCCCAACTTAACCCAAAAATGAGCCCCAGAAATGACCCAAAAATGAGCCTCAAAATGGACGCAGAAATGATCCCTTAAAACCCCAAAATTAAACAAGACACCCAGTTTAAGCCAAAATTATCCCAAAAATAAGCTAAGAAATTAACCCAAAAACGATCACCAAAAATGCCCAAGGTATCTTAAAACTGAGCACCAGGATCCCCTAAATGAACCAAAAAATGAGTCCCAAAATTAACCACAAGTGAGCCCAAAGAAGCCCAAAACTGACTCAGAAAGGAACCTAAAAATGGCCCCAAATTTGTACCCAAAACAGAGTCCCAAAATGGACTCAAAGAGAGCCCCCAAAAGCCCTAAATTTAAGCAACCCAAGACATCCAGATTAAGCCAAAATTATCCCAAAAACGAGCTACGAAAGTAACCCAATAAGGAGCCAGAGGGACCCTCAAAATTAAGCCAAACATGACCCCAGATACATCTAAGGGATCTGAAAACTGAGCACCAGGTTCCCCAAAATGGAACCCAAATGAGCACCAAAGAAAGCTGAAATTGACCTTAAGCAGATCCAAAAATGAGTTCCAAAAACGACCCCAAAATGAGCCCCAAAAATGCACACAAAAATGAACCACAAACCCCAAAAATAAAGCAACATAAGACACTTAGATTAAGCCAAAATTATCCCAAAACTAAGCTAGAAAGGTAACCCAAAAATTAGGCAGAGGCACCCTCAAAATTAACCCAAAAAGACTCCCAAAACATCCAAGGTAACTGAAAACTGAGCACCAGAATCCCGAAAATGAACCCAAAAATCAAAAGCAAATGAGCCCAGAGATGCCTAAAATCGACTCAAAAATGAGCCCAAATATGCACACAAAAATGAGCCAGAACAACCACAAAATTAAGCAACCCAAGACATCCAGATTAAGCCAAATTTATCCCAAAAACAAGCTACGAAAGCAACCCAATAAGGAGCCAGAGGGATCCTCAAAACTAAGCCAAAAATGACCCCAGAAAACTTCCAAGGTACCTGAAAACTGAGTGCCAGGATCTCCAAAATGAATGCAAAAATGAGCCCCAAAATTAACCCCAAATGAGCCCAAATAAACACGAAAGGTCCTCAGGGTACATCAAGGAAACTTAGCTTACTTTTCCTCATTGGGGTGGGGTAGGGTAAGGAGGGCACAGCACTTCCAGCCTTTGTCACTTTATTCGTCGTGTGTGTGTTTTGTGTCATTGGGATCTGTGGGGCCAGTTCTCTTTCTGTTGTGTCCTCTAGTGCCCTTTCCTTCCCAGCTCTTTTTGCCTTCTCATTCTGCCATTCTCATAGTGGGCTTGCAAATGAAAAGCTTTTCACCTCCTCTTTGCCCAAAGAAAAGTGCACAGAGAGGAAGCTTCTTGCAAGGTACATTTATACCTTTCTATTCAACTCTAAATGACATCACCCCCATACCATCTTGCACGATCGCTAGATGTCGATCTAACACAAGAAAACAAGAGCAAAGGGAGCTAACAAAGTGGACGGTAATACAAGGATCAGAAGAGAGGTGGCAAGCTGCGAGCAAACTTTCATTCTCAGCACCTCGTCTGAAGGGTTTTCTAAGGAGAATATTTCTCACAAGGAAAAAAGTGGGAGAACAAAAGGAATGGGCAAAGTGCTTCTGTGGCAGGAGTCAGTGCCCTGCCCTTTCCTTCACAGGTGTTTCTCTATCTGCATTATGTCACTCTCACAATGTGCTTGCAATGTCGAAAGCTTCTTGAGCTACACTTTGCCCAGAGAAATGTGCACAGTTGTCTCAAGACATGGCGTGCACCTTTCTCCTCAGTGGTAACTATTATCAACCTTCTTCCGCTTTTCTACACATGAGATTGTTGCTACAATAGTTCTTAAAAGAAGAGTGAGTGGGATCTGGCATGTGAAGAGTACAGTGTCTTGACTGTGAAGGGACTACAATGTGACGTATCATGCTGCGAGCAAACCTTCTGTCTCAGCACCTCCCTATATAAGGGGGCCTTCTAAGGAAAATATTTCTCACAAGTAAACACGTGGGAGAACACAAGGATCTAGCAAAGTGCTTCTGCGGCAGGAGTCCAGTGCCCTGTCCTTTCCATCCCAAGTTTTTCTCTATCCACATTCTGTATTTCACACAGTGTGCTTGCGAAACGAAAAGGTCCTTGAGCTGCACTTCACCCAGAGAAATGTGCATCTGAATGAGATTTTGAAGATGATATAGGACGATACTCCAGCAATGCAATTCATCTGTATTCAATTCAGGCCAAAAAATGGCAATTTGCCAGAGATGGTTCCACCAACGAACGACAGGTCTTTTCTCCAAGAAGAACGCCCGCAGCCTATGGCATGCAGGTGCACAGGTTGCTGCTTCTCTGGCTTTCCAAAAGCAGCAAGATAGTCTTGCTCTGGTCCCTTTGGTTTTTGAAGTGTCTTCTTTCATTTTTGATACTGGGCTGAAAATGGCTTTTTCGGAGATTGGCTATTGCCAGCTTACGAACTGCGAACTGCCCTTTTCTTTTCAAAACTTTTTTCAGTTGTCTGTGGTGGAATATTGAAATAGCTAAAGTCAGCAGAAGCTTCTTACGTGAAGCTGAAATTTTATAAGGAGCTGGAACTCCTTATAAAACCCTCTTCAGAGGGAGGTGTTGACATTGAAAGCTTATTCACAGCATGATCCGTCATGTTGGAACATTGCCTTCCTGCCACAGTTAAGGCACTGTATTCTTCACATTCCAGCTCCCACTCGCTCTTCTTTTCAAGAGGTATAGCGGCAACCTCACGCATAGAGATATGGAATGGGATTGATAACAGTTAGGACTGAGAGGATAGGTGCAGGACGTGTTTTGCAACAAGCCTCTCTCTGTGCACTTTCCTCTGGACGAAGCGCAGCTCCAAAAGCTTTTGACGTCACAAGGACACTGTGAGAGAGAGAGAAAGCAGAGAGGACTACCTATGAAGAAAAGTGCCTGGCAGAGGACTGCTGCCACAGAAGCAATTCCCGGTTTCTTGTGCTCTGCCACAGATTTCCTCTTGTGAAACAGTCTCCGTAGAAGACCCCTCTTCAGATGGAGGTGCTGACACTGAAACCTTGCTTGCAGCTTGCCACCTCTCTCGCTTGCGATCTTTCTATTCCTTCCACCGTCCGCAAAGAGTACTCTTCTACTGTTAGCGCCCTCGTGCACTTATTTTCTTGAGTGACAGCGACATCTTGCGGCCTTAGGAGAGCGAGCGGGAGATGGAATGGAAAGAGTACAGTGCCTTAACTGTGGAGGGAACACAATGTGGCAAAGCGAAGCATCATGCTGCAAGCAAGCGTTCATTCTCAGCACTATTCTCTGAATGAAAGTCTTCTAAGGAGAACGTTTCTCACAAGGGAACCCGTGGGAGAAGGAAGGAACTTGCAGGGTGCTTCTGTGGCAGCACTCCAGCGCCCTGCCTTTTTCTTCACAAGTCTTTCTCTCTCTGCATTCTGTCTCTCTCACAGTGTGCTTGCTAATCCCCATGCTTCTCGAGCTGCGCTCCGCAGACAGAAAGGTGCCCGGAGAGACGCGTCTTGCCAGGCATGGCGTGAACATTTCACCTAAGCCCTAACCATTATCAACCTCCCTTCGTTACTCGACACATGATGATGTTGCTACACATCATGAAAGGAAGAGGAAGTGCCAGCTGGCATGTGAAGAGTACAGTGTCTTAACTGTGGAGGGAACACAATGTGGCAAAAGGAGGTATCATGCTGCGAGCAAGCGTTCATTCTCAGCACCACTCTCTGAAAAGGGAGTATTGTAAGGAGAACGTTTCTCACAAGGGAACCCCTGGGAGAACACAAGGAACTTGCAGGGTGCCTCTGTGGCAGCACTCCTGCGCCCTGCTTTTTCTTCGCACGTCCTTCTCTATTTGCAGTCTCACTCTCACACAGTGCGTTTGCTAAGTCAAGCTCTTCTTGAGCTGCACTTCGTTAACAGAAATGCACCCGGAGAGACGCCTCTTGCGAAACATGGCGTGCACTTTTATTCTGAGCCCTATCTATTATCAACCACCTTCCCTATCACGACACATGAGGTTGTTGCTACACATCATGAAAGGAAAAGCGAGTGGGAGCAGGCATGTGAAAAATACAGTGCCTTGACTGTGGAGGGAACACAATGTGGCAAAGGGAGGTATCATGCTGCGAGCAAACGTTTATTCTCAGCACTACTCTCTGAATGGAAGTCTTCTAAGGAGAATGTTTCTTACAAGGGAACCCCTGGGAGAAAGAAGGAACTTGCAGGGTGCTTCTGTGGCAGCACTCCTGCGCCCTGCCTTTTTCTTCGCAAGTCCTTCTCTATTTGCAGTCTCTGTCTCTCACAGTGTGCTCGTGAAGCCCCAATTTTCTGGAGCTGCATTTCACTAAGAGAAATGTGCGCGGAGAGAAGCTTGTTGCAAGACGTGGCGTGCACATTTCTTCTCAGTCCTAAGTATTTTCAACTTCCTTATATTTCTGTACTCATCAGTGTGCTGCCATACTTCTTGTAGAGAAGAGCGGGTGGGAGCTGACATGTGAAGAGTACAGTGCCTTGACAGTGGAAGGGACACAATGTGGCAAAGGGAGGTATCATGCTGTGAGCAAGCGTTCATTGTCAGCACTACTCTCTGAAAAGGGAGTATTGTAAGGAGAACGTTTCTCACAAGGAAACCCGTGGGAGAACACAAGGAACTGGCAGGGTGCTTCTGTGGCAGCAGTCCAGCGCCCTGTCATTTCCTTCTCAGCTCTTTTTGCCCTCGGATTCTGTCACCCTCATAGAGCCCTTGCAAATATAAAGCTTTCCAGCTCCTATTTGCACAGCGAAACGTGCAGAGAGAAAAGCCTCTTGCCGGGTTCGTTGACACCTTTTTATTCAGCACTCTGACATCACACCCATACCATCTTACAAGGCCGCTAGATGTCGCTCTTTCACAAGAAAACAAGAGTAAGCGGGCGGTAACAATCGAAAGGACTGTAAGGGGAATAGAAGGAGCGGAAGAGAGGTGGTAAGCCACGAAAAAACTTTAATTCTAAGTACCTCCGCCTGAAGGGGGAATCATCTAAGAAGAACGTTTCTCACAAGGAAACACCTGGGTGAACTCAAGGAACTTGCAGGGTGCATCTGCAGCAGGAGTCTAGAGCCTTGCCTTTTTCTTCACAAGTCTTTCTCTATCTGCATTCTGTCTCTCTCACACTGTGCTTTCGAAGCCCCAAGCCTCCGGAGCTGCGCATCGCCCAGAGAAATGTGCGCAGAGAGAAGCTTCTTGCAAGACGTGGCGTGCACATTTCTTCTCAGTCCTAAGTATTTTCAACGTCCTTATATTTCTGTACTCATCAGTGTGCTGCTATACCTCTTGTAGAGAAGAGAGAGTGGGAGCTGGCATGTGAAGAGTACTGTGTCTTGACTGTGGAGGGAACACAATTGGCGAAGTGAAGTATCATGCTGAGAGCAAACTTCCTTTCTCAGCACCACTGTGTGCAGGGGGGTCTTCTAAGGAGAACGTTTCTCACAAGGGAACCTGTGGGAGAATGAAGGAACTTGCAGGTGTTATAGGCGTAGATCGATGAGTGGTTTCAGCAATTAATTTTATTTATTTATATTAAAGAAGTCTTAACTTTATTTATTCAAATAAAAAAAAGCAGTGAATGAACTTTATTAGGAAAAGCAATGAATGATTTCAACTCGGTGATTTCAGCTCTATAGCCAGTGATAGCAGCTCTTTGAGGGTATGCCCAGAGGTGGCAGCAGTATGCTGAGAGGCGTGGTCAGACTAGGCTGACCAACACACGCACTGGCACTCAGCCAGCGCATGGCTTTTATTCACTTGTGTCTGCGTAAGCCACGCCCCTCTGAGCATGCTCTGTTCGTGCTCAGATTTTGAGAAACCATAGTCCAAATGGCACAAGTCATCAACACGGTTCGAGAGGTCCGGGATGGCAGGCTCCTTCTTCCAAGGCGGCTGCGGGTTCCCGCTGGGGGCTCGGAGAAGCAGTTGCAGTGATGGGTCCTGCCAAGTTGCAGCGAAACGATTCCACCGAGCCAGTCGTGGGCGGAAAGAGTCGTAGCGGCGGCTACCAGGGCGCTCTCGCAGCGCCAACTGTTCCAGGCACTGAGCTGTCCCAGGCGTGCCCCTGCTCTAATGCAGGCACAGTTTACAGAAGCCAGCAGCCGTGTTAGGCTTGGGGAGTGTGGGGGGGAGACACCGGATGTGCCTCAGGACAGGACATGGGGTACAGATGGGATACTGGAGAGGCAGCGACTGCCCTTGGGGGTGCTTGCAGGAAGAGTCCTGGGACTGCCTCGGTTTGTGGAAACGACCACCGGGAGCTGGAAGCAGGGGGGGAACGGCTGGGGAATCGATTTCACTGGGCGGGCTCCGCTGAGACGGCTCCAGCTGCGAGAAAGGCAGGACTTGGCCATGCAAAAGGCACGGACACAGGAGAGGTATTGTGGGGTGCTGCAGGCCTTGCTAGTTCTTTGCCTCTGCTTCCCTTGTACAAGAAGGGACCGTGAGACTGTCAGGCTGCCCAAGGTCGAAAGAGTCTGTGAATGTGCACCTGCAGCTGAGAAACAAGACCATAAAACAAGGGAGTCTGGACAGTATGACTCCTCCAGTGGACACAAGAATGTACTGAGATAATAGAAGCAGCAGATTGTTACTGGGAAAGAGATCTGAGAACCAGGATGTTTGAATTGTTGAGATTTATAGCATATTTTAGGATCTGATTACCTATACACGAAAATGTATATGTGTGGAACACTTGTAGAATAAAGTTAGACGACCTGTTACACTTTCTATGAGAGTTATTTCGTCTCATTTGCACCTTTTACCGTGCTGCGGCAGTGGGGGAAGGTAACGCCGGGAATTTGGGGGATTAGGAGGTTTTGGGGGGTAGCGCAGTACCAGATGGGGCTGCGACACTTTAAGCAGCGTGGGCAGGAAAAGGGGGGAAGAAACATGGCTCCCAGGAGGTTCTGCTGACCATGTGGGAAGAGGGGAGTGGTGCTGCCTCTGTTTCTATGTGTCCCAGCTTCAGGAAAGCGTTATGCCGTGCTGTGCTGTTTTAAGAGTGTGTGGAAAAGCTTTGGGGTTTGAGATAGAAGCGGGGAACAGAGGGGTGATGGGTGGGGATGGGAACGTGGGCTGCAGCACGGGAGAGAGACTGAAGAGGTGGGGGAAGGGGGCTGAAGCAGGGGGTGCCCCTCCGCTGCCTCGGGGTATTGAACCGGAGATACACTGGCTCAGCGGGGCCCCCCACAGCTCGGCAGGACTGGTGCTGGCTCAGCGTGGGCTGCCGCCGCTAACTTGGTTCAGTTCCAAGGCTCCGTTCGGCTCCACTTGCTGTAATTACCAGCACGAAGCTTGCACGCTGAGCGGGGAGGAGGGAAGGGGGGAACTGGAAAGACCAGTTCATCAGACCTTGGTGCTAGCTCCGCCGAGTGAGAAGGGGGGTGCGGAGACGGTGGCTGCCTGCATATGCAAAAGGTGAGTCTGCTGTGAGAAGGAAAGATAACCTGAGAGTTTAATCTATTCTACACACTCGATGGAGGGGGGGGAACGGGTGAGGTTGCCTGAGGGAAAGATAAACTGATGGTTTAAACTATTCTGAAAACTTCTATTTCTACATTTAGTCAAATAAAGATATTAAAAATACTAAATTTGTTTGATTTTGGCAAATTATAAATTCATCTATATCACAGGGTTCTTCTGTGGCGGGAGACCATTGCCGTGCCATTTCCTTCTCAGCTCTTTTTGCCCTCTCATTCTGTCACTCTCATAGTGGGCTTGCAAATGTAAAGCTTTCCAGCTCCTATTTGCACAGTGAAACGTGCAGAGAGAAAAGCTTTTTGCAGAGTTCCTTTATATGACATCATTCCAATACCATCTCACAAGGCCGCTAGATGTCGCTATAACTGAATATAACAACAGCAAGAGAGCGCTAATAGTCGAAGTGGATGGGAGAGGAAGTACAAGGATCTGAAGATACATGGCAAGCCGCTGTTGAGCTTTCGTTCTGAGCACCACACTCTGAAGGGGGGGCCTTCTAAGGAGAACATTTCTCACAAGGAAACCTGTGGGCGCACACAAGGACCTGTAAAATTGTTTCTGTGGCAGGAGTCCAGTGCCCTGGCCTTTCTTTTAGAAGTCTTTCTCTAACCGCATTCTGTCTCTCTCACAGTGCGCTTGCGAAGCAAAAGCTTCTGGAGCTGCACTTCGCCAAGAGAAATGTGCATGGAGAGAAGCTTGTTGCAAGACATGGCATGTACCTTTCTTCTCTGACCTAAATATTATCAATCTCCTTATGTTTCTGTACGCATGAGTGTGCTGCTATACCTCTTGAAAAGAAGAGCAGGTGGGAGCTGGCATGTGAAGAATACAGTGTCTTGACAGTGGAGGGAATACAATGTGGCAAAGTGAGGTATCATGCTGTGAGCAAGCTTTCATTCTCAGCATCCCCTCTGAAAGGGAGTCCTCTAAGGAGAATGCTTCTCAAAGTAAAGACATAGGAGAACACGAGGAACTGGATCTTTTGCACCTGAGAGCCAGAGGCTGCGGGCTTTCTTCTTGGAGAAAATCCCTGTCATTCGTTGGTAGAACAATCTTTGGCAAATTGCCAATTTTTGGCCTGAATTGAATACACGTGAAGATTCCTGCCAGACCCAAGGGGCCAGGACAGGAATGTGTTGCTGCTTATGCAGCAGCGAGGAAGCTGCATCTTTAGCAACTGAGAGGCAAAGGGTGTGGGCTTCCTTGGAGAAAATCCCTGTCATTTTATTCCAGATGTGTCCCTGAAAAATTATAATTTTTTGGCCTGAATTGAATACTGACGAATATTCCTGCCAGACCAAAGGAACCAGGACAGGAATGTCTTGCTTCTTTTGGAGTGCCAAGGCATCCGCATCTTTTACAACTGAGAGCCAAACGGTGCGGGCTTCATTCTTGGAGAATATCCCTGTCATTCGTTGGTAGAACCATCTCTGGCAAATTGCCAATTTTTGGCCTGAATTGAATACAGACGTGTAGGGATGCTTTTCTCGTGGGAAAGCAAAAGGGAGTCGTTTGACCAAGGTTAGCAGATGGGTGCTGTAAGATAA
>JAXCLP010000229.1:0-17356 GCA_035584035.1 Lepidocolaptes lacrymiger | reverse complement strand
TTTCCACAGTCGCTTAGCTTTTGTGCTGTTTCTATTTGATAGACCATTTTGTGTTTTCTGTGAGTTATGCATCTAGAAGGGAGTTTCACTGCTATGCCTTTAGTCGACCTGCAGGTTAGTCCACTGTTTGTAAAAGAGATAAACTAGCCACTTGCTGCAACATTGCACATGGAACCCACTTGTCACTCAGTATTTCTGTTTGATTAGAGATGAGGGGAAGGAGAGGGGCACTAAGAGAGAGAAGGAGAGAGAGAGAAAGAGCTCCAGCTGAAGCACAGAACAGTGAGAAGTCTCAACAGAAGTTCACATTCTGAAAATATTGAAACAACTCTGTGAAAAGAGAAAAAAGTACTTGATCTGTAAAACTGGCTGGAAAATTGAATTGTTATCTGCCAGACACATACACTAACTGAACCACACTCATGAGACCTTTTTTAATTCAATGATTGTACCATCCTATTTTATATAGTGTGTGTATGACCTATATTGTACTGCAGTAAATCCCGTGACAGAGAAGGGTGGCAGGCTGAAGGGTCCTCATAGTAACATGTTGCTCTAGCCTGATTGAAGAAGGTCTTTTGGAGAGAAACATTTGCACCCACCTGCTGAGTGGGTCTGTCCATTTTACTGATGACTCTACTCATGTGTTGCTGAGGAGCTTGCATAGTGTGCACAAGAAATCTGCTGCAGGGTTTCCATTAGTGTTCCTGTGGTCACAATTGTCCCCTGAGCTACCTGAAGGTGACAAGAGCCCTGCAAAGGCATGGGTGAAAGTCTAGAGTGGTAGAGATTGTCTAAAGTCATGAATACATTAGGTAGTTAAACCACAGAAAATCTGATGAAAGGGATGCTGAAGGAGTCCAGGTCAAATAGGAATTGATATGCAGCAGGGAATTTTTATACTTAACCTGGTGCTATGGATCTGTTTTTCAATCTCTTCAACTCTTCCAACTTTTTATAGAGGTAAATTGCCAAACAATAAATTAAAATCTTTCCTGAAAGTTGAGAGAATTTTACAAACTGTGAAATCTCATGCCCTCTATCCCAGTTGCTTCTGCTGCCCGTCATCTCTAGATGGTAATAACAGTCTTATGTCAGCAATGTGCTTGCAAGCATCAACAGCCAAAGAGCCATAAGCTATGAGGGAGGATGAACTGGCTCTGTGACAACTTCACTAAGCATCAAATGAGCATGAGATGGGTTGTTCAGCTTCATACTTTTATTCATCATTAATGTACTCCCTGGTCAGATTAAAATCAAGCTGATTACACAGGTTATACTCCAAATAATTGACTTTCCTCCTACCTTCAGTGATGATATCTTTTTATTTTTCAACTAATATTAATTAAATTAATTAGTTTTTAAAATACCAGTTGTAATGAACTGTTCTATACTTACTGCTTTATTCTCCTATCCAACCAACTTATTCCACAATTGCATTAATATTTAATATATAATCATAGAACGGTTTGCATTGGAATGAAACCATCTAGTTCCACCCCCTGGCCATGGGCAGGGACACCTTCCACTAGACCAGATTGCTCAAAGCCCTGTCCAACCTGACCTTGAACACTTCTTTAGATGGAGGTTCCATAACTTCTCAGGGGAAGCATGTTCCAGTGTCTCACCACCCTCATCATAAAATGTTTCTCCTTAGGTCCAACCAAAATCTACTCTCTTTCAGTTTGAAACCATTGCCCTTTGTTCTGTCACTGGAAGCCCGGGTAAAAACTCACTACTTTCTTATAAGCTCCTTTTAAATATTGGAAGGTTGCTGTAAGGTCTCCAGGCTGAACAACATCAACTTTCTTCATCTGTCCTCATAGAAGAGGTGCAGCAGCTCACTATGATCATTTTTGTGGCATCCTTTGGACCTGTTCTAATAGGGCCCATTCCTCAAGACTGCCCAGGTCCCTCCGGATGGCATGCCTTCCCTCCAGTGAATCAGTGACACAAGTCAGCCTGGTGTCATCTGAATGCTTGTGGAGAGTGAAACTCAATCCCACTGTCCATGTCATTAGTGAAGCTATTAAACAGTACTGATTCCAGTATGGACCCGTGAGGGATGCCACTCATTACTGGTTTTCATTTGGTCATTGAGTCATTGACTAACCCTTTGCATGTGGCCATCCAGCCGATTCCTTGTCTGTCAAGTTGTTCATCTATCAAGTCCATATCTCTCTGTATCAAAGGTTGCTTTTAATATCAGAGACTTTTCTGATGCTAACAAATGGATGCTAGTTTTGAATATCAATAATATTTGACTCATCTTGACCAGGCCCCAAAGTTTATTGAACATAATTTTTATATTCAGCCATCCTACCGTATTTCTTTTATAGTTGCCACTGAAATACACTTTAACAGGTTTGTCTCATGAGTTCGGTTTCGTTATAACGGAATTTGCTTTCTGTTCCTTAATACAATTCATTATTAGGATTATGTCTGTTTGCATGATCTGTTGCCCAGGTTTTCATGTATTTTAATTCTGTTGCAACTCTTTTATTAAGGCACAATATGACCATATAAAACTAAAAGCAAAGGATAAGAAAGCATGCTTTTCCTTTTCAATTCATGTTTAACAAAAGGCTAGCTTGAGGCCAAGTTCTAGCACCCAACTCTGAGCTGTTGTGGAGGGTATTGAACAAGATGAGCTATGGTTTTATTTGAAAATTCAAGCCATGATGCTACAATGGCAATCTCCTTCATCATTGCTTCTGCAGAAGAAATAAATTCTAATGTCAATGAGACACTGTCAAAGTGTGCCCTGTTTGGTTTTGCTCACGCTTGTTTTGATACAACCAGGAACTTCCACAAGAAGTGGCCCACAGATGCTTTTCACAAATAAAAACTTACTAAACTATTTCACTCGCCCACCAAATGTCTGTGTACCCTTTTTCCCTGAAAAGAAATGGCATGAATTTCAGAGGGGAAATTTTCCCAGAAGGAAGCTTTGATGTTAGGGATTTTGGATGTCCTAGAGATATGGCAAATGAGTAGAGAAGGCAATGAGCCTGACTGGAGACACTGGTGCAGGTCACACCAGCATAGCAAGCCTGTGCTCTGCGTTCTCTAGGTGAATGTTTGATGGGGCACATTATCATCAGTTTTAACCACTAAAATTTGGCAGTAGGGAATGCACGTCTGCCTCGAATCCTGAGCTAGAGGACTTCTTTCCTGTCCAAATGAGGTTGCCTAATGCTTCTTGTGACACATTTTCTTCATGCCAAAGAACAAACTTAAAGTGTCAAGAGATCTGCACAATAGTGCAGTGGGTTTTAGTAGCCAACCTTTTGCCTGTCACTGACTTGCCTGTCTGCCGGACCCTTTACCATGCAGTTATTTCACATCATCTGGCAGGTAGACACAGCTATTTCTTAATGTAAGAGATAATTTAGCTTGTGCTTATGGTTTCTATCCCATGGTCCATTGGCAATCCCACAGGCCATGATTAGACAAACTTCTTGATATTATTTCCACTTTTATATCTGATGCAGAATTTAAGCCCTCCTATATCACTGAATGACTCCTTGTAGAAGTCTAGGACATAAAGGGCTGATATGTAAGTCTCAAACACTGACAGTTGGATAGGTGTAGAGCCATCCAAGGATTGTTGGTAATAGCAGCCAAAGATTGTCAGTCATAAGACACTGTGAAAAAGAATAGGATGTGTCTGGAGAAGGGGGTGATACAGAGGTAGGGCAGGACTTTTTGGGACAAACATCCTTGTTCTGGCTCCTGGAGGTAAGCACAACACAGTAGAGTGCAATCACAGAAATGAGGTCAAGAAGCAGGAATGGACTGTAGTGGGGAGATCAAGACCATCAAAAACCCATGAAGTCGTCCCTTTCCAGAAAGGCCGAGAAAAATGGTAACTGAGTTACCACGAGTTTCTGAGTAACTGAGTTTCTTTTGCATAGAAAGTCAGAAACTTACCTCCATGGCAGGGAAAACTTGACTATGGAAAGGTAACTCCACGATGGTCAGGTGTGTGGGCACTTCCAGGATCCCACACACTCTGGATCAACACTGGAGCCAGGACTGGTGACACTTTTTTCTTTCTTCCTCGCCCTCCCTCCTGCTTAAATTCATCTCTCTCTCGCTTCCCTTTCACCTTTTATCCAAAACCCACTTCTGTGTGCTTATATAGGAGGTCAGAGTCTAACGTACAAATTTCCTTGCCAAGTGTGTGATTTACTGATAAAACTTCAGAAGCTTTTGGAGACCTTCTGACTTCTGTCATTCCTTTTGATCTCGAGGACCTGAGTCTTGCGCGCTTTCTTCCCCTAAAGTGTGGGATGCCACACTTACAAAGGGAGATACAAATAAGTAGCTACAGGTTTATTCTCTAATGAAATATCTCATCAGAGGCTCAGTTACCCAGTTAGTCTGTTTTCAGTAAAGCTCTGTGGGTTTAATTTTCTCTGAGTGCACTTCATGTGGCACAGAGATGTAGAGGAGAAAAGCAGATTTAAAATTTGTTGTATGCTTCCCCTGCTGAAATCAGTCTATGTACTCCTGAAACAACTTGGTTCACAGGTCTGAGAACAGCTGGAAAGCAGAGACATTTTCCTCAACAGAGAATTGCAAGGACAACCAGGGGCATTTCTTGAGGCCAGTTTCCTGACTCTTAATACTCCTATACTTTGCTATTGTTAATATACTATATTGGTGGAAACATAACACAGAATCAACATCTTTCTTGCAAAAGATAAAAGATAGAGAAGACTTTGATTTCTTTTCTAAAAAGAGATTTTTGAAAAGGTAATGTGGAGGAAAATTAAAAACCAAAACAAACCCAAACAAACCAAAAAACACCTTCTGTGGAAAAGAAAATAGATCAGTTTTAAAGGCAAGGAAATATATATGAATATCCCTGCTTTATTGCTATCTTTGTATTGCATACTGTATACCTTGCTTCCTAAAGTATTGTGTCATTTTTTGCACCTTAAAAATTTACAGAAAATTTATTTTATCCATTGCTCCCACATTATAATTTTTATTTTTCAAATGCAGTGAGCTTGTGATGTTACATTTTCCTAAGTTAATTGAATGTGAAGATTTTTGGCCCTAGATGATTGTTGTGTACTACGTCAGCTTGGATCAACTTCTTGGTAGCATTAGAGATCGGGCTTTTGAAGCCTGGTATGTGAGCCCTTGTACTTTCTTTTCTCCCTCATAGCACTGCAATTACAGAAATGTTGGCTCAGTACTTCGGGTTATTTCAGTACCATGCATTGAAAAGTTGTCTTTTTGGTTTTTTCCAAGTTCCCAATGGTCATAAATATTCCCCTTGTTTTCCAAGACAAAACTTGGCAAGCATGAACTCTTGTGGCCTAATTTACTCTCAGCTTCTGAGGTGTGGAGGAGCAGCAGCTCTGTGAGATTCACCCTTTGTGTGCTCTGGAAGTGGGTCTTTCTCCTGCTCCATGTTAGAGGGAGAGGCTTGGGAACATGTCAGAAAGTTGCACTGATACCACATTTCATGGCAAATGTTTCTTGTGTGTGAATTGTGAAGCAGCTGTTGATGCTATTTGAGTTTGCAACTTGCAGCAGAATCCGGGAAAGACAATCCTACACTTTCCCTTTCAAGAGTTGAGCAGCATATGTGTGAAATTTGAACCCAAAATAACAGTTGTGGAGCTAGTATAATCACTTGGTAACATTTAATAAGGAATTAATTATCGCAGTATTCCCAAAGATGTCCATTGATACTTCTTGGATGAGTACAACTTCAAATTTCTTCAGTAAACAATGAATTTTCTCTGCAAGCAGCTGAAGTTTCTGACTCCACAGGGTAACAGGCAAAACTGGTGGGATCAGCTGCTGGGGCAGATTTGAAAATCTGTTTCTTGAATTATTTCACTAGAAACAACGCAGTGAGTCATTGCCAGTGATCAGCCAGGCACGCCAGGAGTCCTCCTGGCGCTGTCAAGTGTGGAGAGCAGCAAATGGGAACCCTCACATGTGCCCAGTGCAAACTCCTGGCACCGATTTCTCCCCAAGGGATGTATGTTTGCAGAAAACACTTTTTCATCAGAGAATTCACTGTTCACTCTTTCTGTGGATGCTGTAAACACATCAAAAATGTGTTGAGACTGGTGCTGAATGTTTGTTGATGCTGTGTGAACTTTGGTAACAACTTGAAGCATTCCAGCATTTGCCTTGTCTCAACTTCTGAGCTATACTTTATGGCAAATACAACGCTAAAAGGCATTCTCAGAAAAACTGGACTAAGGACTGTTTTTGGAAAGACCACACAATGCTTGGCAGATAGAGCAAAGTTATTTATGCAGGGTTTATTTTCTGCATAGTTTCTTTTTATTTAGAATAAATGCGAGTCACATGCTGCTTAGTTGGGCTCATATGTTGATACAGTCAGTATCACAAACAGCACAGGCAGTCCCCCATGCTGGAAAATGGCAGCAGGAGCTGGGAAGGAATGGGGTAGTATCACAGTGTTTTACACTTAGTTCATACCCAGACATCCCAGTGTGCTCACTCTTGTGTGCTAACAGCCAGCTGGGAGGATGCGAGGTTAGATCTGATGGTGCCTTTTTGAGTCTCTTGATTACATTGTGAGCAATGAACTGGGGGACACATTTGCAAGGGACCCACTCCATGAGGGTAATGTTAAGTGCCTGGTGAGATTTGGCAGCCCTAATGTACTAGGGTAAGTTAATTTAAATGGTGTTCTATGGATTTACCTAAACTTCATTAATGTCTGTGTGATCACCCTAGGATATTTAGGATATAAAGTAAGTACAATGAGACCTAACAATCTTAGTAATCCTTTGGGGGGAGGGGAGAAATAATAATAGTTAGAAAAAAACTTAATGAGAGACCATAAACTCTATTACTTTGGAAAGTTTTAACAAGCCTTTGCTTGCTTTGACCATGAAACAATAGTCATTGAGGACATCCTGAATAAAACATTGTCATGAACTGCCAGGGTCAGATTGATAGATTTTAAAATTACTCATTTATATCTCAGGTTCTATTTCATTTATATCTCAGGTTCTAGTTCAGTCTCGATAAATGTGTCTTACAGTTTGAATGGGATATGTTAATTTCTTTGTGAGCAATTGTCCAAGGATAATACCGCATACTCACTGGAATGATGTTGAAATGAGTGCTAAAATTCACCAGAATTCTCATAAGCTTTTCACTTCAAAAGTAATCTAGAAAAAAAATAAATAATTGGAGCTTGTGTTAAGAATAAAGTCTTAGCATCTGTGGTGACAAGTGTCTCAGGGCAGCTGAGGAGCATTTGAAGGGGATGCCTGAAGGAATTCCTTTGTTGACCATTGCCTGGTGAGGGGAAGCAGAGAGGCCACCAGGATGTGACAGACATGAAGAGGGGACTTGGCCAGACAGATGGCAGAGCTCTGTGCCTACTGTGGGTGACATCAATGGCCAGAGATGAAGTCAGCTGTATCAGGTTGTTCACTGACTTGGACTCAGTTACTTGGAAGAATTTGACTGCCTATTTTAATTAATATACAAAGCCCAGGGGAGCTACATTGTAACAAAACTCTTGTTGAGTGTAATCAGCAATTAGATACCCTGTAGAAAGCAAAATACTGCTTCCTAAATCTCCTAATGACTACACATTCATAACATCAATTGGCATCCATGTACTTCTGCTCTCTTAGATAGGAGTATGCAGAAGGAGGAATCTTTTGCTTTTCATGCTGAGTGATCCTCACTCATTTTGGGTAGTTCATTTATTCTGCCTGCAAAAACTCCACGACTGTATCTCCTTCTAGGGGTACTAGAAACTGCAACTACTGAGGCACAGGGGAGGGAGCTCTAGGGCATCAGTCCCTGCCTAGAGAGGCCCACAGCATCCTGTAATATACTTTGTGAATCTTATGGATGTTGAGACTGTCCGTGAATTTATCACTGTGCAATTTTCTGTAATCCTTGTGAAAAGTGAAAAGTAAATCCAGGGTTAATAAATATGTGCAAGTTGCAGGTAAAAAACACCAAAATGAAAGAGAGAAAGAGAGAAAGAGAGAAAGAAAGGAAAGAAAGGAAAGGAAGGAAGGAAGGAAGGAAGCAAGGAAGGAAGGAAGGAAAGAAAGAAAGAAAGAAAGAAAAAGAAAGAAAGAAAGAAAGAAAGAAAGAAAGAAAGAAAGAAAGAAAGAAAGAAAGAAAGAAAGAAAGAAAGAAAGAAGGAAAGAAAGAAAGAGAAAGAAAGGAAGAAAGGAAGGAAAACCCCCACCAAGCTGTCATTCCTACTTTTTGATTTGTAGCATTTTGTAATTTTTACATTAAGTACTGAGCAAAAATACATAGAAAGTAATGATTGAAAAAGAAAGAACAACTAAGCTCAGAGTAGTCTTGACAGGTTGAATTGCTGACTTTGTGGGCTGTGAAATTAACTTCATTTTTAATTTTGCCGTTTTTAACAGTTTCGATTTAAGAGCACTCAGTCAGAAGTCATGTTTGTCAAAATCCCATGTACGATTTAGGGTTATGACCACAATCCCTATGCTCATCTTGCAATGGATATACTGTAACACGAATCATGGATATGTGTCATTTAAAGTGTACTTTCAGCTTGAAGGGAAGAGGCAGGATGTTGGATGCATTATACTTGCATCAAAAATCTGTTGACAAGCATCTCTGGACAGAGGGTATTCAGTATCTAATTGAGATGATACAACAGGTTATACTTAAATCTCAAATGGCAAATATGGAATTCAGGTTTAAATGTACAACTACTTTTCATTCTCTTAAAATGTGTGTTGCGATGTTCTAGAGATTACAGTTATCAAAGTTGGGGCTATTTTGATAAACCTTCAAAAAACTTCATTCTCCAATGTTATGGATTTTAGCTCAGTCTGTCTGTACACCTCACAAACATCCTCAGCTGCTACCAGCTGCCTGCCTGACAGGAATGCTGTACAGGACTGCAAGCTTAGAAGCATCCCTAATAAATTGAAGCCAGTCTTTGAAGTGGTGAATTGGTGGACATTGTGTAGGACTTTAGGAAATGTTCACCATGGTCCTTACAGTTGTGATGTTCAATATCAATAGATGTGTTCCTTAGCTGTGGGTTTTGTGGTTGTGGATGCTGAATCTTCACCATTGCATGTTCCCAACTCAGGATGAAACCTGCAGGGGCAGATGAGTCCCTCACTGCAGCTGCTTTTTTGCTTAGGGTGGGTTACTCAAGAATGGCCATTGAGTAAATGGAGCAGGAGCTAAGGGGCTGCCACAACAGCAGCCAGCAATAAACTCACTACAACACAGTGACCTCCAACAGTTCTTGGAAACTGATGGTGTGGTTAGTTCCCGCAGGTGACCTTTGACCTCAGGTTACTGCCAGCACCCATCAGGATCTGATTAGCTCACCTGTAAGCTATTTCTGTAGCCAGCTATCTCAGCCCTGTATGTAAATATGCACCTTGCCTGTGTGCAGTTCTGTTTTGCATTTTCTGATGTGAGATAATTAATCAACCCACCATGAGTCTGCCAGCCAGCCTAATGATTCTTGTATCAAAGAAGTATAAAACCAGCAACCTTATGGAAAGCAGGAAACTCAACTCGTGGGAGTTCAACTTCTGAAGTAATTGAAACCAAATGAATACTTCAAATATTTTTTTCTGTCTGTGTAGGACCTGGGGCCAGCTGAATATCAGAATAAATGTAATTTCCACAAGCCAAGCACATTTATAATTTCCCTAAGAGGGATCAGGCTTATGGACAAAGGTTACTTCAGTTGACCTGGTGTAGCTGGAAGAGACAGACAGATATTTAGGCAGATGAGCTGTTTTTCAGGGTAATGCAGTAGGCCAAGGGATTTGGCAGATGCTGAGAGAGCAGATCCATGCAATAGAGAAATTTTGCTTTTTTTAGTGCATCCATGTAGTTTGCAGATGCACTCCAGAATGCCACCAGTTGAGGGGTTTTATTTTCTGCAAGAGAAGGCGTGGCCCAGGACCTGCCATGAATGTTGTGACTCTACTCCCTCATGCACCCAAGTCAAGTCATGATGACTTTTGTCCCCTCCAAACAAACTCCAGACCTTGCTTGTCTTCTCCTTCCCAGAGCAGCTGCTTACTGTGACCAGAGTCTTCCTGAGTCCCTGACTGAGTCCAGGTTTGTTTCAGAGCTTGGCTTAGACGGTGAGCACTATGGGCTTCTAGTTTAAGCCCTTTGGAGCACACCAAGGACATTGCCCAGCCAAGAAGCCTTTGCTTTTGAAGTATAAAATCTTCCAGATTAATGGAAATCCAGACATGCAGCAGGCAAACCAGGGTTGATTGGATTGGAGTATCTCTTTCTTCTTGTTCTCAAACTCTTACTCCAAGGAGAAGCATGGCTCCAGAAATGCTCCCTTTTAAAGCACAGGAAGTCCTTTTTTTCACGGTCTGGCTTGCCAGATTCCTTGTGTTGGCTCCCCTATGGAGTACTGGCCAACAGTTTGGTGTGGGTTGCAGATCTGATGGATTTTTCTTCAAAGAAGGCCACCAAAGCTGTGTGGACTACAGTGGGCAGGTTTGCCTTGGCCAGTCTGAGATGTGTTCAGCACATAATACAAAGCAGAGTTACAGACATTCTCCACTATATCACACCACCTGTATAAACAAAGGAAAGGCCTGATGAGCAAAGTAGACAACATAATGCAAAGGAATACTATAGGAATGAAATGTTGTATTCTTTTGCTGAAGGAAGGCAACCTTGTGATGCACTCTGCCAGGGCAAGCAGCTGTGCTGAGAGAGCTGTCACAGTGCATTCCCCTGTGTGCTTGATCCTGGTGGAAAAATGATTTAGCAAAGAGATAGAGGTAGTAATGAAAACAGTGAGCACTGAGAACAAGGAGATGCCTGGTGATTTCTACTTTATCTGGTTTTTATCTTTCATATTCCCTGTACATTTTAGACAATGCAAACTGATTTAGGATGCCAAAGACTAATGAAAAAGCTTTTCCCAATTTTATTTCCCGTTCAGAAATTCACAGCAGAGAATCACGTGTCTCCAAATGTTACCTAAGTTCTCCTCAAGTACACAAGCTAATAGAAGTCATGGAGATGGCTGTTTGAAAGAGCTGTTTGAATGAAAATCAGAGGTTCTGGGGAAGAACCTGGCAGCCTTTGTGTTAGCGGATAAAAAGTTGTCCAAATTATGTAACACTTAGCATGAAACAGAGAACTGAGTGGCGTGAACAGCAGATCACTGGGACTGATGGATTGGTTGGAACAAGCAGAAACAAAATTTGGGAAGTGTATAAAAATCAGTGAGGTCATTGTGGAAGGAAACAAACCCACATGCTTGTGCACAGAAGAAACAGGAGATCTGGTGTAATTGGTGCATGATGTAAGGACCTTGGGACTTGAAGGAGTGCAAAGAGAGGAAGTGTCCTCAGTCCAGTGGAGCAACTCCTCTAAATCAGAAGCAGAAAACAGCAGCTCAGGCTGGACCTTTGCCAGACCTTCACAGGCGTGCTGATGGATGGAGGCTGGAATGCTTTTCCAGAGTGGTAATAGATGCAACCAGATGCTGCAGTCATGGAGTGTTTCAGGGCTAATTGTATTACTTTTATGGTTTTTGACAGGCTTTCTAACAGCTGTATTTCTGAGCTTTCTGGGGAACCAAAGGACAAGGCAGACAATGGAGCTGGTAGTTAATCCGTAAAGTCATCCTCCAGGAAAGGAGCCTTGGAAGATTTATTGCCCAGGACTGGCAAACAAGAGCTCTCTGGACAGGTCTGATGGTTGTGGCAAAAACTGGTCAAATGATTAATCTCAGTCCCTGTAGGGAGTCTCAGTTTGTAAAGCAAGGTGAGCTGGAGAGAAAACTGCTGGAGGGACTCCTGTTGTCAGGTTTGTTCATTCAGCAGGAGGAAGGTGGGTGATTGCTTGGGTAAACTGCCTGTGTGTTCCTGACCCCAGGCTGTGCTTATCTACAAAATTATTTTGTTTTTAATAAATATTACTCAGCTTTGTGAGAGTTACCTGGAAACCCTGTTGGCCACCTGAAGAAGATGACTAGCATGGGGACAGATTCAGTGGGGTGCTCAGGTTCTCTCCTTGCACAGACAGTGGGAGCAGTTTGGGCAACCATCAGTGGCCAGGCAGGACCAAGGGCTTTTTCTGCAAAGAGCTGACAGCTTTATGCTTGAGGTGCCCCTGTAGACACACAAGAGGAGGAAAAGCCTTGACAGTAGCAGTGCATATTAGTTACTGCAGACAACAAATGGAGACCACCCACATCCTGCTTCTTCATCGCCCAGCTCTTTTCTCAGAGCTGCTTTTAAGAAACTGTGGAGGAGACAAGGAACATTAAAAAATGGAAAGTATTCTGAAGTGGTGACGACACTGATGAGTCCCAGACTATACTATGCAGTTCTCCTGGTGTGAATCTAACAGCTTACCAGAAATAGTTACCTGTGGCTTGATGGGAATGAAAACACCAATTATGCCCTGCAGCATCAAGTAGCTTTAATCATGACACCACCCTGAATGTTTTGAGACTGAGTCTCTATGTTGGTTAATGTGGCTTGCGTGTACATCCATCTATTCACTGGAGAAACTACTGCTGCAAGTCTCCCAAGGGCCAAGGGGAAGGGATTAAACACCCGCTCTCACAAAAGCATATCACTGTTGCTGCACTTTCCTGTCTGCAGGATCAGGCTGGGGAGGGGGGCATGGGGTAGACCCCCACCAAGGGCCTAGGTGGTGGGCCAAGCTCCTCTGGGGTCAGGCAGAAGTGGTGAGAGGTGATGCTTTCTCCAGCTCCTGGGATGCACTGCTGCTGGTGAGAGATCTTGCTCACACCGCAGGTCTTGGTGGCTTTTGATGTGCATGAGGTTTGCTGGCATCGTGACTGAGGCTGCCCAGAGGGGACTGCCCTGTGGCGGGCAGACCAGGGCAGCAAGGGCAAGCCTGCAGTCAGGTGGGAGCTGGAACCAACACCCGGCCAGAGCTGCACCACAGCAACAAGCGTGGGGACCTGGGGTGAGGGCTCAGTGCCCTCTAGCCCAATGCTGCCTAGCTTCTGGGGCTGCATGGAGTAAAACATGCTACAAAGACCTTCAGCTCCAGTAACAACTCTCTGCTTTGTAGGCTGAAAGATATTAAAATGTTTCAAACTGCATTTGTTTGCCTTCTCTTTAAAAATCATTGCTATAGTTGCAGTTTAAGGTGTTTCTCTAATCCCAGCACAATATTGTGGGTCCAGCTGAAATATTAGTACAGGCATTTGTGTGTTTGATCAGTGTGGAGGTTTCTTTTACTTTCCTTATGGATTTGTAGGGCAAACCCTTTCCCTCCAATTGAAAAGTCACTTGCGTATGCAATTCCTTGGTTTCCCAAGACACTGCCTAAAAAATTAGGGAAAATCCCACCTCATCCTCCAGCTCTTCTTCTTCCCTGAAAAATCCTTACCAAAATGCATGGTAATTGTTCCTGGTTTGTGGAAGAGTTTCCTATGGAAAACCTCAAATTTTCATTGATAGGATGTATTTAACACAATTCTGTTTCTCAAGACAAATTGTCAGCAAAAATGTCTACTTTCATTGAAAAGTTTGCTTTCTACTGAAAAGAAAATGAATGAAAAGTGGAGTGTTGAATCTGAATGTTTCCTATTCCAGTGCCACAAGCCTTCTCTCTAGGTTCACCCCAAATTCCACATGAAGTAGTTGGTGGAATTTCTTTCCTCTTAACTCAAGGTCTGAACCTTCATCTAATCCTCATCTGTTGCCAGGAATAGCCTCCATGTACAAACTTCATCTGCAAAATTTTGGGTCTCTGGCTCCGTTGTTAATATTTTTAAGTAACTTTTTCTGGAGATGTAAGAAAGCGTAATTGCTCATAAATATTAACTGCTTGGCTACCTTTTTTTTGGTGTTGTTTTATTTTTTTGTTGTTGTTGGGTTTTGGTTTTGTTTTTGTTTTAGAGAAGACATCAGAAAATCAACTTGTGTCCTAAGGAACTCTGGCAATGTTAATTCCTGTTTCTATATGGGAAATACAAAGAAAATTGAAATGGGACTCACAAATTTAAGACATTTCTTGCAGATTTGCTGTGTAAATGAGTAGCTAATCAAATGTAAATTCCCAGGTTTTTTCTGCTTCATATTTCTTTAGTACTGTTTCTCTTGGAGCTCACTGCTTATATTCAGTTTTTCTTGTAAAGCTGTACTGTGGCTGAACCAGACAAACAGCTGTGTCAGACATAAACCCCACAAAGGGCCAGAACACGTCTGTGGTTATTCTTCCAAATTTTTACAGAGGAAATATATAATTGAAAAGCTAACTGGTAATTTTACTTATCCCAGCAGGGTTGTTTGTTTTGGGGTTTTTTTTTTCTTCTCTTTTCCTTTTTTTTTTTTTCTCAATGCAGTGTGGTTGAGTTTATTAGCCAGCATCTGGCATTTTGTCTTGTGTTATTTACAGACAAAGCAGTCACTATAGTTTCTGATTTCCAAAACAATTTTTGGAAGAAATAATGTATCTAATCTCAGCAGTTCTTGTCCTAAGCCATTGATAAAGTCATTGCTGACTAATCTATTGATGCCCATTTAGTAAGTAAATTAAAGAACATTTTATATATATTTTTGGAAAACTTGGCTGAATGACTCATGAACTTAATATATCACCAACTGTAATTGAGAGAGACTATGTACAGGACTGCTTATTAGAGCAGCAAGATGACAGACATGCATACAGAAGGATTTTAGAGGTCTTCTTTTGTGAGTCTTGCTGCTGTAGCACATAGTTGCATTGAGAAGGGATAAGTTTGAAACAGTGTCCTAATCACCCCTGGGTTCAATATTTTCCTTGGACGTGGAGGACTGTGACCACATGCTTGGTCCTGTAATGTTTAGATCTGCTGTCAAGCCGAAGACAGTCAAGTCAAGAAGACAGTAGGTAAAAAGTCATTACAGGAATGTGAGTAAAAAGTGCATTACTCACTAGCCTCAGTAGCTGTGAGAGTGGTGAGGGAAATACATCTGAGAGTCCCCTTTCTCCCCTATTTTCTCCTGTCTGTAGGTGTTTGCCTTCACCAGAGAACTGCTAGATGTTAACAATAAAAGGTAGTTAGTCCTTGGCTTTTGTCATCTGTGCAGAAGCTTGTCTTTTCTCGGAGTCTTTGCTCAGGAGCTAGCGAGGCTCATTGATTTAAACTAGATGTAACAGGGAAAGAGGACAATATTAGGCTTGCCCTTCTCAAACTGTGGGGTGGCATGCCAAGGTTAGAGGGACAGGGTACAGGTGAGGGCCTTCAGCCAGTGGATCTGAGGTGTTCTAGCTGCACTGGAGCACAACTGAAGTCTTATGTCAGGGACTCATGAGGTAATAGGAGCCAACAGGGAAACACCAGTGAAATACCTCAGTGAAATTAAGGGGTGTTTCTCTAAGGTGGCAACACAGCTGACAGCACAGCCGAGGTGCCTTTACATCAGTGCACAAAGTGTGGGTAACAAACTGGAGGAGTTGAAAGCCACCATGCTGCTAGAAAGCTATGACCTCATTGCCATTACTGAAACTTGGTGGGACAAATCCCATAACTGAAGTGCGACTGTTGATGGCTACAGGCTGTTCAGAAGGGACAAGGGAGGAAGGAGAGGTGAAGGGGTTGCCCTCTGCATCAAGAGTGGATTGAGTGTGAAGAGCTGGCTCTGAAGGATAGCCACAACCAATCTGAAAGCTTATGGGTAAGAATCAGAGACTGAGACAACTAAGGGAATCTCATTGGCATTAACTACAGGTCATTCAGTCAAGGGGAACTGTTGACAAAGGCTGCTTGCTCTAACTGCAGGAGGCAGTGCACTCCCAGGCTCTTGTCCTGCTGGGAGACTTTAATCACCCTCACATCTGCTGGGAAAGTACCATAGTGATCCGTAGGCAATTCAGGAGACTCCTGGAGTGCATGTAGGATAACTTCTTAGGCCAGGTAGCAGGCAGTCCTACTAGAGGGAATGTGATACTGGTTCTGTTGGTCACCAACACTAGTGAGTTAGTTGGGGCCATCAAGACCAGTGGTAGCCTGGGCTGTGGTGATCGCATCCTGAGGGATGTGGGCCAGGCAAAGAGTAAAGTCAAATCCATGAATTTTAGGAAAGAAAGCTTCCAGGTTGTTGAGGAGTTAATCAATAGGACCCCCTAGGAAACTGCTCTGGGGGGCAAGGGAGCAGAAGATATCTGGCAGATCTTTAAGGATGCTTTCTGTAGAGTGCAAGAACTAGCAATGCCCAGAAGCAAAAGTTTGGGCAAGTAGGGCAAAAGGCAGGCCTAGCTGCCTGAGTCAGGACCTGCTGGTCAAACTAAAGGGCGAGAAAGAAATCCACAGGCAGTGGAATTAGGGACAGGTATCCTGGGAAGAGTACAGGAATGCAGCCTAGTTGTGTAGGGATGGGAAGAGGAAGGCCAAGGCAAAACTGCAGCTGACCATGGCAAGGGTCAGAAAGAATAACAAGGAGAGCTTCTATAGGTGTCTCAACCAGAAAAGAAAAGTCCAAGAAAGTGCTTACTCCTTCAATAAGCAAGGTTGGCAAACTGGTAAAAAGGATGAGAAGACTGAGGTACTCAACAATTTTTTGCCTCAACCTGCACTGGTAACGTTTCTACCTACACCTCTCAAGTGGATGGACTGTAAAATGGGGCTGGGGGAGCCAGGTCTCTCCCAGTACAAGAGATTATCAGGTTTGTGACCATCTGAGGAATTTGAACCTATGCAAGTCTATGGGACCTGATGAGATGCATCCCAGAGTCCGGAGGAAATTTGCTGATACAGTTGCCAAGCCACTCTTCATGATATTAAAACATTCATGGCAGTCAGAAAATAGAAAATAAAGTGCAGCTTTCCTGTATTTGCACAGCATCTTACACTGCTTAGGGCTGCATGTACCCCCTGAGCAAGTAATTGCCAGAAGTTGCATGCTTTTGTTTCTGTGTCATTTGGCTTTTTCTGGAGTTTTGTGACTACATTGCTTTTGCTTTCCTGTGATTTTGGAGAGGAGCCCTCTCTCGATAACTCCTGCATGACTGTAAATTGCCATAAGGAGTCATTGTGCCATGCTGCAAAATGAAGCTGCGTGTTACATTTTTAATGGAAGAATTCAGGCTACAGCACTGTGCATTCATTAAATCCTTCACAGACTGGTAAATAACCTTCTGTTACTCTCACAAACAAGTATGGAAAGTGGTCTGCTTCTTTACTCCAAAGAACCCTCTCTTTGCATTGATTTGCTCTCACAATTACTCTGTGTCAGTCCTTGAGGTCTGCATTGTGAGACCTTTTTTTTCTGCAGCTACGGCATGTCTTTGCTATTACTGAAATACAGTTTAGTCTAATGGGCATTTAGTCAATGCCAGCATTCATTTAGAAGAAGTTTAATAGTGC
>JAXCLP010000228.1:0-17431 GCA_035584035.1 Lepidocolaptes lacrymiger | reverse complement strand
GGTTCTTCAAGGACAAGGGACTGAACTTCCTTTATACTTCTGAAGCGGCAAACTGGTTGTCGATAGACTAGTTCATTGCAGACATCCTCACAGCCTTTCTTCAGGTCATACCAGTGTTTGAACACTCAGCATCATTCTTTTGATCATTTTATAGCTAAACCTACTGTAAATCAGGCTCATCTTTTAAGCACAGCACTGGGGTTTCAAAAATTTCTTGTTTAGTGGTATTTTATCTAAGTACAAGTAAATCACCTGGCTTTGCTTCACACTCTTTTGGCTATCAAGTAGTGTTTAAAATAACAAAAGGAAGACACTTCTCAGGTAAATCATTGGTGATACTTCTGGAAATATGTATACAGGGGTTTTTGCTTGCAATCTCCTGCTAGGCTCCATGACTACGCTCTAATATCCTGGAAAATGCCAAGTTAAGAGAGATCAGGGTCAATTTCTTGCATTCACGTCTTAGAGAATTTATACTGTTGCCATCTGCTGTGGTCTGAAGTGGATGCAGAACATAAGTAGACCATGCCATTGGGTCCAGACTCTTTCAAAAGACACCTGAAGCCCAGCACTAACGATTCAATAAGAAGCTGCTTTCCATTGGTCCAGGATGAGTTAGGTTTTTCCTATTGGAAACACTGAACTTTATCTTAAACAAGACTCTTCAATGTCCTATTGCCTCACAAAATAACAAATTAAATATTAAATTACAGAATTGCTGAGTCTGGAGCTACCTCTTGAGACCTTCCAGTTCCAACTCCCTTCCCAGAGCAGGATCAGCTGGAGCAGGCTGTCCAAGACCATGGAAAGCTGCCTTTTCAGCATCTCCAGGGAAGGACATTTGACGACTTCCTTGGGTGATCCACTGCAGAGTCTGAACACACTCACAGTAAAGGAAGTTTTTCATAGTTTTTGAAATGGCATTCCCAATTTGTTCCCATTTCCTTTGTCCTGTCATTGGATAACAGAGAGAATAACAGAATTACAGAATGAGCTGAACTGGGAGGACCCAGAGGGATCATCGAGTACAACCTCCAGACCTGCACAAGCCCATCCCCAAGAGTCCCTCCCTGTGCCCCAGAACATCATCCAAACCCTCCTGGAGGTCTGCCAGCCTTAGGGTTGTGCCCACTGCCCTGGGGAGCCTGGTCAGTGCCTGTTAAGGAGAAGGGACTAGCTGTGTGTTTACACCTTCCCATTGGGCAGGATCGCATCAAGAAAATATCCCTGAAGCTCCTCCAGTCTGAACACTCCCAGACCATTCTTCCCCTTCCCATTCCATGAATACGCTTATACCACAGTCATCTTCATTACCTTGCTCTGCACTATCCCCAGTGTATCCCCGTATGTCTGCTGGAGAATTCCCTCCGTCAACACCTGGGCACTTGTCTGCCCAATGTTCCCAGGAGTGCCTTGGCTTCCTGTGCTGCAAGGGCAGAGTGTTATCTCACCTTCAGCTTGTTGTTCACAGGACTTTCACACCCTTCCTGCACATCCATGTTCTGATGTCCAGCCTGGGCAGAGGCCTTTTCCTTGGAAGGAGGAGGCAGAGACCTCTCAAGAGGCCATGGGTGGTGTTTTTGTGTGTCCTTCAACTCACACAAAACACTGAGCTCTCCAGCCTGGGCTGCTTCCAGCCCTACCTCTAATCGGGGCTGAAAGCATTTCTATCACCTGATACAAAACCTAGTTTCGGAGACTTGAGAAGAGAGTCACCACGTCAAGGAACAACTCAGTCCCAAGTGTTCTTTGCCACTGGGTCACCTTTTCCACAGGAATATCCAGAGTGTCAATGCACAGTTCAGGCTTAGCAGGAAAAAAGCAACACTCTGCAAGGCCCCTAGGACCCCAGAAATCAGGAATCCAGGCCAGCCTTAGCACTGAACTCCAACTGTGTCACATTGAAAACAGTCCTTGTCAGCCTGTTTGGAGACAGAGGTCGACAAGCTCGAAATGGGTCCATTCAAGGTTCTCAATTTAAAATTCCCTGGATTTGCAGTGTTAGGTTTCTTTCATTCTGTCTTTGAATTCCAAAAATATTACCAGCTTCCAAAAGCTTTGCCATTAAAGGCAGGAGAGGGACTTGCAGCTGTTAGGTCCAGGGGATGGTTAAACAGCCATAGCATTCAAGGCTTTCTCACCACGGCAATGGCAATTTTTCAAGGATGAGCTATGTGTGTTTACTGAAATACCCTGAAGAGACTTGGGGTCATTCCACAAAATGAGCAAGTTCAAGCCTGAGAACAAAAGGATTAATTCAGTGAGGAGGATATCAGAACCTCTCTGTGTGAGAGGGACCCTGCACCACCCCCAGAATGCTAATTACACTGGCATAACGAGTTTGTCAAAACACCTGGGTAGGCAGATTTTCAAAGCCAAGAGCAGGCTGAGGTCAACCATCAAGAGCCAGGTACTTTGCCGAGAAATTATAGAGAAATATAGTTATATAAATACAGTTACAGAAACTTGACCCAGGTCTTTGAAGAGGAGTTAGAGTGAAAAAGAGACTGATCCTGTACTGATGGTGCCATTGTGGCTGCACTGGAATTAACTGGCTTCTATGATGGCTGGGCATGTAAATTCAGCACTGCGTAATTGCATTAATTCCATATTTTAGATCTGCTATGGTGGCGAATAAGCAAAAGAAAATTTTACAGGGAGATTTATCTGAAAATTGATTCATCTGTAATAAGTCACATTGAACTGTCCTCAGTGGTCGTCAGCTGGCACCAAGGAGGGGTCAAGTTGAAGGTTTTGTAGAAAGTAGGCTGTGATGTGACATTTCCCTCCTTCGAGGGATGCCCAGGTCAAAGAAGATCCGCTGCTCAGTCTATGTCTCACTTACAGGATCCCTGGAGTTGGGAGTGCACTGGCTTGTGTTTTACCAACTCAGATTTATTTATTTTACCCACTGAACTACCTAAATGTATTTTACTTAAATCCTCTCACTTCAATGACATCTCCTATGAGGTCCTTGGAGGGAATTTAAAGCTATAGGTCGTGGCAGCTCCAGGCACAATGTGAACACCACAAAAATATCGGACCAGAGCGAGGGAGCTCTGCATATTTTATTCCTGTCTGTGAGCTGAATAACCTAAATGGATAACTGGACCTCAGACTTCCGTGTTGAAAATGGGACAAAGAAAAACCTGTTTGAAGAGACACCAGGGTGGGTAGTGCATGCTCTGCTACGACACAGAATTCCTGTTTTCTAAACATTTATTAATACTGGCTGGTGAAAAATGTCAGCAGAGGCCGTGTGCCCTGTCCTTCCTCCAGGATCTGTCATAGACATTATGTCATCGGATTTCCTATCAGATTATGACAAAGTGTGGGGAGCAGTGATAACATTTCATGGGAGAAAGGTAAGAAAATGTAGAGAAATACAATCTCAATGTTAATGGAACAGCATTATCAACAGCAATGGGCAGCAAAGCCATTGAGATGAGACTGCCTGGAGCCCCATACGTGCTGGGGTCACAGCTGGTGGGTTTGAACGCTGTGTCTGGAAGCCCTTTAAATTAATGCCTGTGAGGATTTGACGATTTCTTTTATTTGGCCTTCTTTTTCAGCCTTGTATTTAAGCAGAAGCGGAAATACAGCCCAATACTTTCCTGAGTGAATCCTACCCTTAAGAGACAGACTTCATGCTGGCACACCATCTCCCCAGATTATGACTAATTAATTTTGTGAAAAGGCCTGTAGTTTCCAAAATTATTGTCTAAGACACCTGAGCAGGAACATAAGAATGTGGACAAAGAAAACACCCAAATGCAAAACAGTCTGCAAAGTAATCACAAAGGAATTCTGCTATCTATTTTGCTACAACAAAGCACTGCATCTGCCAAGAAATACTTTAGAAATAACGAGACTATGCGAGTCCTATAATATACTTGCAACTCAGACATATACCCTGGACAGCAGGCAACCAGAATATTGCTCAGCTTAGAGAGATTGGTATCTCAGGAATAGGAGGTGCTGAATATTCATTCAGTTCTACCTACTCCATCTGACTATGATCTCTGTTCGAATTCTCCAAGCCTAATTTTAATTAATAGGATTTGTTACTTAATTTTCAGACTGAAATGTCAGCTTTTCTCTGTTTTTGGAGATGGTTGGATAGTCACTGTCCCCCGCCGGAATTTGCATTAATCCAGGAGAGGTTTTTCACATGAGATGAGGGTGGACGCGTGCTTATCAGGAACATGGTGGAGATGCCTCAGGAAGGGATGTTAAGTGTCCTCTATTTTAACTGTTCAGCCGCGCCAGAGCTGCCAAAGCATCGCCCTGAATGTCTCCACGCAGGATTTCTGCCACTTGTAGCGCACAGAGATTGGCAGTCTCTAATAGTAAAGTGAAAGTAGGACGCTGGAAGGGTTTTCATAGGGACAAGTCCATCAGCAAGAGCTGGGTGGAAAGGAAGTATATGGCATTGTGAAACTTTCCACCACAATGAATCTCACGTAGTTCTGTTCAGGAGAAAACTGCTGTGCAAAACAAAAAAGCTTGTTTGTTACATATCTTCACACTTCAGTTCAGGTCCTCTTCACAGAAAGGGAAGATTGCCAGAGAAAAAAAATTCTCAAGTGACTCATTTGGATCCAGAAATGCACCTGAGTGGATGAGGGATGCAGGGGGTGCTAGAATGTGGCCTAAGTCATGTTCCCCTCTAACGGAGGTAAAGTCAGAGTGAGGACTGCCTGGAAGAAGTCATGGCAAGCAGGAGCATCTTCTCATTTTGTTCTCAGAATGCTCCAGGAAAGACAATAATGTAGGACCTGCAATAACTGAAATCACTATACCTGACTCAAACAGGAATGGTGTTCTTGTCCAAACAAAGGCCAGGAAGAGATGAAGAGCCCCATGGTAGATCATTATCAAAAGAAGTGCCCGGGTCAAATATTTTCTTGGAGCAGCCTTAGTTCTTGGGACTTGGTTCGGAGAGGTAATAGGGTGTGAGCCAGAAATGTGTTCCATCGGTCTCAGGTAGAGGATCAGGTGGAGCTTACATAAGGTAGGATGTAAATAGGGCTAGGAATGGATATACTGCACACAAGAAAAGCACAGGAATATCATGGAATGTGTGCTGCTGGACTAAGGGATATCTCTCAGGCTTCCCGTGTTGCCCTTTTGATTCCCGTGTGCAGACCTGCAGGAGTTGGAGTGTGGATGACCTTTCCGTCCTCAGCCTTTTCCATTCTCTCTTACCTTATATTAGGTGGTTGCATGGGTATTGTCCAAGGAATCATTTTCTGGGAAGATTTTATCTTGGTTATCCTAATAAAAATTCACCATCTACAAGGGTTGTGAGGAATCAGTGAGGGGGAATGGGCTCAGCTGTGGCCAGAGGAGCTCCCCTTGGAAATGCGCTCCTCCAGGAGTGGGAATGAGCTCTCTCTGCATGAAATGCCAGCCCTTCCAGCCGGGAGAAGTGAAAACAGTCTCTAATGATAGCCTGTATCATGAAACATGATTTGCAATTCCTTATAATTCTGTAACCTGGGTAACTGCTACACCTTTGTCAATAAATCCTGGTGTTTACCTCAGCGATTCTCAATAGTTGTGCCTTTATGAGATGATGCAAGGGTCAACCATCCTGGGTTCTTCAGAAGCAGAAAACTTTAGGTCTGAAATCAAGCAAGACCTTCTACACAGATCTGTGAGAGCTCAACTCTGCCGGAGGCTCCACAGTGCAGCACAGACAACACAGTTCCGTGCTTTGCAAGTTCCCTGTCTCACCCAATCACAGCATCATTAAGGTGAGGAAATTTTCCCAATATCTGAACCTCTCTTGATTTTACTTTAAGCCATTTACCTTTGTCCTCTCCTGGGAGAAGAGCCCGAGCCCCAGCTCACCACAAACTCTTTTCACGTTGTTTAAGGGTGAGAACCCTCCCTTTCTCCAGACTTTTGTACTTGTTGTGGAAGTTTTGCGATCTATTTTGCTTTCTTGTCTTTAATTCTAAGTTCACATATATCTGAGTTTGGAGTCTGTTTTGCTTCAGGGAGATAAAAACAGCATTTTCAAGAATTTGTCTTCAAAACAAAGAATAGGCTTGTGTTTCTTGAAAAATCCTTGAAGGAAACTGTATGTGTACAGTCAGACAGGAGAATTGGAGGAGCAGGACCTCCTGCTGTTCAAGTAGAAGTATTTCTTGTACTTCTTTTGATCCAGAAAAGGAGAGGGAACAGAAGAGAAGGGCAAGTGACCAGGTGGTAGGGTTAAATCTGAGTGTTAAATGGTCAAAATCATCATATATGTTTTGGTCATAGGTACTCTGCTCCCGACCTATCTCAGCAACGTGCAGGAGGCCACATCCTGCTGGGACTCGCTCTTTGGGCCCTTGAAAAACAGGGTGTAAGCAAGAAGGAAGGCAGGACGCTGAAAAATGAAGACTTTTTGTCTTCTTCAAATATTTTCACAGAATTCCAGAATATGCAACAGTGAAGAGACCTAAAAGGACCATCAAGTCCAACACCTGGGCTTGCACAGGCCCATCCCCAAGAGGCATAACTTTTTTTTCCAATTTATTTTTTTCTGAATAAAAGGGAGTTCTAAAAGGACTTTTAAATTAAAGTCTATTGTTTCAAATGTTTCAAACACAATTTACATTTCCTCTCTTACTCCACCATTTCTGAGCTGTCCCAGAGAGGTGGGACCTGCACACAGCAGACAAACCTGCCACCACTGTGGACCAGGAGAGGTCCATAGGTTGGACTTGATATCAGAGGTCTTTTCCAACCTAATTAATTCTGTGATTCCTGAGAGTTCTGCATTTTCTTGGCTTCACTCACACAGCTCCTGCTGATGCACAGCCTACTGTGTAGGGATCCGGAGGATCCTTGACATAGAGTCCCAGAATGTGCTAAGTTGGAAAAAAAGATCAAATAGGACCATCCAGGCCAGCCCTCAGCCCTGCATAGGCCCATCCCCAAGGGTCACACCCTGTGCCCCAGAGCATCATCCAAACCCTCCTGTAAATCTGGCAGCCTTGGGGCTGTGCCCACTGCCCTGGGGAGCCTGTTCAGTGGCTGACCACTCTCTGGGGGAAGAATCTTTTGCTGAGATCCAACCTAAGCCTGCCCTGACACAACTCCAGCCATTCCGTTATTACACATAGAGAACATCAGCCAATCCAAGAGATCTCTGGGCAGATTCTTGTCCTTGTGGTCACTGCTCCCAAAGCCCAGAACATGGAGAGGTCGATCTTTCACCCAGAGAGACCAAAGTGAGCAGGTCCCTCCGTGCATAATGCCTCCAGTTTGACCAGTCTAAACGAGGGCGGCACAGGGCAGGAACGCTTTTGCCTCTCCTACACACAGAAGTTTTTTGTATTTCTGTGCCAGGAAACAGTTCAGCTTATTGGAGCTCTGGCTATGAGCCTCATGAAGTGTCACACTCCACCAGGGCACAGAGAAGAGGCCTTGTATTTTGGATACACCCTTAACCCAAAATTAGCCCCAATGAATGAAGCTCTCTTTTTATTTTTTAGTCTAGGATAGATAAATTCTTACCACTAATTGCATTTCTATTCCCCTGGAATACTTAAAACCATCGGATCAAACACATGACTTATTCCTGCTTTGGAGCCTGCATCCCCAGAACGACCATGCTTGGAGTGAAGGGGTTAAGGTTGTGCATAGAGACTCTTATGAAACTTCCAGATGGCAAAGTTGAGATGGAACCGATATATGGAGTCATGGAAAAATAGCACAGAGGCAGATGCTCATGCATTTGCCCAAAGAGCTTTATGTGGATGGAAAATTGAAATTTGAACCAGAAAAAGATTTCAGACATCGAAAAAACAATTGAAAATTCTTTGGATTTCAGTTTTCATGTTTTTTTCTCTCTAATTTTCCTAGAGTAAATTTCAATTTCTTCAAGAAATAAAAAAGTATCTTTTAATCTGTTTTCCTTGTAATACATAGCCCTGGCTAAGATATTTTGGCCAATTAGAAACAGATAATTCTCCCAAATTAAAATGGATATAAAATTTTCCTTCCAACACTGTGTTTTCAAGAAAGTGGTCTTTCTAAAAATGCCTTCAAAATCATGAAAACAAGAAGTTTGATTTGAATAATCTGAGGAATGAAGAACTTCAGTGTCTGACCATCTGCACTACATGGATCTCTTTCGAAAAAGATTGGGGGTCACCCTGGCACAGGGTGCCCAGAGAAGCTGTGGCTGCCCTCTCCCTGGAAGTGTCCAAGGCCAGGTTGGACGGCGCTTGGAGAAACGTGGACTAGTAGAAGGGATCCCTGCTGGTTGCTGGGGTTTGGAATGAGATTTGCTTTTTAGTCACCTCCAACTCAAGCCATTCTATGATTCTGCAATTCTGCCAGATTTTGCCAAGGTTTCAGAGAAAGGTGAATCATCATCCCCTCTTCTTCCGTCTTTCTTATTCTCCTCATAGAGAGCATTTTTCAGAATAACACCCACCCATGAGGGAGGGCACCCAACCTTTGCATCCTCTCCACAGGGTTGACAGGAGCATTGCCCCAGGAGTCCCTTCTCCAGTGTTGGAAAAAGGACCATGGCAGAGCCCAGACTGCCTGATCTGCTGGGTATGGGCACTACTGTCCTGCACCAGAGTTCTCAACTCCTTCTCTGGCAGGGCTGGACCAAAGGCCGGCCCAGAAGGAATTGTCCACCCAGGATGAGAAATACAACTTCTGTTTTCAGGTCTCTGAAGGGAGTTGGCTATTGTCCGGGACACTTTTCCTTTGCTATCACCACAAATCCTGTAAATAGAAATTGCATCAATAAACTGAGCTCCTTTTGATATCTTCCTCCCTAATCTTCATGCTGGATTACTGCACTAAGTCACCTTGTATTTTCCCGTATCCCTATCAGAGCATCCTCCTTTAAAATCTGTAATTATCTCTGGGAGATAATTGCCAAAATCATTTACAGTCCTGGAGAGATCTTCAGAACCTACTAGTTTACGAAAGCAAATAATTCAGGTTAATCAAAAATAGTGGCCGGGAAATCACCCCTCCCTGCAGGAGGGACACAGTCGATGGCAACTCTCCCCATCAGTGACAACCTCAGGTTTAGGAAAAGGCCCTTTGGAGATGCTTTTGCCCTCCAGCTGCTTGTTGAAGTGTTGTCACCTCTCCAAAATACAAAAGGAGCCCCAGGTGGTACCAACCACCCTTCCACCATGTCTTCCATCTTCCAGCTCTTGCTTCTGTCCAACCTCAGAAGCATGTATTTTCCATGGGAAAGGAGGAAGTTGGTACAAGAGAGATTGGGAAAGAGTACCGAGCATTCCCAGTTCCCAGAGGTGCAGCTCCCTGTGGTCCATGGCTGTTCCCAGGCTCCCTCGATGCTGACAGACTGAAGGAGCCTGTTGGCACACGGGTCTGTCTGGAGCGACGGAAGAGCAGTTGGCACAGGAAAGCAATCCCAGGCATGGCCAGGCTGCTCCCTGCAGGGAAGAGCTATCAGCCAGGGAAAATCCCCGCCACAGCCTAGCAGCAACTGAGCCTCAGGTGTGCCAGGGGAAGAGACATCCAAAAAGCGATGGATGCTCCGAGTGTCCTGCTATAGCACAGCTAAAGGGAGCAAAGAGATCCAGGGGCAACTCTGGGCACTGAATTTTGCAAGAGATGCCTTGTCACTGCTCCCACCTGCACTGCTCGGCTTGCCCTGGCCCTGGACTTTGTCTGGACTATCTTGTTCTTTTTTCCTTCTCCTTGGTGTGCCCAAGAATATCCAGAGCAGCACAGCTGGCCTGCAGGGAAATCTCTGTCAGAGCGAAGGGGCAGGTACTGATCTCTGCTCTGTGGGGATGGGGGACAGCATCCAGAGAATGGCTGGGCTTGCATCAGGGCAGGCTTAGCGTGGATCTTAGCAACAGGTTCTTCCCGCAGAGGGTGGCCAGGTACTAATCAGGCTCCCCAGCTCAGGACTAGCCAAATGGTCATGGCACTCAGTGCTCTGGGCTGGGGGACAAGGTGGGTATTGGGCACAGGGTGGGCTCCATGTGCTGGCACGGGTTTTCCAGACCAAATGATCCTATGATTCTATGCCTCTTCTAGGAGACCTGTTTGTTTCTTAGGAAAAAATTCCAGTGTTACCTCTAAGTGGGGAGCAGTAGGTGGGAATTGCTTTGCTGATCCTAAAAATCCCCATCTGGAGATCCCTCTCCCAATTTCCTCTCCACTGCACTCTGTGAGTAACCTTATCTTGTGCCTGCTTTTAAAATATTTATACAAGACAAACATTCCAACTGCCTGAATTCCCTAGACAGGCTAAAAGAGAGTCTCAGCTCTTTGAGGTACCTGGTCGGAGGGTAAAAACTAGAAATAGTTTATTTTTAGGAAGTGGTAATTTATTTAATTTCAAATATATAGCAAAATGTAGCAGAGTTTTGTAAGGATCTGTGAATAAAGCATTCCATATACACCTGTTAATTTTTAAGATATTAGTGATAATACTCAATGATTTCCAAATTCCTCTCTCATCATTCCGCATAGGTGATAAATGACGATATCTTGAAGAAATAACTACTTAATACACGCAGCCTGGGCTAGAGGAAGGTGTCTCTTGCTGGAACCAGATGGGTTTCGAACCCAAACGATTCTGTTATGATTCCATGACGAATTGGACAAATCCAGATCACACATGTGAAAAATGAAAACAAAAAGGAAAAGTTGCAAGATCTGTCCCAGATTTCTGTTACCACTTGCAGTGGATATTTTTAAGTGTCTCTCTTCTTCTATTTTCAGAAATGGAAAAAAAACAACAAAATATCAGTATTTCCCATCTAAATTTCCCTCCTAACTTCCTTTTCCTGTCTCATGACCCCTTAAAGCAGGCAAAATTGCTAGCAATGACCTGTGGAGAGGGAGTCTGCAACTGGAATATGAGCTGAGATTCCAGCCTGGAACAGCAACAGGAACCATCAATGTACATCAATAGAGCAGCAAAGGAAGATCTGCTCTAATTAAGATGCCATAATATAAACCCTGTTTCTATATGGCCTATAAAATTCATCCTGAAAATGTACTTGGCATCCCTATGGGACCAATCTGCTGCTGTTTGCTTATTTTTTATTGATTTAACCAAAAAGTCATAACCATCATGTTCGTAGCTTGCAATCCTGGGGCTTTTTAATTGAAGGAGGCACTTCTGGTATAAGGCCCCATTAGCAAGCAATTATATGTTGCTTTAAAAAATATGTCTTCTGGAATTGATTTTTCGTGTCTCCTATGAGTGATGAAAGATAAGTTTCAAGAAAGAGCAGCAGAATGGCCAGTCCTTAGACTTCCCAGTTAAAAGTTTTCTCTGCTTTTAAGTAATTGGAGGTTGGTACTGCTAGGTACAAGGCGTGTGGAACTGCATATTACAGTCAGAAAACTCAGGATCTCAACAAGTAATATTCATGGGATTGAATCCATTGATTAATCCCAGGGAAATGCAGCTTTTTTCCTCTTGCTTTTCAATATTCCATCTTCTCACACTATCTGCTCCCTGAGCAACCCAGCTTTAACAACAAATAAAAGTTTCCAGTCCTGATGGGTGAAGAGAGGAGAAAATATGCACTAGTTCAGCACATTTACACAGTAGACTAGAAATCCTTTAAAATTTTATGAGTTTTGGAGAACTTTTTGATGTCTTAAAGCTGGGATAAGCGATAGCAGGAAGAGGCAATAATTTCATTTTATTCCTTCATTTCTCCTGCTTTGGCTATGTCCTTGAACCAGCTCCAAAGTGAAAATCCATAATCAATCATGAAAGGAGAAGAGGGACTTTTCCTGGCCCACACCTTTGGCCAACTGAACTTTTGCCTACCCAGGATGATGTCACAGAATCCCAGAATAGTTTGGGTGGGAAGGGACCTTAAATATCATCTCATTCCACCCCCTGCCATGAGCAGGGAAACCTTCCACATGCCCAGGTTGCTCTATGCCTTGTCCAACCAGGCGTTGGACACTTCAGGGATGGGGCAGCCACAGCTTTTCTGCCCAATCTGTGCCAGGGCCTATCCACCCTACCAGGGAAGGATTCTTTCCCAATAGCTGATGTCCAACAAATGCAATTCTATATGCTATTGGGGCAGGTCATTCTATTGTGAACCCTCATCCCAGCCACAGGACGACAGGCTGCAATTAATTTTTTCAATCCCAAAGTGATGTGGCTGAAATGTGAGAGAGTGAACACAAACCGGCCAGAACATCCTTTTCTTCCACAGCCTTTGGGATGCTCCCTCTCCTTTCTGTGAGCCCTCTGGACAGAGCATGTCTGTAGATGGATCATTCACGGTCCTCTCAGCCCACCACATGCTGAACCTGTGAGCAATTCTGTATTATCCACAGAGCCAATCCACCCGCTGCCTCTTTTTGACACAGAAACTGCTCCCAGGATGGGTCCTTTGCCCTGGGAAATCCTGCTCCTGCCAATCCTGTCTCAGGGCCCTGTTGCATCTGCAAGACACCAGCACATTGTGCTAGATAGGAAAAAAATAACATGAGGATCTGCCATTTGTGCAACTATTCAGCTTCAGACTGTTCCATGTGGGATATACAGACAGTGCACTGTGTAGCAGCATGCCAGTCCTGGGAGAAAACTCATGCCCAAGGCTTTCTCAGCACAGGGAAATGGTGTTTTCTTGACAGAAATCTCTGCCCTACCATCCCTGAGCATTGGGAATTGCTCCTTTCTTCAGGAAGTTTTGGCTTTGTTTCATGGGGCGCACACAGCGCTCCCTCGAGTCTGTCTCACCCCTCTGTTTGTTCCAGGCAAGATGCAGGAGGAGGTTCAGGCACATATCTCCATAACATCTGTCTGTCTTTGTGAGGGATTCAGGGCCCTTGGATTCTCTTTCTTCCAGTCCTCTTTTGCACACCCTTGGCAGGGGCACACCCTGATACTTCTCCAAAGATTCAATAGAAAAAGTCAAGACTCTGAGTTTTCCATGCATTCCTCTCCCTGCACAGCTTCTCTCACCCTCCCCACTGATCCCTCTTCCCTGCAGACCCATCCATGGCATTTTTCTGCCATTTTTATCAAACTGGTCGTTTTGAGTCTCAATTAATGCCCACCTTTAGAGTTGTTCCAACCACTGTCTTTTAGCTCATCTTCTGCCTTTTTAGCGGAATCTCCACAATTTAACCTGACATTGCAGAGTTTATGCTTCCCGTACTTCAGGTTGACTCAAAGGATTCTTTTCAATTCCAATTAACAGTCTTTCCCTTCCCCTCACTAATGATGCCCTTTGCCTTGCAGTTTCTCTGCCCTGTCCCAGTGCTCCCAGGACCACAGATGTTTCTTGCTGCCAGGGGAGAGCAAAGTAGAGCTTGCCCTGTCTTGTATGTCAGGGATAATTGTCAGGGGAACCCTCGATCCCAGCACACAGAGGGCCATCTGTTTGGCTCCCAAGACAGAAGACTAACAATATGCTGCTGTGATATGGAATGTTTGCCTGGAAACATTAAATTCCTTCATTTTCTTTCCTGGGCACACCAAAAGAATCCTTTGTTCTTGGGCTATGTGTGTTCACAATGACGCCCGAGTTAAAGAGCTGGCAGGGAGAGTGAAGATCAATATCCAGAGAGGAGCAAACCTGTTAAACACAGCCTGGGACTGCAGGGGTAGCACTTGGGGTCTGGCTGAGAAAAGGCAAGATGCTCTTCATAGAGTTATAGAAGAGAAACTCAGGATCCTTGAGGTTGGAAAAGCCCTCACAGTCCTTGGAGCCCACCCTGTGCCTGATGCCCACTTTGTCCCCAGCCCAGAGCACTGAGTGCCATGGCCAGTTCTGCCTGGGACACCTCCAGGGCTGGGGTACACCTGCTGTGAGTAGGAAAAAGGGATGAAATTCTTTGCCAACAAGGCAAGTTCATGCTGACTAATTCCATCCTCACTGGGAATTTATTAAGTTTATTCTGTATGTGATTCAGAAAGTTGTGTGTGGGGTTTTTTTCAGTTCACAGGAAAAGGTGCATTTTCCTTTGACACCTTCAGATTTATGTGGTTTGTTTTCTAACATTTTCTTGGTTTGGTTTTTTTGGTGTAAAGAAAATAAAACCAAAAATCCCATCAGCAAGACAAGGCTCTTCTGTCAATAGTTTTCCTTTGCATTCCAGTAAAATGGCACAGCTGGATTTCTTACCCCTGGGAACAGCAGGGACCATGAGAGGCCAAACCTGTGTCTGACAGTCAGTCCTCGTCCTGCTGCCCGTTGCAGGCTCTACTAAGCCAGCCCTGTAGCTTAGAGAGTGTTTCTGTCCTTTCCGTACTTGTATAGCCAGTGATGAGGCTCAGGCTCTACTCAGGGCTTTTTTTTTAGCACAGTCTGACTGTAAAATATTCTTTCAAAGTCCCTTGGCCGGTAACCTAAAAGCACTCTGTATTCTTGGTTTTATCCCAAACTGACTTTTTCACAGTCACCCAGGAAGACTTTCAACACTATTATGGCTCAGTTTTCCTAACCAGGAAATCTAGAAATTACGTATTTTTAAAGCATTCAAACTAAAAGACAAGGCCAGAGTTAGAAGCTGTAAACACTACCTTCTAAAAACTGAGTCTAAATTCACAGTGGGTTGTAGTGAACCTTTCAGACACCCAAGGCAGAAGCAGAGAGAGCAGAGGGTCCAGAGAATTTCCCTTCACTTCCACTCTCTACGGGGTGTGTGGGTGGAAAAGCTGCATATGCCTGTGAGGAAAGGAGCTCTGCTGGCCTAAAACCACCTGCAGGCACCAGCCCTGTCCTTAAGGAGAGCACGGAAATGTTTTAGGATGTTTCCAATGAGATGTGCAGATTGGTAAACAGCTGTGACCACACAGAGAATCCATAAATCTAATATATATGCCTTGTGGAGAAGGACACACTTGTCCTTTTTGCACAAATGACCCAATTTACCAAAGTTTGAATTCTGCTGGGCTGGAGTTATTTCCCTCCTGAGCTGGGACCTCCATGGGCAATGGAAGTGGATGTACAGTCACTCAGCAGGACAAGGACAGGCAGGGTGGTGTTGCAGGAAAGTTTGCAATGGTGAGAGCCTCTTGTTTTCTGTTGTCTTTCTTCAATGGATCGAGTAGCTAAAAATGTTGTGCAGGAATGACAAAGAAGTCCTGAAAGAGAAACACCAAGCCTGGTTTTCTCACTGCAGCCTCCACCTCCAGTGCCTCTGCCCCAGCCCTGCTGTCCCCTGGGTTTTGGGTACAGTCTCTGCACATCAGATAAAAGTTTTTCAGTGGTTTTAGTCTGCTGGGTGTATGTGAAGGCTCCAGAGTTCCTCAAGGTTCCCTTATGTCTTGTACATGACTAACAGAAGGAATCAGAGACCTCCTAAAGGTCCAGGAGTCACAAATCCATGGAGTGTGTGGCAGCTGCTAGACCTGCAGCAGTTCAGAGCAGAACCTGCCTCCTCTGCTGTACCATCACAAGAGCCTTTGGCTTCTTCCTGCAGTGTGGAAAGCAGAGGTTCCCTGCAGGACGCAGCTGCATTTGCCTGCACCTCTGGGAGCTGGAGGGCAGCAAAACTAAATGTTACCCCTTGTTTCCTCACACAGACCGGGGAGGACACCTCAGCGCTCGGCAGGGAGCAAGACACAGTTCCCGGGAAATGTCAGCAGCCCCCAGAAATATAACATTCTTAAGAGAACAGGACCTGTCCTGGCTGCAGCACAGATGCTCTTCTTACCCGGTCCATGAGATCACAAGAACAAAGATGCCCAAAGCCTCTCTCTGTGTTTAGGACTAAAGAACACAGGATAAGCACAGCAGAAAGGACACAGATCCCAGTGAAACAGAGGGTTGGGATCAGGACTATCCAAGCCTGCTGGCACAGGGGCTGGAGACAGAGTGAGCAGCCGCAGAGGATCTCTGAGAACACAGAGCCATCCACAGCTCTGCGTCTGCAGATGTACGTGCCAGAGACAAGAATGTGCTTTCTTTTCACTCTGATCCTTGCAGTGAAAATGGGGGCCCTGAATTGGCTCAGAAATGGGGAGAGCAAGGTGTATCTCATCATTGTTGGGTCATGTTACATTTCTGAATGCAATGAAGTCTAAGAAAAAGCTTGTCATTAAGGCCACCAATATGGTTGGAGGGCTGGAGCAGCTCTGCTGGAAGGAAAGGCTCGCAGAGCTGGGATTGTTCAGCCTGGAGAAGAGGCGGTGACCAAATTGTGGTCTTCCAGCACCTTAAAGGGCTACAAGAAAGATGGAGAGAGACTGTTTTCAAGGGCCAGGAGTGACAGAAAAAAGGGGAATTAATTCACATAGCCAGAGGGAAGTGTTAGGTGGGATACTGAGAAGAAATCCTTCCCTGTGAGGGTGGGCAGGCCCTGGCACAGGTTGCCCAGAGAAGCTGTGGCTGCCCCATCCCTGGAAGTGTCCAAGGCCAGGTTGGATGGGGCTTGGAGCCACCAGGGCTAGTGGAAGTTATCCCTGCCCATGGCAAGGGAGTAGAATGAGATAAGATTTAAGGTCCCTTTAAAGCCAAATCATTCTGGGATTCTCTGATTAACAGCAGGAATTTTCTCCCTCTGCAATCTCAGCTCAGACACTGAAACATGGTTTCCAGAAAATGACCATCCACGAACTCAAATGAGAGACCCCAGTGCTCTCAGAACTCCCACACAACCCCCGTTTCCATAGCCATATCTTCTGGCAGGAATCCTCCCTGCTCCAGTGTGCCTTCCCAAGACCAAACTGACTCGCTCTGCTCTAAGAGCTGGAAGGCTCAGGTGAAAGCCCTGGTGATTCCCCTGTCACTGTGATCCCTCATCAGCACCCAGCTCCACATCCCACAGGACAGACAGCGTGAATTCCGCAGCTCAACAGACTCTGGGCCTGTCTCTCACTGAACTAAAGAAGCAAAGACTGCTCCAAAACACACTCTACAAGATGACTGCCTTCCTAATGTCACATTGTGATGCTTCGACCACTGTTTATGCCTTGGATTCTTGCTCTGTACGATCATATTTATTTTTTTCTAATGAAATGCAGGATCTAGTTAAATGAATGTGAATGGAAACACCCGTGCTGGAGACATGAAAGCAGAAGGGATATATAATTAATGTGAGCATTGGAAAAAAGCTGTGTGATATCATTCCATCAATTATCAGCCTGTGATAATTTTGTCGACAAGTAAATGAAAGTATTTAATCCATTAGTGCCAATTGTTTCCCCATAAAGAGCACCTATTGCTGCTGAAACCCAAATCACAACTGCAGAGACAGAGGAGAGAAACACAAGATGAGTTTGGAGACAGGGACCCTTATGCAAGGACAGTCGCTGAGCCAGGCCCCACCCAAGGACTGCAGGGACACGTGTACTGCCAGAAAGTCAGGGAGGGTCTCCTACCCCTCTGCTCAGCCCTGGCAGGCACATCAGAAGGGCTGGGTTCAGCTCTGCCCTTCAGCACAGCAGAGCCATGGAGCTCCTGCAGTGGGGCCAGTGCAGGCTGTGGAGATG